>JAVSCE010010105.1:0-337197 GCA_032199065.1 Smutsia gigantea
AAATACAAAGAATTATAAGAGAATATTATGAGAATCTATATGCTAACAAGCTGGAAAACCTAGAAGAAATGGACAATTCTTAGAAAAATAGAACCTTCCAAGACTGACCAAGCATGAAACAGAAAACCTAAACAGACCAATCACCAGCAACGAAATTGAATCGGTAATCAAAACACTACCCAAGAACAAAACCCCCGGACCTGATGGATTCACCTCTGAATTCTACCAGACATATAGAGAAGAAATAACACCGATTCTCCTTAAAGTTTTCCAAAAAATAGAAGAGGAGGGAATACTTCCAAACTCATTCTATGAAGCCAGCATCACTCTAATGCCAAAACCGGGCAAAGACCTCACCAAAAAAGAAAATTACAGACCAATATCCCTGATGAAAAAAAAAAAAAAAATACTCAACAAAATATTAGCAAACAGAATTCAAAAATACATCAAGAGGATCATACACCATGATCAAGTGGGATGCATCCCAGGGATGCAAAGATGGTACAACATTCGAAAATCCATCAACATCATCCACCACATCAACAAAAAGAAGAACAAAAACCACATGATCATCTCCATAGATGCTGAAAAAGCATTTGACAAAATTCAGCATCCGTTCATGATTAAAACTCTCAACAAAATGGGTATAGACGGCAAGAACCTCACATCATAAAGGCCATATATGACAAACCCACAGCTAACATCATACTTAACAGCAGCAGCTGAAAGCTTTTCATCTAAGATTGGGAACAAGACAGGGATGCCCACTCTCTCCACTGTTATTCAACATACTACTGGAGGTCCTAGGCACGGCAATCAGACAAAACAAAGACATACAAGGCATCCAGATTGGTAAAGAAGAAGTCAAATTGTCACTATTTGCAGATGACATGATACTGTACATAAAAAACCCTAAAGATTCCATTCCAAAACTACTACAACTAATATCTGAATTCAGCAAAGTTGCAGGATACAAAATTAACACACAGAAATCTGTTGCTTTCCTATACACTAATGATAAACTAACAGAAAGAGAAATCAGAAAAACAATTCCATTCACAATTACATCAAAAAGAATAAAATACCTAGGAATAAACCTAACGAAAGAAGTGAAAGACTTATACCCTGAAAACTATAAGACACTCCTAAGAGAAATTAAAGAGGACACTAACAAATGGAAATGCATCCCATGCTCTTGGCTAGGAAGAATAAATATTGTGAAAATGGCTATACTACCTAAAGCAATCTACAGATTCAACACAGTCCCTATCAAATTACCAACAGCTTTCTTCAAAGAACTCGAACAAATAATTCTAAAATTCATACGGAACCACAAAAGACCCCGAATAGCCAAAGCAATCCTGAGAAGGAGGAATAAAACAGGGGGAATTACGCTCCCTGACTTTAAGCTCTACTACAAAGCCACAGTAATCAAGACAATATGGTACTGACACCAAAACAGACCCACAGACCAGTGGCACAGAATAGAAAATCCAAACATTAACCCAAACATATACAGTCAATTAATATTTGATAAAGGAGCCTTGGATATACAATGGGAGATGACAGCCTCTTCAGCAGCTGGTGTTGGAAAAACTGGACAGCTACATGTAAGAGAATGAAACTGGACTACTGTCTAGCCCCATACACAAAGGTAAACTCAAGGTGGATCAAAGACCTGAGTGTAAGTCATGAAACCATAAAACTCTTAGAAAAAAATATAGGCAAAAATCTCTTGGACATAAACATGAGCGCCTTCATGAACATATCTCCCTGGGCAAGTGAAACAAAAGCAAAAATGAACAAGTGGGACTATATCAAGCTGAAAAGCTTCTGTACGGCAAAGGACACCATCAGTAGAACAAAAAGACATCCTACAGTATGAGAGAATATATTCATAAATGACATATCTGATAAAGGGTTGACATCCAAAATATATAAAGAACTCATGCACCTTAACAAACAGAAAGCAAATAATCCAATTAAGAAATGGGCAGAGGACATGAATAGATACTTCTCTAAAGAAGAAATTCAGATGGCCAACAGGCACATGAAAAGATGCTCCACATTGCTAATCATGAGAAATGCAGATTAAAACCACAATGAGATATCACCTCACACCAGTGAGGATGGCCAACATCCAAAACACAAACAACAACAAATGTTGGCGAGGATGTGGAGAAAAGGGAACCCTCCTACACTGCTGGTGGGAATGTGCAAATTAGTTCAACCATTGTGGAAAGCAGTATGGAGTTTCCTCAAAAAACTCAAAATAGAAATACCATTTGACCCAGGAATTCCACTCCTAGGAATTTACCCTAAGAATGAAGCAGCCCAGTTTGAAAAAGACATATGCACCCCTATGTTTATTGCAGCACTATTTACAATAGCCAAGAAATGGAAGCAACCTAAGTGTCCATCAGTAGATGAATGGATAAAGAAGAGGTGGTACATATACACAATGGAATATTATTCAGCCATAAGAAGAAAGCAAATCCTACCATTTGCAACAACATGGATGGAGCTAGAGGGTATTATGCTCAGTGAAATAAGCCAAGCCGAAAAAGACAAGTATCAAATGATTTCACTCATATGTGGAGTATAAGAACAAAGAAAAAAACTGAAGGAATAAAACAGCAGCAGACTCACAGAACCCAAGAATGGACTAATAGTTACCAAAGGGAAAGGGACTGGGGAAGATGGGTGAGAAGGGAAGGATAAGAGGGAAAAAGGGGCATTACGATTAGCAGACGTAATGTTGGGGGTCACGGGGAGGGCTGTACAACTCAGAGAAGACAAGCAGTGATTCTATAGCATCTCACTATGCTGATGGACAGTGAGTGTAATGGGGTTGGTGGGGGGGACCTGATGAAGGGGGTAGTTTAATAACCATAATATTGCACATGTAATTGTAGATTAATGATACCAAAATAAATTTTTTTAAATAAATAAATAAATAAATAAATAATAAATAAAATTAAAATCTAAAACTTTTATAAAATTAAAATATTTTAAAGGTAAATAAGTAAAGTAAACCATTAACAACATGTAAGTTCCTAAATTTTTGTGTCCCAGTATTTTTCTGACCTATGATATAACCAAACCTGAAAACTCCTATTTTAGACCTTTTAAAGACTTCTTAAAAGCATTACCAACTTTGATTCTCATAATTTTTTGTATACCTAAAATAGCTTTACTGTTATGTTCATTTTCTAGACTAGGAAAATAAAGCCAAGAGATATTATGTGCTTCTCTTATGGGCATTCAGCAAGGGAGTCACAATATCTAAATAGAAATAAAAATTATGACTAGCCATTCTTCTTTTAATTACACCATTCTATTACATCCTATTTAGCCTCACTTGTATTTTTGACAAATTCATATGTATATCACCAATACTTTACATAGGGTCAGACTAATAACAGAGTCAACAAAGAATGCTTCATGGTTAAGTTTAAAGAATTTACAACTGGAAGAAGATTCAGGGATAATATTTTCCAGCTCAAGCTTTGATTTTAAGATAAGGAAAATGAAACTCAGAAAGGTAAACTAATAAGCCCAAGATCATTGTGCAACTAATTAATATCTGTACCAGAGGTGAAATCCAGTTCTATCTGATTCTAGATCTTTGCTCTTTCCTTCAACAGTATGCTAGCTAGTAGAGCGTGGCACTGGAAAATTTCCTTCATCTATGGTAGAAGACTTATGAAGCAAATTGCCATAAGACTTGTAATGTTCTTGAAAGTTCAAGGGAACATCTAAGCAGATGTTCCCTAAAGAGCAAGAAAATAAAAATTAATATAAACCAAGAAAGAACAGCTGTAGACAAATACTAGAGGGCATTAAGCTTGAGCTATATGAAGTTGTTGATTTTAAAGCTTTTAATCTGCAAATAGGGTGGTTTCATATCATTTAACCAAAGAGGTCCTGGCAATTGGATTAATATAGGATAATGTCATAAAACCCAAGGGTAGTCCTGTCCGTCCTACTGGTCTGCATATTAAAATGATACCAACAGCACTGAACCTTTTTGATTTAAAAATAACATTTATTCATTCATTCATTCATTTGGTAAATATTTATTGAGGATTTTCTACATAAGACATTGAGCTCCATGATTATAAAATCAGAAAGATGAATAAGACACAAACCCTAGGCTGAAAGAGACTGTTAGTCTCTGTTAGGACTAAACCATAGGCATCATCATCATAAAGCAGTAACTCCCCTTCACTAATCAAAACGTAAGGGGAACTACAGTATATTTTTACATGGATTTCTCATTTTAATTCTCTAACAACCTGCAAGTTAGAAAAATTTTTCCAAGTAAGGAAAGTGAGGCTCAGAAAGTTAAAAAAAACAAAGGTAATCCACAGAGTCCCTAAGTTCCAGAGCCAGTATCTGGACTCAAGCTACCTGCCTTCAAAACCTATGTTGATTCAAATAAATCGTGTTAGTTTGTTGATAAAATTATGTAGAAGGTGAGGTTGTTGACATATAAAATGCTTCCAAAGTACTGAGGAGAAACTAAATTGGGAAATTCACGGTCAATATCTACTCAACCTGAGCATATTCATACTCCATGACTCAAAGATCCCATGGTATATTTCTCATGATCAAATTTATCATGAGTTTGTCTATTCTTTTTAACCTTTTCAAAAAACCAATTTTGGGCTTTCTATTTATCCTCTTGAAATTTATCTTTGGTATTTTATTATACTAACTTCTGCTTTTGTTTTTATTATCTTTCTTTTCTTTGGGTTTAATCTCTTATGTTTTTATAAATGTCTTAAGTCACATGCTTGCTAAAAATTCTCAAATTTTCTTCCTAGCCAATACAAGCATTTATGGCTAACAACTTTCCTCCAAGTAATGTTTTGATTGCATCCACAAGTTCTGATATATACTATTTGTGTTAGTATTCAGTTCTAAGTATTTTCTAATTTATTTAGCATTTCTTCTTTGACTTCAGATTAATGTAGAAATTGTTTTTACATCTCTAACTATTCAGGGATTATTTTTATTTAAGTTGTTATTGATTTTTTAATTTATTTTTATTGAAGTATCATTGATGCACAGTCTTTTAAACTGTTACTGATTTTTAATTTCATTGTGGTAAAACAATACAGTCTAAATGACACCCTTTGGCTGGTGGGTATCAGGAGGAAAGAATGGCCATATACAAAACAAAAAACGGAGGTGTTAAGCTAGGCAGAAACCCCAGAAGTTATTTGCAAGATTAGCCAATTTCTGAATTACAAGTCATGACAGAGCTTCAAAAGCATAGAATGGAACCAAAATATAAATGCTTATAGTTTATTTGGGGATGTGATAACAAGGAACAAGAATACAGGACAGGAATAGTGAAAAAGGGAAATAATGTACCAGGTAGGCCACCCCCAAGGTCTTATTATATAAGGCTCCTGTAGGGACCTTCATAAGTTTCTTCAGAATCCTTGTACATTGTTGGTGAGAATGTAAATTGGCACAGTCATTTTGGAAAACAGTGTGCAGGTTCCTCAGAAAATTAAAAATAGAATTACATATCCACCAAACCCACTTATGGGTATGTATCCAAAGGAAAGGAAATCAGGATCTCAAAGAGGTATCTGTACTCCCATGTTCCCTGCAGCATTATTCACAAGAGCCAAGAGATGGAAATAACCTAAGTGTCCATTGACAGATGAAGGGATAAAGAAAATGTGGAATATTATTCATCCTTATAAAAGAAGGAAATCCTGACATTTGTGACAACATGGATGAACCTGAAGGACATTGTACTAAATGAAATAAGTCATACATAGAAAGATGAATATTGTATGATCTCACTTATATGTGGCATCTAAAAAAGTTAATCCCACAGAATCAGAAAGCAGATGGAGGAATGGGGAGATGTTGGTCCAAGAGCATAAACTTTCAGTTAGGAGTAAGTTTGGGGATCTAATGTAGAGATTGTTGACTATCATTAATAATACTGTATTATATACTTGAAATTTGTGAAGAGAATAGATCTTAAGTGCTCTCATCAAAAAGAGAGTGGTAACTATGTGAGGTGATGGATGTGTTAATTAACTTGTCTGTGGTAAGAATTTTACAACGTGTACACATATGAAATTATTACATTGTACACCCTTAAAAATTACCTTGCACCACCTAAACATACACGATTTTTATTTGTCAATCATAACATACCTCAATAAAGCTGAAAAAAAATACATAAACAAACCAAAAAGAGCCCTTCCTTGGAAAATTTGTTTCAGAATTGTCTGTCCCAGTAGACTAATGGGGAAGCATTTATCTATTGCCTATGCCTACCAGGGTCAAGGGTAGCCCCACACCATTAGCTCCTCACACTTTCATTTTGCACATACATGAATACAAAAGAGATCCTAAGCTGTCAGAAAAGGAAGAGAAAGATACCAAGTACAGGGCTAAGCCAAAGCACTGTCCCATTGCACTTGTAAAAGTCTGCTCAGAGACTTTAAGATAGCCATCGCCAAAGCATTCCTAGGGTAAGAGGTATGGCTGAGAGGACACTGAAGGGCCACAAAGGAGGTGCCTAATATGCTCCTAAAGTCCACTAAAATTCACTCTGCTTCCCTTTGCCTTTTTTGTGCTTATGATTCCTATGGTTCGCCCTAAGGAAAAAGTCTGGTTAGGCCAAAGGATTCAAGTACTAGGTCCTCTGGCTAGTTTCCTCTTGGAAATTCAGATGTAATCTGAATCTCTTCATTTTAAACCACTGCATGGTTTTCCATTTCTCTTGGGTAAAGGCCTGAATCCTCTAGAGCCTTCCTACCTCAGCCAAGCCTCCAAGCCTCATTCAGGGCCAACCTTTCTGTCTCTCTGTGCTACAACCACACGGGTCTTCTTTTTCACCCTCAAGAACCATGGTTCTTTCTCCTCACGGCCTTGACACATGCTGTTTTGTCTGCCCCATTCTTCTGGTTAACTTTATTTACCTTTCAAATCCTACTTCAAATGTCTAAGAATTATCCTCCAAGAAGTCATCCCTGTTTCCACAGACTTTTCTGGACCCTCCTATTGTTACATGCTGTCATGATATCAAACACCATTTGAAACTGTGTTTATTTGCATGCTTATGTGACCCACGGCTGCCTCATCCATTAGACTATGAACATCATGAGAACAGGAAGTGGGTTTGCAATACATCATAATACACTTAGTGCCTGGAACTTACTAATATGCATATCAAAACAGAAATTCACAGAGGTGAACTATTCTTTGAAAATAATGCCCTTCCTATCCCTATACTGGGTATATTCTAAAGTTCTTATTAGGCTACAAAACTTCACGTGTTCCGATGGCTTTCATTTTGGTTCCCTGGAACGTATTATGTTAAACAGTTTATACCTTTAAACCTTCTTTCTTCACTGTGTTTCCTTCATAGTTGGAAGGTCTCTATATTCTACACATCATAATTCTTCCACTTTGAGGCCCATGTTGCTCCTCTCAAACTCACACTAATGAACCATCCTACAGAAATCCTGAAGTCATTTTTATCTCTTCTGTTTTTCCCTGCACATCTGGATTGTCAGTTCTTATGTCTAATGGGCACATTTTTTAGGACCAAGTCCAAAGTTCTCCAGTTAACAGCCAGTAGATTGAAGCAAGTCCATAGTTGCCTTTTCTTGAACCCAACACAACAACTCTATTGACAAATGCCAATAATAAGAATACCTGATGGAGAAAAATGATTTACTTATCTGAATTATATAAACATTATTTACTTATCTGAATTATGTAAAATAAAATCAGCATAGTCAGGGCACCCAGCAGAAAAATTATCCAGAGTATCTAACACATGGAGATGCGTAGATTTCCAAGGCCTGACAGAGGACAACATCTGTATGAGCAAGAATCACATCAGAACCCTTGGAAGCATGGCAGTGACCTTTGGCACATAAGCTCGTCTGCATATGTGCCAAGGACCACCTCATCGTGGCCTGGAACACCAATCAACCTCAAAGTTCTTCAATTCACAATGTGAACATGGGCTGTACAATACACAGCCAAGCTCTCATGTACCATGCTCACACTCTCTAGGCTAAATCAGAACTACTGGTAACATTCCCATCCTCAGGGCTGCAGAGCCAGAAAATAAATCAGTTTGCCAGACATCTCTGTGGAAAGACAACAAGCTCTACTCATTCTATAGGGCTACATATTATTTTGTTGTTACTAACACTGTCTTTTTAGTTTCCAGTATCTAAAAATAAGAAGCTAACACACAAAAATCCAGATTTTCTGTTTTTCTTAAAAATTCAGAAGGCAACAGTGTACACAACTTTCCCCATGGCTACAACTTCCCCCACGGCTATACTTTTTAAAAGAAAAATACATTCTCCAATTTATTCTGTTTCCCACCACCAACTATGACATTTCCATGACAGCTGCACTCATTTCTATTACCTCCCAGGATGGTATAGGCCTGAGGCATTTTGAATCCTGATCTAAATTGTTCCCTCTTTATGGGAAGGGGTCTTGCCTTATTTAGTTCAGCCTTTTCCACATCATCTGACACATGGTGTTGCCTGTAAGCACCAGAAAGGGTAAACTTGTGATACAAGCAGTGGACAGGACTTTACACCCCACATGCTCCTCTTGGTAGTTTCATGGTTAGGGGACTTTTCTTCATTGGTCAAGTAGTAATCAAATCACTGTAACACCCACTTGATAGGGTTACTGTGAATTAGATTATATTATGCAAAGGATCAGAAATACAGTAGGCACTATATATATATATATATTTTTTTTTTTTTTTTACTTGATAGGTTGTAGAAACATGCAAAGAAAAATGAAGACTGGATCATCAGGCCAGCAAGAGACACATTAAACAGATGGCAAGGCAACAAGGAGATGAGGCATGAGAGAGCAATTTGAAGAAGTCAGGAATCATGAGGTTTAATCAATATGGAAATGTGAGCCCAAAAGGGCCTGGATAGTGCCGAATACCTTTTCTTCTCCAACAAGGAGGACACAAACCACCCCTGAAGGCTGTGCAGATTTCCCAGTTTATTATACCAGGGCTGTTCTCCCCCTCTCTAGCCTATAACTTACATGGCAAATGAAAGTAAGGTCTGATATAGGGATGCAGAGCTGCTCAGGCTGGTAGGCCCTCCCAGGCCAGGCAGGCGGCCCCAGCTGCAGCCTAAGGTAAGAGACTCACACTCTTCATATCTGCTCCCTGTGACATCAGTAACTACAGACACATGATAATTATTCTTATTTTTAATTATGATCACTCACTATAATATGTATTGCCTGTGTTAAGTTATACTGAGCACTGTTATGAGCTGGGCTCTGTGCTATATGCTTTACATAGTTTGCCACTAGTTCTCATCCCAACTCTATAGGAGTTGTAATATGTACTATTATTAGCTCCCTTTTATAAATAAGGAATCTAGGTTCATAGGAATTAAATAATGAAACATCTTGTAGCTAGTAAGCATAGGAACCACAATTTGAATGAAGATCTATCTAACGTCAGAGTCCCTGCTATTAACTACCAAAAAAAAAAAGGTAAGGAAAAGAAAAGAAAAGAAGAAAAATTCCTTTCTGCATGGGAAAAAGACCCAAGGCACCCAAAGGCTAACTCTAACTATCTATGAGTCGTTTCAATTTTAATTTACATTTTCTAATTTTCAAGAACCACCATTAATGTGTATTTATAATTTTTAAGAACCAACAAAAATTATTTTTAAAAATTTGGCATTATGGATACCATCAGCATCAGTATCATAATAACCATAATTATTGTTCAGACCAAATGTACTCACTGCCCTTGACTGGTTTGTGATCTACTAAAGGAGAAAAAGCATTGATATAAATATGTGGCTATAAGACTACCTTCTCTTCCATCAATACTAACAGGGATATTGTTTTTGGTATCTTTTTTTGTCCCCACCCCCACAAAGGACAGGAAGAGGATCAGTTAACCTCAGGCCATCTAAAATAAAAATGTGGTGTTTTTGTGCCCCTCTGCAGCAGCCCAACCAGTGTTCCTCCAACCAAAACATTAATATTGACAGAGAATATGCCACCTGCTAATGCAGACTAGCTATCCCTGAAAATCTCTGACTTCTAGAAAGCATTTTAGAAAGTTGAAATAGAGTCTTTTCCCCATACCCTCAAACATTGGTCCCTGTTCTGTTTCCTAGGGTCTCACAGGTCAAATTTCACCATACTGAAATGGAAAGAAGAAAAAATAAAGAAGCAAAATAAGCAAAAGGGAAAAAGGAAGAACATGTAGGTGCAGAAATGGGCACAATCCCTATAAAACTATTACCTTGTGCAAACCAGCCAAGAGTATTGCATCGCTAGTCCAATACCTTCTGTAGGCATTGGTCAGAAAAAAACAAACATTTGATAACCGCTCTTAATTGTTCGATTTTGAATACATTAAACTATCAATTCAACGTCATTCCTTGGTTTTTGCAGGGAATTCCCAAATACAAGCACCAATGTTCCCAATATTCAACTATGCCCCCTTCCTGAGAATATCAGTGCACACTAATGCAGCTACCAGCAAGTATTTATTGAGCACTGATCATGTGCCAGGTACTGCGAAATGGGCTGGCAATGAAGCAGTTAAAAATACAAAAGTCCTGCCAATGTTAGAGTTTACATTCTAGAGGGGCAGACTAAAAATAAATAACAAATATTTAATTTGATAAGTGTTACGAATTTTAAAAAAAAAGCATGCAAGGGGATTGAGAGTGACCAGGATGGAAATGCCATTTTACATGGGATAATCCAACACCTCCCTTTGATGAGTCAACATTTGCGCAAAGACTTACAGGTAGTAAGAGAATAAAGTTCTGTGTCTCTCCAGGCAGAGGGAACAGTAATGCACAATTCCTGAGGTAGAAGTAAGCTTCCAGTACTCAAGAAACAGGAAGGACAGGAAGGAAACCAAGAGGAGCGTAGTGAAAAATCAGGACAAAGGTACCTGGGAGGGTATGGGAGGGAGTGGGGACAAAGTTAAGATTTGTTTATTTTATTCTGGAAAGCGATGGGAAGGTTTTGCGCCCAGGTGAACCATTCGGGCTGCTGGAAAGAAATAATTAAAGAGAGAAAGAATAAAAGTAGGAATTTCAAATGAGAACATATTAGAATGGCCAAATAAAAGTTGTGGTGACTTGGACCATGAGACGAACACGGGTGGCGGTAGAAAATGACCATATTTGGGATATGTATTTTAAACAAGAAAAAATAAAATTTGATGATGGATTAGATGTTATATTAATTTTCCAGGGTTTCCATAACAAAATAGTACAGACCAGGTAGCTTAAACAACAGAAATTTGTTTTCTCACCTTCTGGAGGCTGGAAGCCCAAAGTCAGGATGTTGTCAGGATTTATTTCTTCTGAGGCCTCTCTCCTTGGTTGGGCTTCCATCTTTATCCTGCACCTTCTCATGATCTTCCCTCTCTGAATGTCTGGTCCTAATCTCCTCTTCTTATAAGGACACCAGTCACTGAATTAGGGCCCACCCACATGGCTTCATCTTACTTTCAATACCCCTTTCAATAAGGCCCTATCTCCAAATACAGTCACTTTCTGAGGCCCTGGGGGTTTGGGGCTTCAACATATGAATCCTGTGGGGACACAAGTCAGCCCATAACAAATGTACAATGTCAGAGGACGAGAGGACACCAGAATGACTTTACACTGTTTTCCACCCTAAGCACTAAGATGAGAGTTACCGCTTACTGAAAAGGGGACCAGGAAAATGGCAGGTTTGAAGGTAAAACTCATCCAGGTGGCATGTTGAATAGGCAGTTAGATATGATACTGGAATTCAGGGAAAGGTCAGGAATAAAGATATTCATCGCGATATCTGTCAGCAAATATACAGTATTTAAAATTCATGGGATGGTTGAGATCGCCTAGAAAGTGCATTTGGATAGAGAATAAAGGAAGTATTCAGACTGAGACCTATACCATTCCAATATAAGAAAACCCCAATAATACCTGTCCCAGTACAGTAAAGGAGACCGAGGAGGAGTAACAACTGAGATAAAAGGAGGACCCCAAAAGTTTGCACCTGAAAAGCACAGTGAATAAAATAGTTCAAGGAGGGAAAGATCAAATGTATCAAAGAATAAAAATAAGGTAACTAACATGAGGACAGAGTAAATCACTGGCTTTTTCCACTGAAGGTGGTTAGTGACTTTGACAGAACCAATATTGGTGACACGGTAGAGATAAAATCTTATTTCCCCACATATTATAGGTGCTTCCTGCAATTACTTCTGCCACTTTACTCTCAGTATCTACAGCACATGGAGTGGACAGAAATTATCTGCATGTGTACCGGGGCCCCACTGTCTTCTATGATTAGGTACTCCAGTTCCTCCAGTTGATAAAGGACCTGAGAGCTTATCTACCTCTTTCCATCTCATTCTTGCCATGAGATGAAGCCAACTGCTGCTCGGGGTTCCACTCCAAAGGCAATGAACTACCCCAAACCACATTCTTCCACCCCTCAGAACAAGAATCCCAGCTGCCGACCTAGAAATACTTGTTACCATTGTAAACACTCTTTGCCAGCCCTTATGTATCATTATCTGAGCTGATACTTCTGGAGAATTACCTAAGAAGCAAGCAGCCAGAAAAATGACTCTAGACACAACAGATTACATATCTACCAGAATAATTCAAACTGCAAGTTTTTCTAAAAGAGATCTTATTTACACAATCATCCATTTCATAAATTAAGTCATTTTAAAAATTAAATCATTTGCTATACCATGTGGTATATGAAAATGGTTAGATGCACTGAGCTGTGAATAACTACTGGTGAAGGCACAGTGGTTACCTATTACATGCATATGATGGCGTGTTTCATAACAGTCCACAGCTATGAATTCACACTAATAGCACATTAATTGTGGCTATTGCTAGCCATTTTGTGTTTTGGCCAGTAAAATCTCTTTTAGAAAATAAATCACACTAATGCAAGTCATACACAAGTTATATGAATTTTGAATAAGCTGGGCTTATGGAAAGCAATCAGAAAAAAAAAACAGGTTATCCTTTTCTTCCCTACTGCCCATTCAGATATCTTCTGTAGGTCTATTTCATAACTGATCCGTGGATGCTGTTTCTAAATCATAAAGCAGTCATCACTTAGCAGCCTATGTCCAACCAGGTGTAAGAATAAAATAAATCTAGACTTCCTTTAGAATTAAAATGTTACCCTCTCCCAGCTTAGACCTGCTTTAAAGGTATGTGTTTGGTTTAATTTCTACCGCCTCTGTTTTTTTATTCTTCTTTCTCTATTTGCCACATTGCTTCTGGTATCTTCAGGGTTGGAGACGGGGAGGTAGAAGAGATTTGGAGGCAGAGAGGTCTTAATAGCCTGGCATGCCGTATGTTCATGTCTGGACTCTCTGAATTTAAGAGATATTTAAACTGACTCTCTCATGTATGTTTTCATGGGTTCTTTGGAGCCGCCCCTTTACTCAACTGCTGCAGTCTTTTCCTCTAGTTCCCTAACACGGTAATACACTCCCTTTCAACCTGTGGTTGCACGTGAAAATTTCCACATATACTGTTATTGTTTGTCATTACTCCAGGCAACCCCTTGGGTAATAGCCCTTTAACATGGCCTCAAGTTCTTGTCCTCCCCTTACACACACACACACACCTTTGTTCCTCAGAAAACACACCTGGACTCATCATTGGTAGGAGCGCAACACAGGCACTTCTAAAATGCAGCTACCGCCCTTCACTCTGCTGTCAGACCGAGAGCTCCAGCCCCACCCCTTCACTTTTAGACCTCCGGGGCATGGCTCCAGCCCTAGATGCTGCATCCTGACAAACTCCAGGGGCACAAGATCAAGTTCTCCAATAGCCTCCTTGAAGCCCGTTTCATCTGGTGAAGAGAAGGGAGAGCTACTCACACCACTCCCGGGACTCACAGCATGCCGAAAACCTTCTCTAAAAGGGGAAGCTCAGATTCCCAGCCACTGCTGTGGTCTCCCTAGGGTTTTTTGGATTACTGAGGTGCGAGCTGAACTAAAAATCAAAGACACAGTTCTTGACTGCCTATTTTACAAATTCCATTGAGGCAGATTTGCACCTCTCTTCAGAAAGTGGGAGTATTTGCCACTTATTTCATGTATTCTCTTGAGATTTTAGCCAATAATGATAGGAAAAATTGTATTTTATTATCTCACTATGTTAGCATATAAACATATTGTATAATAAAACATTTTCCTTGGGGAATTAATATATTTAAACTCTAGAAAAAAATGTTCAGCCCAAACACATTAGGTCATTAACATTCTAGATAAAGAAGCTTCTATTTGGCTTTAAAACATGGCCCAGGTATACAGTGGAATACAAGCCAGCAAAAAATGAATGAACAAGAGATACATGTGACAACATGGATGAATCTCAAAAGCACTACTCTGAGCAAAGGAAGCTAGACATAAAATAGCACATATTTATGATTCTACTTACATGAAACTCTAGCAAAGACAAATCTTAGTAAGAGAAACCATATTAGTGGTGGCTTAGAGCATGTAAGGGATTTCACTAGGATGGGACACAGGAATTTTGACAGTAACAAATGCTGGCGGTGACTACATGGTTATATGGGTATATATATTTGTCAAAATTCTTCAAAATATACACTTTAAATTTTTGTATAAATTTCTATTTCTATATACATAAACAATCCCTATGTGTGTATTTACATATATTCCCACTGTAGATGTGAGAGCTACACACATGGACTGCATCACGTTCGCTTTCAGTGAATTATGCTATGTTTTTATGTTTTTCCATAAAGCCCCAAAGGATAAACTGTCTTTTCTGGATGGATGCTTTTGAGTGAGTTGTTCACCATGCTATATGATAGTCTATGAGAATAAACATGAGAAATGTCAGTAATGTGTGGGCTACTTACAATGTTTGTGTACACTTAATCACATAAAGGATTGTTTTTTCCTTTCTAGAGTTAGTTACTTCTCCCAAACTCAGAGCTTTGAAACCTCTGTGTTTCATGGCATACCTTCTGCACATTAACACAACTTTTTAGTTCTCTTATTTTTTCCTCACTAAGATTAAAATATCCTGTATTGGCATTGAGTCATTGTTGCAGAAAAGAACAAAGAAAGTAAAGTCAAAAACAGATTCTTGAAAACATCTGTCAACCAAAAAGAAAGACTATAAAAGCAACCCAACCAATAATTAAACTCTGAATAATAAAAATCTACCCAGTCCTTCTTGATACATGTGAGACATATAAAGTCACTTAGAATCTAGGCATACAAAAAGCAGAAATCTGTTTTATACCAGGAGTATTGCTGAGAAATCTGAGCTATGGGTCAAGGGCAAGTAATCTAAGGAAATAAGGCTTTGGGAAGACTCCAAACCTTGTCTTGTAAATGAAAAGTAACTTCAATTTTATTAGCTGGAAAAAGGAAGATTTCAAAAGGCCTACTTTACTGTGTTAAATATTAATTAAAATAATGTAAGAGAACCTGCTAATGTTAGTGTTAAAAAATGATAAGGAAAATTAAATCATACAAACAGCATCTAAGAATACAATTGTTGGTGGCTTATTAATGAGAAAAGAATAAGACAAGTGGAGTGTACACATCCCATATACAGCTGCTTCTCAGACAACAGGGGTTTGAGATGAAAAACAACATATAACCATTTCAGTATTTTCTCCTTTTGGCAATTTCTGAATGTTATTATTCTATGCTCACTCCTTTTGCAGCTGTTCTCAAGTTCACCAGCCATCTTGTGTTTTATCCTGTCATCATGTTTCTCACATCGTCTTCCATCTACCATTCTCAAGCATTCCCAGTAGAATCCCATATACACAAGCAGCATTTTCCTTTTATTTCTAGTTTTCTCCCAGCATGTCTTCCCAGGGAGGGAAACAGTATTGCCAAGACTTTCTCCAGCTTGAATGAGGAAACAGCTAAGCATGCTCCAATTTTTCTCTCTAGGTCCACAGGAGGTAAACCTTTATGTTCATCTATGGTTCATTTGACAAGGAATAATTAAACATCTTCTATGTGCTAACTGCTGTGGAACCAATGGTTGAAGGCATGTTCACAGACACTGTCTTGACAATCCTCAGCATCCTCTTGAGGTGGCCTTATTAGTGTCTTCATTTTCACATAGGGAAAACTAACTGAAACTAAATAAGGCGGGGTGATATTTCCAGCCTACAGATTAGGCTGTTATCTGCCACTCATTGCAGTGTGGGCAGTTCAGAAGAATCCCCCTATAATGATATAACTAATTCCTGGATGTGTTAAAACAAACTACATAATAAATTGCAAACACATGAGGAAGTAAGGGGGAAAAAGAAGGAAGGAAAAACAACAGCAAAAGAGAGCTGAAACAAGATTTGAGGGCGGTGGGCTGTAAGAGAATATGGAAGTCAGGTGACTTTAAGAAAAATGCCTACACAGGTTGCTGTGCTACTGTGAGTCCACGGGAAGCTGGAGAGGATGAACCCAACAGTGCCCCCACTTCAGGCCCAGACGCTTGAAGAGGACTAAATCAACAGCGCCCACCAGGTGCCAGTAGAAACAAAGCAACTCTCTGAAGGAGAGCATCATCAGTTCGTGCCTCCAGGGTGCACTCAGATTAAACTGAACCGATAAAATATTAACAAACACGAAAGGAAACAAACCGCCATGTGATTCAACAGAAAACAAATAAATTTCTGTAGATGACCAAAGATCTCAGATATGAAACAGTATTTTTTTTAAAGATGTTTAAAGGGAAAAAAATGAATGGAATTGAGAACCTAGAAAGTAAAACTAAGCTACTCCAAAGAAAGATGAGAAGCAGCAGCAGCAGAGGTGGTACTGGAAGGTCAGAGGTGATGGAGAGGACGGCGCCCAGGGGTGGTGGGGAAGGATGGAGCCATGGTGGGGGGAGGTCGGAGGTGATGGGGAGGACAGCACCACGGGGGTAGTGGGGGAGCTCCGAGGTGATGGGGAGGACATGGGGGAGGATGGAGCCCAGGGGGCGGCAGGGGAGGACAGAACCACAAGGGAGAGAACAGAACCAGGGGGCAGTGGCACGCTCACGGCTCAAGCAGTTGAGCAGGTGGCAAGAGAGAGGCGATTACCACAGATGCCAGAGCAAGCCGAGTAGCCTTTAGCATGTGTTATAGTGCAGATATCCCACTGAAAAATTCTTCCAGCTTTTGTATATTTGAAAATGCTTATACCTTTCACTTTCACTTTTCAAAAATATTTTTCTTGGATATAGAATTTTAAGTGAACAAATTGGTTTTTTTCAGCATTGTAATGAGTTTAGTCCACTGTCTTGTCATTCAATTTTTCTTACGAACATGTCAGATGTCATTCAGATTGCTTGTTCCTTTGTGTGTGAAGTTTCTTTTCCTCTGGCTATCTTTAAGATATTTTCATCTTTTTTATTAAACTGTTTGATTATTATATGGTTTAATTTGCATTTATTCTGCTTATTTTTCACTGAATTTCCCGAGCTCTGTTTGGTTTTGGTTTTGGTTTTTAATCAAATTTGGAAAATGTTTTGGAATGAGTTCTCAAATAAGTTGTCCTAGTAATTCTACTCTTAGGTAATAACCCAAGGAAAATGATAGCATAGCTCTACAAAAAGAAATTGTACAAGGAGCATTATAATGGTAATAACCCAGATGTCCACTGCCAGGTGAATAGATGAACACATGGTTGCATATTCAAATAGTGGAATGCTACTCAAAAAGGAGTGAAGTACTAATAACCATAGAAATATGCATGAATATGAGTGCAATAATATTCACAAGGCTGAGTGTAAGTAGACAGATATGAAATAATATACTCAAGATGATATGACTTACACAAAATTTTAGAGAAGAACAGACAAAACTAAGTTTTGGCTATAGGCAGTAGAACAGTATAGCCTGGTGAGGGGATCACTGATTGGAAAGAGGCACAACAGAATTTAGAATTTAGTAAGTTATGGAAACACTTTAGATCCTAATTGGGGCAGTGATTACATGGAGTATATATCTGGCAAAACTCATCAAACCATATTTAATATCTTTGGGTTATATGGTAAGGTAGTTACATGCACTCACCCCTACCCCCCCAAAAAAAATCAATGGGAAGGCTAAACAATTGATTATATATATCTAAAGAGAGAAGTTAAGAAATGGAAATTAGATCAGAAGAAATTATACAACGTACAGAAAGAACAAGAAAGGGAAACTGTAAAAAAAAGTTAGGAGACACAGAAGACATGTTTTCTCTCTGTTAATTTAATAAACCAGGTATTTCTATCACACTTCTGCTAACAAAAAATTAAAAATTCAGGTTAAAATATTTTAAGAATCTTCCTAAAATAATACAGTGCTGAAAAGAGACGGATGAATCACTACACCAATGTCTAAGCAAAGGCAAGAACCCACGAAGTGCGTAAAACCTGAAACCACTTCAGTTATGAGAGCTTTTGACAAATTTGGGAAAGGTTTAGATTTAGAGTCTCCTAGGGCTTGGGGCAAAGGTAAATTCAAAGATTTACCTTTGAAGTAAAATCTGTGCTTCAAAGGGCAATGCACGTAGGTAAGAACGACTTAAATCCCATCCAGCCTTGTCCCAATCCCAGGCAAATGTAAGGGAACTTGCTTTGGCTCCGAGGTTGATGAAGGAGGAAGTTGTGTGGAAATGATGCTACAAGAATTTCAGGGCTTTGGATAAATCTCAAGCTTATTTATGGCCAAAATCATCTTTGTAGTTCTGAAAACCTCAAGTATAGTCAAGGTAAAAGTGGTCCTGGATAAGAAGCCTGGAATTAGCAAACTCAAAGCCCCTGAAGATAAAATCAACTCATCCTATGCCTCAAAGAATGCCCACAAATAATTTTTTCTGGATACTAAGCATTTCACAGCAAAACTGAGCCCACAAGGAAACAAGGTGCTATGGGGAGATTCATCCAAAAAAATGGATAAAAATAAACCAGAAGAAACAGCCTCTAAAAAACTTCATAAAATTTTGATAATTTTGAAATTATCAAATATAAACTATTTTAAACATATTTTACAGTTTAAGAAAAGGAAAGCTTTATAATAATTTCATGGAGGAAACAAGAAACTGACTAGAACTTCTAGAAATGAAATTTATATACTCTAAAAATTCAATGTATAGTCTTCATAATATATTAGACGCAACAGAAAAGTAGAACTGGAAATAGTTCAAAAGAAGTTATCCAGAATGCACCATAAAGATTAAAGAAGTATTGTAAAATACGAAAGAGTAGATAAGAGACATGGAGGAAAGGAAGAGAATACCTAATGTGTGTCTATTCTGGGTTACATAATGAAAAAATGGACAGAATGGAACACAGACAATATAGGAAGAGATAGAGCCTGAGAATCTTTCAAAACAGATAAAAATGCCATTTCTCAGATGCAGGTAGCCCACAAAGTATCAAAGAAGCTATAAAGAAATCCATTCCTATACACATCATAGTGAAAATGAAACACTAAGATGAAGAGAAGATATTAACAGAATCTTGAGGGAGGAGGAAATAGATCACCCTCTAAGAATCTAGTAGACTAACAGCTGAATTATCAACAGCTACATCAGAAGGCAGAAGACAGTGTATTTATATCACCAATATGCTTGGAAGTAAGTCTGTTTGGCCACCTAGAACTCAATACTCAACAAAAATACCTTCCAAGAGTTAAGCAGAATTAGACATTTCAAACAGTATATTTTAAAAGTTTGGCCCATGTGACCCTCAAAAAGGAAGTTCTGTGGCATGAAAGGTCTGAGTTAAAGAAAGGACAAAGAGCAAAATAAGTCATAAATACATGTAGATAAATCTACGAGGAGGCTGATTGTATAAAATTTTATAATATTTATGGAATAGAATAATGGAGTTAAATTCTCAAATATATACAAGTTGGAAGAAGATAAATAAAGCTAAGGTGTTCTAAGGCCTATGTTGTTCAAAAAAAGGATAAAGTTTTTGATTAACTTTAGATTTTAGAAGTGAAAGACATACAAAATTTTTAGGGTGACCAATGGAAAATAGGGTAAGATTATATAAACTGTTAACTGGTATAGTGCTGAATAAAATGGCCCCCCAAGATACACTGAATATTTAGAGGATGTAAATTTCATTTCTAGAAGTTCTACTCAGTTTCTTGTTTCTCCCTGGAATATGTAAGTGTTACCCAATATGACAAAGGGATTTTACAGATATGGTTAAATTCAGGATCTTGAGGTGGGGAGATTATCCTGGATTATACAGGTGGGCACTAAGAGTAATCATAAATGTCTTTATAAAAGCTGGCCATTGAGAGATTTGATTACAGAGAAGGAAAAGGTGATAACATAAGAAATTGGAATGACGTGCTTTGAAAATGGAGTCGGGGACACATGCAAGGAAGACAGATGGCTGCCAGAAACTGAGAAAACTCGTTCTCCCCTCAGAACCTCCAGAAGGAAATAGTCCTACTAACACCTTTACTTTAGCCCAGTGAAACTAACTTCAGACTTCTGCTTCCAGAAATGTAAAAGAATAAACTTATTTTTTCCTGAAACCACTAAATTTGTAGGGATTTCTTACCGTAGAAAAGGGGAGTATTGCATAAGGAAATGATAAAAGTTGTTTAACCAATTCAAAAGAAAGCAAAATAGCACAGGGAAAAAATAAGAATCATAGAAATGGTGGGACAGAGCAAAAAATATACATATAAGCCCACATATATCATTGACAGTCTACTCTTGCCAGATTACCAGAAGGACACAGAATCAAAGTTTAAGGAAGCCCAAATTCTCTTTACCACCCATATGAAGTTACCATTTTTGTAAGTCAAGAATAGTCAAACACTAGAATGTTATGTATTTAATGAATACATGGCTATCACAATTGAACTGAACAGAATTTACAAATTCAAGGCTGAAATAGATCAACATTTACTACTGTAGTTCCCATTTCAGTTCAAGTCACTTAAACTTGTTTGAACACCAGAAGATACCACCAAGTGTGATAAGAGAGCTAGAAATAGACAGACGACATGGTCCCTGACCTCAATAAACCATTGTACTCACATTTGTGGGCTTCTGTTATATGCCCGACATTTTGCTTGTAGCTAAGGAGAAAAAATATAAACAAGATACAGTCTCTGTACTTAAGATATTTATGAACAAATGGAAATAGACATAAAAATTGTCACTTAATATACGAGGCAAAGAGTGGCAGAGATGAGGCTGAATTGGCAAGGGACCAAATCATAGAACGCTTTGTAAATAATGCTAAGGAAGTTGATGGAAAGTCACTGAAAATTTTCATCAAGGTAGTGGTATGATCAGAAATATAATCTTTGCTGCTGTGTGCAAGATGGTAGAAAGGGAGTGAGGGTGGAGGCAGAAAGATAAGTGTTTGCTGAGAGGAAGAGTACCTGAATTAAGGCACTGGCAGAATAATGAATACTTTCTTGACTGCAGCTTCCGCTCACATGGATATCCAACTTAACCACTCCCCCCCCTCCCCCAGTCATCACCGCCTTAGCCCCCAGGCTGCCCCCGTCTCTACTTCCCCACAGATGGCAAAGTGTTATCACATGATTATTTAGGTATACTTTTTACCCAACACTTGGTAAACAGTAGATACCCAACACGTTTGTTTTTGCTTGACCACAAGAATCAGGGAAGCTGTCACAGAGTGAACACATGCCTTGCCTCCTGTTTTGTTGGCTTCCTCCTAACTTGGCAAAAGTCTATGGACCTTGAAAAGAAGGGACTTGAGCTAAAAAACCACTGAGGAGAAGGTGTGCTCTGTGTAATACAGCACTGTGTTAAAATCTCCTGTCTCCCCTTTAAAGAGCTTGACAGCAGCCAGAACCAACTGTTTGGTGAATGAAACCACAAAGGCTAAAGGAAAAAAGAAACCAAACAACCTATAACTTCCTTTCAAAACATTCTGTGTTCAGAACTGACATTGCTGCTCAGAAATCTTTGCATTATTCAGTGAAACACCTACTATACACCAGGCACAGTAGAGCAAGAAGATAATCAAATAGAGGTCCTGCCTTATATGAGCACACATTTTAGTAAGAAAGATGATACATGGATGATAGATGACTGATAGACTAGATTGATGATAGATAAATTAGTCAACACAGCAGGTTCTAAAACAAAAGAATAAGAGTTTTGTCAGGAAAGAAGGAGATGCTAGATCATCAAGCTCTGCCTTGGGCACAGGAGTGGTCTTCACAAAAGAGAGGCTCAGAGCTGGGTCTTGAAAGATGAAGAGTGAAACAGAAAAGAATGGGAGAAATTTTGAAATTTGTTCAATAAGAAGCCACACAGTATACAAGCACACAAGAACACACAACTGGAATTAAGGAAACTGCAGGCCAGATAATGGGCAATGGTGCATTAGTCAAGGTAATGTCCCCCCTTCTGAAAGTCCAGAAGCTTTCCCATGTGCTCTGCAGAAGGAACAGATATTCTGGATGGGTACCCTTCATTTATCATCATCCTGGACCTAAACTGTGAAGTGCATGGCCTTTGTCTTAGTTCCTGTATTTTCATCCCATTTCTAGATCTTCATGCTATTTCTTGGCTACTTAGAGTTCCCAAGAAAGAAAACTGTAACAAGTTTTACCCTCTCTATCGAATGGTGACTGGGAAACACCACATGTTTCAGAGAAAATAAAATCTGTTTTCCTAGGTGAATAGTGCATTAAATGGGTAGGTAGTACAAGTTTTCCTCACAAACTCAATAAAACCTTTTGTTTCTCCTGCATGCAATGATCAACATTGCTTAACCTCTGATGTACAAGTTGTAATAAAATCTGTGGCACAAATTTGGCAAACAGAGCAAGACCCCTACTGTGTGGGCGGTACGGAATCCATAACATAAGCCTCCAAATAGGTCCTTGAGTCAAGGTACAGATGGCGAGACAGCTCCAGAGCCGTCAACTGACCAGCCATGTGCTGAATGTACAATGTAAATACGGCCTCTGTAATGACCAGAGGGCCCCACTTCGGCATTCAAATGTACTGCAGTCCACTTAACAATATGGTCATCCAGCTCTTCATGAATATAACATAAAAATCTTGTTATTAAAAATTTCCAAATCGGTAGTCATTATTTTACTACTATGAAAACAACAGAGAATTATTCCAGGCATTTGGAAAGTAGAAAAAAATTCAATAATGCCAAGTACCCTCTAACCCTAAAGTAAGGCAATTGAACACACTGACACATTATAAAACCAGCCTGTTGGCCTTTGCCCCTCACCCACGTAAGATACAGGAGGGAAGGTAGCTTAAGGGAATTGTTCCAGAGAAGGTAATCTGTACTTTGGGCATTTTCTCAAATGGTAGCTGGGGGAATATGCCTGGGCCAGTTGACAGAAGGTACGCAGCACTGTCACTGATCCTGCTTCCTAAGGTATCTGTGGTTATCACCCAGGGGAGAATCAAATAGATGCTGATCGACTTCTTCAAGGGAAAAGTTTAAGGGGAAAAAAAACCCTGAATGTGTGGTGTCACATATTTAAAAAGACAAAGTAGAATCAGTCTTGAAAGTGTGAGGGAAACGTACAGGGATTAGAGGTGATAAAGCAATGGGTCCCATCTGGAAATGTGTGTGAAGGAAATAAAAATGGGTCTTTCCACTACAGAGACATGAAGGTGAGAACAGTACCAATGAGAGCATGTGGAAATAAATGATAGCCTTCCATCAAGCTGTTAAAAGTGACATTTCCTTCATCTCATTATTGCTAAAGACCTCAAAGGTAGGGAAACATTTGAGAGCCTGCTCTCACCTCTTAGTGAGATGGCAGGCCCTGTATGCAAGACATGCTATGAGACTATGAAATCAGTTCTGCTAGTGTTCACCCACGATGCACATCCAAGCTGCACCACAGGAAGACTGAAGAGAATAATAGAAGTAGGGGTTTGGAGAGAGAGTGTGTCGAGTGTGTTGCTCATGCGTGTGTGTGTGTGTGTGTGTGTGTGTGTGTGTGTGAGTGTGTGTGTGTGTGTGGCTGGGGACAGGGAGAAGACTTGATTTCCACCAAGGATGAAAAGGAGGATATTTTTCCAAAACGAGGGGGACTTAGAGACCTCAAGAGGTCTGAGTCTGAAGCACCTGGAGATTGGTACTTGACTCAGTCTGGAAACGCTGAATGTGAGACGTGGTAGCAAAACACAGAGCTGTGTTGACAGGATCCACATTTCCCCTGAAAGGAGAGCAAAGGTATTAGAAGAGAGCCAGGCTTGAGTGTCCCTACTGACACTGGAGGAGAGAAGTGGCACCCAGAGTGGTAAAATGCTGGAAGGCAGGGTGCCAGTGGAGAGTCATAAACAACAAGCATGAAGAGGCAAGAGACAGCAGGTGGGACTCTACAAAAACACGCCTGAGAAAAAAGAAAATCTCTATTTAGCAACTTCTGCGTCTCATGGTCACTGTGTCAGTTACCGATTTCCTGCCTCTTGGCCCCAAATGCCCTCTTCAAGATATGCTCTGTGATAAACAACAAAATCCTTTAAGCATTTCTCCTTTAACATGGGAACGATGTTAAGCTTTCTCAGTACAGGGTGCTGGAGGAGCACTGCAGGAGAAAGAGGCTGCCCTGCCATTTCCACCAAGGAGCGCAGGTAGGTGGCATGGGTGTGAGGTCATCTACTAGGCACTTCCCAGCCATGGACTCGGAATGCAGTCCCTCTGCAACCTTGCAGCCTCATCAAGCAATAACCTTTCTGCAACCTCCTCGACCGAGGAACCAGAGCCCCACTCAGCCCACATGGTCTAAAGGCCTCCTGCCTACACCTATCTCAGGATTCCCACTACAAGCCCACACCCCCAGCTGCTAATCTGCCATCCTGCTTGCACTCTGAAAGTTTGCCTGTTGCTTGCCAGCAACTCCCCACCAGCTCCAGACTGGCCAAACCAGGAAACTTTTCCACTGTCCAGTGGGCTGAGACATTCCTTTTCCTGCAAACAAGGGCCTGAGCCCCTTCCAGGTTTGTCCTTCCCTGGGTACTCTCCCTCGGCCCTAGGGTGCCATATAGTTTCCTTAGCTCTCATAGTTATACTTTTATCATACTTAATATTTATCTTAAATTTCCTCTGTTCAACCTGAGTAGTTTTTAATCTCTCAATTAGACCCAGACTGCTGCTGTCATCAATAAAATCCTATAATAAAAATCCTACAAATCAGGTAAAATTTTTTGCCCTTACCTCTGTCCCCTTCCTAATCCCTTCCAGTTCTGGAGGACCCAGAGCAGTCAAATGAAGGAATACAGAGAGGGTGGTAGGAAGCAGAAGGGGGATGAAACAAAGAAAACACAAGTGCCCTGCCCCATTGCAGGCTTCTAGAATCACAGTAGGCCTGATTCAATAAACCTGTTAAATTATCTTACTCTGAGATAGGGATTTCACAGAACTATTAGAATTACACTCTGCTAACCTGTAGGCTACGTGAACTGTCTTTTTCACTGCAGCCTCTTTCCAACTGCTAGCAGAGAAGACTGTCAGTTCTTAATCATGTATTTTTTAATATTGTTGAGAGAATTGTTTTAGTCAAGGACTAAAGAAGGTTGAAAGAAAAGATAACCAATGTTTAGTCAGAAAAGAACAACCTTATTCAGAAGTAGGAGTCTTAAATCGAACCAAATTCAAGCAAAAAAAATTTTAATTCAATCCCTAAGTGAAAGAAGCCATTATATTTTGTTTCAGAGTCTGGAAATTTAGTAAACAAAGGGTACCCCCTGACAAAAAAAATCACAAAATTTTATTAGTCCTCTGGTCCTTAACTCCTTCCCTGAAATCTCAGTCCCTTCTGCTCCCTGTAGCTTATTTTCAAACAACCAGGAACAGAGGATGCATTCCCACCCAAGGGAGCTTATTTAACTGAGTCTGGAGAAACCGACAAAAGTAAAGTCTCTTTTTCTCCTGATAACTCTTAGGTGTTTAAGGTGGTTATTCTATCCCTTAAGATGTTCCTTTCTCAAAGCTCAAGAGCCAGTGTTTTTATTTCTCCTATGGCTCGGTTCAGTGTCTCCTCACTGTCCTCGTTGCTTTCCTCTGAACATGCATCGGTTATTAATTTCTTTTTTTCTATTTCCTTTACACATTGTCCCCTATCTGCAATGAGAACCTTACACTACAGATGGCATGGCATATAGCTCCATGGCTGAACTGAGCAAAACTGTCACCTCCAAGGAGCCACATAACCTGCTTTCATGAAAGCAAGCTAATCGCTGCTCCCACTCTGCCCGTGTTCTCTGGGCAAGCTCATTAGTTTTGGGTGGTTTTAACCACCACAAATATGATCCCCCAGCCTGGCCCATATTACTGACTCGGGCCTTTTCTCAAGCTCCTTGTGCATTTATCATACGACCTGCTCATCACCACTGCTGGATATCCCAGAGATGCCTCAACCTCGAAATGCTGGGCACTACCATCTCCACTCTTTCCTGGCAACGTGCTCCTCCTTCCTGTGTTCTCCACTTCACTGAAGAGCACACCACCATCTCAGACACACTGGCTAGAATGCGCCAGGCAGAGGCAAATAATACATGCGTGCTTCTCCCTGTCATTTTCAAGTAAGTATTCCTTTTCACCCACCCACAGTCTCATTATCCATGATATTCTTCATATTGCTTCCTGTCTCTCCATTAACATCCACCCCATTATTTCCTGCTCCTCATTCAATACTTCACCCAGGCATCATCTCTTCCAGGAAGCTCAGAGAACAAAGTCAAGGCCTTGGCTGAATCCAAGATACAAAGACAGACAACTTGTTGGTTTCTGTCCTCCACATCCATCTCCAAACCATCCTCCGCTGACATACACACAGTACCCACTCCTCTTACGTCACCCTAAAATGATTTTGATTTCTCTTTTGATCTTGGAATGATTTTTTTTTCTTTTTTTTTTTAAGAATTTCCTTCTCTTAGTTCCTTACTACTTCCTGAATCCAAAATGAGATACCACTAACTGACTTCACCAAACTTGTCTCCTACCTATTTTCTTGAATCAAAGACACTGGCAACCTTTCACAACAGTGTTCTCATGAAATCTCAGACAGAAATGGTCCCTTTCTAACATTTTGAGGACTGAAGCCCTGGGTTGCAGAGATTCCATAAACTTACCATATGCATCAATTTATTTAGACATCAAAGAAAGATTTAAAAATAATTCAGAGACACAGAGCAGGTAAGTAGAAGGGCCCATAGAGAACAATGATTGTAACTCAGGCTCTCTCTTGACATCTCAGGGTCAGAATATGGTCTTCAGAACATAACTGTGTTATAGCCCTGTGTTCATAAGCTAAAACTGCTCCTAGGCAAGTTTCTCCACTTCTCTAAGATTCAGTTTCCTCATCTACAAAATTAGGATAATAACAGTACCTACCTGATAAGATTTTAATGAGGATTATTCAAGATCAGGTATTGAACTGGGACTCCATCTCAAATTTCCCTGTTAATATCCACACCATACTTAGAAATGGGTGGTCTTATTTTAAGAAACAAGATATAAGGCCAAAAATGACACTGACCCTTTTTTGTTTTTTCTTTGCATGACTGCTTCATCTACAAATTTAAAGACTCATCAAAATTTTCCAAGGAAACTGCCCAGTCAGAAACATGGTCCTGGCCTGTAAAATATGGCACATACAGTCCGTTGTCCATCAAACTATGAAATGAAATGAATCTTTAATGAACATAAACCTCCTTCATGAGCTTTGCCTCCCCAATCTTGGTCTCTTTAAGATGTAATTGTTAGAAAAAAGTCCCTGATGATTTAGGTCTTTTCTTTATGTCAGATGGCTTAATACATTTTGCCTCACATAAAAAAAAATGGGGTTTGTATAACAGCAGTACATTCCTTTAAATTCTCTGGCCTTTTCAAATTTTTTATTATTCTTATCTTCTCATAGTTTGATTGTTTATAAAATATTTAATACCTACTATACTGTGCTAGGTAATGGTTTAGGTATAGCCACTAAACTGGAAGGTCACAGCTAAGCGGGAGGTGGAGGGTGAGGTCATGAAAAACAATGAAGGTTTTAATTGCTTATTTCACTCATTTTGACAAAATTAGTTACATTACCATTAAGAAGTCATTACTGTACTTATTTGAAGTTATCCTTAGAAAATCCCAAATAAAAATGTTACACTCTAAAAGAGACTACTATAGTTTTAGTTTAAAAATTATACATAACCTTCAAAATGTGTCACCTGATTTATTTTGATTCCACAAACATTTTAACCCTCCATTATGTGCAAGGCACTGCACTATGCACTACACTTGTTTCTTGAAGCTGCATGTTATTTGGAACAAGGACAGGTTGAAAGTATTTTTGTTGATATGATTAATACATAGTAAACGCCAACACATGTTTCAATAATATGGGAAAGATTCACACTCTGCACTCAAGAATTTTTCAACCTAATGATGGAGATGAAGACACACGAATAACAGTAAAACAAGAAAAACGTATACAAGTGCTAAATTATGGCATATGCATGTACCTATTGGAAAGGAAACAGCTGAGTTATGTTTGAATAATGAAGAAAGACTTCCTAAAGCAACTGACATTTTAAATGGGCCTCAAAGTTTGAACAGACAAGTTGATGAAGGTAAAAGCTTCTAGGGAAGTGGAATAGAATAAATAGAAGCTCACAATCTTGACTAGTCAATGGACTAGTGACAAGAGATACCCTTGTAGGAATACACACCCCATGGCTTAATACAATAGGTCTATATTCTATTCCTCTTTGGGTACCCAAAACCTCGAAGGTATCTGGCACCTGCACCACAGTAAATGGTGAAGGGAATGAAGAAAGGTAGCTAGGAAGAGGGGGAGGGGGGAAGACAGAGAAAATGAAGCAGAGAAAGAGCTAAGTGAGCAATTGTGGCAGCTGAGGAGGCAGTGCATCCTTTCTTTTGAGCTTGACTGGCAATCATCAATCCATGTGAACACCAATCAGAACAGGTAGCTCAGAAATGTGGACTTTATTTGAATCCTGGTCCAAACAAATCTACTTGAAAAAGAAGAGAAATATGAGTATCTAAGAAATATCAACACTGACATGTAATGATTTTAAGGAATTGTTAATTTTTGTGTGTGATAATAGTATTGTGGTTATGTTTTAGAAGTCCTTATAGAGATTCATTGTATTAATGGCTATTGAAAACAGTTGATGGATATATAGAGGTTCACAATATATTTTCTTATGCATTAATTTGAAATTTTATGGAACACATGATGATGAAAAAGAGTAAGTGCCTTTTGAAGACTTTTGATTTTTAAAGGTTCTACAATAAATTTTATAGTAAAATAAGTTCTACAAAAGTTTTTCACCATGAAAAACGATCTTAAATAAATGATACCAGCAGACATATCCTTACCTGCAGTGTTTTATTTTTTGTTAGAATGATTTCATGTATTTTTACATGATAAACACTTAATTTTAGAAAAGAAAATACACAATCCAAAGTTAATTATCATATCACCTTTCCTCCAAGATATTCCTCTACATTCTTTACATGTAATTTAAATATATTGGTAATTAAATTACATTTTGGCCATAGTCAATAACATTCACTCAGTAAATATTTATTCAATACTCCGTATATGCCGAGTACCTGTACAATGTATTAGTAAAGCATACATTCCTACCCTTAGGGAATATATCTGTGTAGTAGAAAAGCTCAGTGTCTATTCGTCAATTACAGACTTACTTATTTTAATGGCTGGATTGAGCATGCCCCTAGATTCTTACAGCTGTAACCTGAAGAGATGGTGTTAACAGATATTTGTTATCAGAATCAAATGAATATCACCTTTTATTTAAGTTCCTGGATAGCAGTCAATCAGTTACCTAGAGAAACCTATGAAGCATGTAGATGGTAATTTCCACCTATAAAGTATAGCACCATATGACCATTACAGAGATACTTTTAGAGACTTTAGGACATTTTCTGGGTTTCCCTTATATGAAAGGTGGTATCTTAAGTCAAACAGACATCCATATAAAGACCATGAATTGAACACTTAATAATGCTACTTTCCCAATTTAATTTGGACACTTTTACAAAAGTTTATGGTTTAAGTTCAAGTATGCTGAGGGGAAAATTTTTCACATTCTTTCTAATAGAAAGAATAAAAATAAAGTCTATCAAAACCCTATTGTTCTAGTTGTTCCCAACCCTATATATAGAATTACAGAAATTAAGTCTGTTTCTGCTCCGTCTGTATTTTTCCCCCATAAGAGGAAATAACCTGAGATATTTTAGGTTAAAAAAAATTGTCCTTCAGCTTGTTAATTTGGAGGCACCACAATTCAAAGTGATTCATTGCAGCCGTGAATAAGGAATGTCACCGAAATAGTGAGATGGCCTGAACCACTTTAGAAATTAATGGACTGACTGTGATATACTGGTGCCTCTTTCATGCATCTGTAATTGGAGTGCCAATTTATTTCCAATCATTTCAAGCACTGTAATTATAGAGCAACATCGTAGCCTGTTTAACATTCATATGGGAAGCTGTCACATGAATGCTGGCCAGGGACCAATATTTTGCAACTGAGATACATGAACAAAATAGAAGGAAATACAGAGATCTCTTTTGTTTTTCAGGGCCTGAGCCTTGACCAAGGTGGGCAGAATTAAATGAGGCAATAGAGCTACTGATGGATTTTTAAATCATGGAAGTTTCTTTTAATCGTATCATTCAACAGGTGGAGAAAAGGGAAACAAAGAATGACAACAGGCGACTGTTGTTGCACTGACTCTCCGGTGACATTTCAATAGACATTCCTTGAACATCTACTATGTGCCAGGCATTCTCCTAGACACTGGAGATACTGAGATAAAAATGAAACAACATACACACACACACATTCAGAGTGATGCTGGCATAGTGAGAGGCAGTTATGTACTGCACACCAGGAGGGTACTTTTAAAATGGTATCTGCTGGATACTATTGTTTTCATTTCAAATCTACTGCTGCAAAGGCATGGATTGCAGAAAAGGAGTATTTACTAAAATTTTCTCATAATTCTGGAAACCAAAAATAGTTTCAAACTTCTAGTTCAAAGTTCTAACAAAAGAAATATTCAGACCAACCTATGAGCACAGCCACAGGCTTTGGTGTGTTCTCCATCTGTTCCTGTAACAGCAGTCAGCCTTACCTCTGGTAAAGCACTTATATCGTATTATCTCAACGTCACACAGCTCTGAGCAAGGAAAGGAGCATGTCTTAATCACTGGCATACCCTCAGTGCAAATCATAGCAACAGGCTCATACTAGAGATTCAATAACTGTTTTTTCTGAAAACTGAATTAATAGCTGCATGAATGAAATTCCTTTTCATAACACCATTTACATTTATTGGTTTCTTTCCATCCCATTTCCACCACTTAGACATCTTCAGTCTAATTGCTCACCATTTTTTCTACCTACACCCTAGTGAAGGATTACATTATCCCAAAACACCATTATGCATGTCACAAACTTTTTCCAAAGCTTTTGATTATTCTCCATTGTATGGAAAATATCTCCTTAGCCTGTTCAGAGCCCTTCACTATCCATTTGTGATCTACCTCTATAACTTTATTCCTACTATTATAGAATGAATGCTGTCCTGTGAAATGCAATTAATAAGTGTTATTTTTGAGTTACAATATTTGCAAAATTTGAATTTCAATTCATCAAATATTTAGTACCTATTTAAGTGCCAGTTTTTATACTCGTTATGAAAGTTATAGTTATGGGGATTTTATGGGTACATAAAAATTATAGTAATGACAACTGCTTTACCAGTGAGTTAGAAAATAATTATATGTTATTAAATCAGTAAGAAAAGAGAATGCTTCTATTACAGAGTATGAAATAGAAAAGCTTGCCAGAGGATAGGGAGAAAGGAGATAAAAATTTTAACCGCAGGCATAGTCAAAGCTCCATTCCTCCCTAGGAGCAATAAGATTGACTAAGCCTCTGGGCCCAGTGTGGCAGCTAAGAAGGCAGTGCATCCTTTCTTTTGAGCTTGCTGGTAATCATCAATCCGTGTGAGCTTTTCAGAACAGAGCTATTAACATTGACTAGATAGTGGTAAATTTATATGGGTAACTGAAATGGTGATTGTTGATATCAACTTATATGAGAAATTTTACTATTAGTAAAGCACAAAGGCAGTTCTGAAGTATGAGTATAATGACTAAATATGTAACTGAACTAACACTAATGAGCTAATTAGAAAAGAAAGTCTGAAGTTGTAAATTTATTATGAGAAGGGAAGAGAAAGGAAACTTACAACTATTTAGCCCCCAGTATACATACCCAACTCTGCTAGATATTTGCATATGCTGTTTCACTTTATTCTCAAAAAAACCCTAAAGTCATTATTATTATCAGAGATGAGTAAATTATCAGAAATCAGTAGAGTTGAATAATTTACCCAAGGTCATCTAGCTAGTCTTTCATTTCACTAAAACTTTTACAGAAAATGGAAAACAACTGAGAAAAGAAGATATGAAGTGAAATTTGGACATCTCACATTCTCATGCAGTTTGAAGAGTCATATACTTTGTAGAGAGGAACCTTGAAAGGAACCCCTTCCCATGGACTGTGCATCCAGAGACACTACCACTGAAGCTTCCAACTGTCCCACTGTGACAACTGGCCACTCTGAATGAATTTTGGTAAAGACGGACCGTGGGTGCAGAAGTGGCAACTTTATGACTAGATGTGGATGTGTGAATGTACCATGGATAAAAACAAGCAAAAAAAGAAAATTGTTGAAAACCAGAATCCTAAATACTTCTGTCCTTTAATTTAAGCTGTCTTCTTCAAGGTTTTCCATTACTGAAAGAAAACAAAGTACTGGATTTTTACCTGACATATACACATTAGATATTCTAAATTTTCCAAAACAGAGAAGAACTAATAGAGCACAGAGCATCTTTGGGCAACAAAGTATAAAAAAAAAAGAAAGAAAGAAAAAGAAAAGAGGAAAAAAAATTAACAGTTACTTGTATTAAAAAAAGTTTATTAAAATGTGTCGGTTCCTGTGTTCACTAGAAAAAATGCCATTTGAAACAATCCTTATTTTGAAATTACCATAAGATTGGGAGATAGGAAGTACCCTTAATATATTCCACAAAGATGTCTCTAGGTCTCTCATTCTACATTGCTAATATGATACAATAATATGTAAGGTGAATAAAGGACCACATTTAGACTGTTAATTAACATATTTATACCCAAGTGGATTATATATATGCCTGTTTGGTTCTTTGCTGGTCAGCTTTTTTTTTTTTTAATTAACCATTGGAAAAAATACTGAAGACAAGATTATTAGCAAATCAAATTAGGAGGGTGCTACCAAGGGCAGCAGCATCAAACGTCTCAGCAGCTTGTAAGACAGGACAAAGTGCCATGATGGAATTTAATGAAGATGAATATAAACAATCCATTGTAACTCTAAAAATCAAATACACAAGTACATGATGATTAAGATCCAAAGTAATTGCCATTCATGTATAAAAGGCCTGGCCAGAAGCTGACAATCAGCTCAGTAGGAGTCAGTGCTGTGCCATCAAAGCTAATCTAATGTTAGACCATGGTACTAGCCGAAAAAGATCACAGTTCCCCTGTGCTGTGTGCTGATCGCATGCAAAGTATTACTCCCACTTTTGGACAAAGATTAAGTGAGGCACATTGAAAACAACACCCAGAAACAAAGGTCAAAGGACAAATAATTGAAGAAAAAGACTGTCCTCACATATTGGCAACGCTACAACCTGGAAGCCGAGCTACCCTGTGGCAGGGAGTAGATGTAAAACTAAGGAAGATATGAAGTGAAATTTGGATTTCTCACACTCTCAGGCAATAACATATTTGAGAAGTAAAGTATTTTATAGAGAGGAGCCTTGAAAGGAATCCCTTCATGTGGGACTGTGTTTCCACTGACATAAGTGAGAGAAAGGAAACACATGTCAACAGACTCTCTCCACAACATCAGCACAGCAGGGCAACCCCCGGTTTCCCTCCAGGGGAAGGGCCAGCCCTGGAAAGCTAACCCCACTGTGAAGAGCCATCCAGAATAACCCTTTCTTCAGGCAGGCAGGAGGTCCATGTATTCTATGTCCTTACCCCATCCTCAGGCCTGTTCTAAAAGCCCAGCTTCCAGTATTACTTCTCTTCTTGGGAGACAAAGGAAGTCTTGGCAGCTATTCTAGTACCTCACAGGTGTGGGGTTTTACCAGCCTGTTCTCAGGTTCATGCGCACATACATTTCCCTCAGCCATTGTTTCTTAAACACTTTTAGATCATAATTGGTCCCAAAACTTCACCAAGAGGCTTTCAGTCTGCCCAGGATTATATTCAAAGAAGCAGGGTACCAGCCACTGTGTTTTAGGTTCTCTGAAAACCTGTGGGGGAAGTTTTACCCACTTTCCCCAATCCCTTGACAAGGTTTTGAAACTGAATCCCCTAAACCCTTCTTTCCTCTCCTCACTGCACCTTGGCTCTACCCTTCACACACCACAAAAGTTTTCTACTTACTGCGTGACAGGAACTTGCTTATGTCTAACCTTTCCCTTTCTTAATCTATGATGTTTCGTTTGTTAAGAACAAACAAACAAATGAAAAAGACTGTACTCCAGGATTCCTGGCTTCGCTTCCATGTATAAACTTCAACACTGCAAGATAGGAAGAGAGGAGAACCCTAACCCTAACCCTTTCTCTATCAATAAAGCCTGACTTCTAGAAGAAAAACAAAATATGCAAGTGAATACAAACAAAAAATTTTAACTTTATTTTCTCATTAAGGATTTTTAAAACTCAAGCCCAAGCAATAACTCACCTCACTCTGCACTGTGTTGTATTTTTGCAATAACCAAGGAATGATATTAACTCAGCAAATGGGTAAGCAGCAATACGAAAGTAGGAATTAGGGGTTACTAGAAATATAAGATAAAAATTTGTATGTGTAAAGGAGCTAAATTATATCAAATGTTTTTCTGTACATATATTGAGGTGATCATTTGCCCTTTATATAAATGGTAAATTACATTAAGTGATTTTTTATATACTAAGCCAACTTCACATCCCTGAAATAAATCCTAGATGATCATGATATATTATCTTTTTATGTATTACTAATCTCAATTTATTATTTGGCTCTGTGTTCATTTTTCCTTAAGTCTCTCATCACAGTGTTAAGTCTGGCTTTATCATTCCCCTTTCATAGATGAGGGATATGAAGCTTACAGCAGTTACTAAGCAATTTACCCAAGGTCACACAGCAAGCAAATGCGGTACTTGGATTTCAAGCCAGATTTGTCTGATTTCAAGACTTAGGATCTTTCCATTATATTACACATCAGCCAGCATTTTTCTGATTCTAGAAAGATCAAAGATGAATCAAGTGCATATTTTTTATTCAAGACACCTACAGCATGCCCCAATTCCATTTTCATGTGTTCTTACAAAATGACAGTACATGTCGAATGAATTGAAAGGCAGAATGGTTAATGTAAATAGCAAGAACATTGGACTATTGAATTCTGGCTCCCTAACTAGCCAGGTGATATTAGTTCTTTAAACCTCAATTTTCTCATCTGAAAAATGAAGGAAAGACTTCCAGTTTCCAGTCTGGCATATAAGGAGCTTGGAATTTTTTACTCCATCCTAACAATAAATAAAAAGCTGGACAAACTGCAAAAATATCAACTCTCCTCAAATCAACCAGAAACGTGAGGCTATGGGGCAAACAACTGCCCCTAAACTGAAGAGACACTAAGGTGGATACAGAGTGTCACAACTTACTGGAAATAAGAACTTCACTGGAACCAGTAACAGGTAGGAAAACCTGAACTGTAATTCATGAATTGGGAGAGACTCACTGTAGAAGAGCCTGAGTGATAAAAACTCCAAAGTGGGGAGGCCCTAGTCCACTTGGGCTGCTATAACAAAATGCTATAGACTGGGTAGATTATAAAAACAGAAATTTCTCACAGTTCTGGAGGCTGGAAATCTAAGATAAGGGGGCAGAATGATTGGGTTCTGGTAAGAACCCTCTCCTAGGCTGTAAATGATTTTGGGAAAATGGTACTGATAGACTTACTTGGAACAAGATTGTCAAAAAACTTCAATTTGCAAAAAAAAACACATTACTTGTAAAGTGCAATAAAGCAAAGCACAATAAAATAGGGTAGGCCTGTATGTCAGTAGAAACTTCCAAAAGAAAAAAAGACTGGGGACTGCAGGACCAATACAAGAAGTATAACATATTCATAATGAGAAAGAGAGAAAGAAAGAGAAGAAATATTTGAAACAATAATGACTGAGAGTTTTCCCCTAATTATGCCAGACACTAAACCACAGACCAAGAAGCTCAGAGAACATCAGGCAGGCAAAATGCAAAAAAAAAAGTATACCTAAGCATGTCATATCCAAACTGCAGAAAATCAAAGACAAAAGAAGTCCTTTGGAGAAGCCAAAAAAAAAAAGAAAATATTTAATCTACAGAGGAGCAAAAAAAAGAGTGACATCCAATTTCTCCTCAGACACCACACAAGCAGGAAGAGTGGACTGAAATATTTAAACTTCTGAGAGAGGAACAGAAAACAGAATTATTTATCCTCCGAAATTATCCTTTAAAAGTGAAAGAGAAATAAAGACTTTCTCAGACAAAATTTGAAGGAATCCGTTAGTAGACCTGTCTTGCAGGAAATGTTAAAAGAAGTTCTTCAGAGTGAAAAGAAAAGATATGGCATAGAAATGCAGATGAACATAAAGACAGAATGAGTGAAGATGACATACAAACATCTAAGGTTTTTACTCTTAACTGATGTTAAAAATAATAACAGCAACAATGTATTTGAACTATATATGCTTACATGTAAGTGAAATTAATGACAGCAATGATACAAAGGATAGGTGGGAAGATTTACGAATATTTTGTTATTACAATATACTTGAACTAAGTGTAATATTATTTGTTTGAAATGAAACTTGGATTAGTTGCAAATGTATATTGCAAACTCTAGGGCAGCATTCAAAAAGGGAATAAAGGATAATTGATACGCTAAAAAGGAGAGAAAATAAAATTATACAAAATGTTCAATTAAACCCACTAAAGGACAAGAAAGAGTGGAAAACAAAAGAGGTGAAAAGAATAAGAGCAACAAGTAGAGAACAGTAGCAAATATTGCTGATATTAATCCAACCACATCAATAATTACTTTAAATGTCAGTGGTTCTAACCAATGAAAAGACAAAGACTGTCAGACTGGATGCAAAAACAAGATCCAACTATGTATTGTCAACAAGAAACCCACTTTAAATAAAAAGACATATATAGATTGAAAGCAAAGAGATGGAAAAAATTATATACCATGTTTAAAAAAAGCTAGAGGAGAGGTGCTCAAGATGGCGGCGTGAGTAGGGTGGTGGAAATCTCCTCCCAAAACCATATATATTTTGAAAATACAGCAAAAACAACTATTCCTAAAAGAGAGACCAGAAGATACAGTACAACAGCCAGGCTACATTACACCTGCGAGAGCTCAGCATCTCACGAAAAGGGTAACATACAAAGCCGTGACCCAAGCACTCCCCACCCAAGCTTACTGGCAGGAGGAAAAGAATCAGAATGGTGAGGGAGTGGAAGCACAGGACTGCTAAATAACCAGCCCTGGTGATCTGCACGGGAGCCCAGACACACACTGCAAGGTGTACTGGATATTAGAGAAACAGGAAAGTAAAATCTGAGACAGAGACTGTGAACAGGTCCCCACAGCCAGCTACCCTGGGACAAAACAAAAGCAAATGCTTTAAAAGTCTTTAAGGGACAAGTGTTTAACAGCTGAACAAAATCGTCCTGGCACAGTCAGCCCAGCAGGCTAGGAATTTTAAGGAACTTCAGGTGCCCTAACCCCCTGGGTGGCAAAGCAGCTCCGAAGCCTCTCATGGCTATAAGCAGCCTGCCGTTCATTCCCCCCCGCCAGCACTGCAAGCAATCCTGCAGATCCACCAATGCTGCAGACCAGCCAGGGAACAGCCACACCCACAGCAACCACACAGAGTCTTCTCCCAGCATACAGCTAACCGGGCCAGTCTCAGAGGCTGCTGCCAGTACGCAGCTGCCCAGCACAAGCAGAGGAAGCCAGAGCAACGTCAGGAAGGCACAAAGGAGCGCCATTCTTGCAGGAGAACACACCCGGCGTGCCTGCGACCCCGGGCAGTACTCTAGGCCATCCCGAGGGCCACCCCACCCACGGCAGCTCAGGGAATTAACCCAGAGACTGCTCCCTGTGTGTGGTTAACCAGCACAGACAGAAGAGAACAAGGCAACCAGCAAACAGCACATTGTTCTCCCAGCAGACATACATGCCACTTGCTGGAGATCACTTCTATCGCCATGAAAAGGCAGAAAAACCTGGTCCAGTCCAAAATCACGCAGACAACGCCAGAGAGGGCCTGGAAAAATAGATATAACCAATCTTCCTGAAAGAGAATTCAAAATAAAAGTCATAACCATGCTGACGGAGCTGCCGAGAAATACGCAAGACCTAAGGGATGAAGTCCGGAGGGAGATAACAGAATTGAAACAATCAATGGAAGGATGTAAGAGCAGACTGGATGAGGTTGAGGAGACTGTTAATGGAATAGAAATCAGAAAACAGGAATACAGAGGAGCTGAGGCAGAGAGAGATAAAAGGATCTCTAGGAATGAAAGAATATTAAGAGAGGTGTGTGACCAATCTAAACGGAACAATATTCGCATAATAGGGGTACCAGAAGAAGAGAGAGAAAAAGGGATAGAAAGTGTATTTGAAGACATAATTGCTGAAAATTACCAGAAGCTGGAGAAGGAAATAGTCTCTCAGACTATGGAAGCCCACAGATCTCCGAACACAAGGGACCCTAGCAGGACAACACCAAGACAAGACAGGGTACTAAAAGCAGCCAGAGAGAGAAAAAAGATCCCCTACAAAGGAAAACCCATCAGGCTACTATCAGAGTTCTCAACAGAAACTTTACAGGCCAGAAGAGAATGGCATGATATATTTAATGCAAGGAAACAGAAGTGCCTTGAAACAAAAATACTATATCCAGCAAGATTATCATTTAAATTTGAAAGGGGGATTAAACAATTTCCAGATAAGCAAAGGTTGAGAGAATTTACCTCCCACAAACCACCTCTACAGGGCATTTTAAAGGGACTGCTCAAGATGGAAGCACTCCTAAGGCTAAATAGATGTCACCAGAGAAAATAAAATCACAGCAAAGAAAGCAGACCAACCAAATACTAACTAAAGGCAAAAAAATAAAATCAGCCATCCACAGGAGCAGTCAAGGGAAACACAAAAGAGTACATAATAAACCACCTAACATATAAAGAGTGGAGGAGGAAGAATAAGAAAGGAGAAAAATAAGCAATCATCAGACTTTGTTTATAATAGTGTAATAAGTGAGTTAAAGTTAGATGGTTAAATAGTAAAGAAGCTACCACTGAACCTTTGGTAACCATGAATAAAAAGCCTGCAATGGCAATAAGTACATATCTATTGATAATCACCCAAAATGTAAATGGACTGAATGCACCAATCAAAAGACACAGAGTAATAGAATGGATAAAAAAGCATGACACATCTATATGATGCTTTCAAGAGACTCACCTCAAGCCCAAACACATACAAAGACAAAAAGTGAAGGGATGGAAAAAGATATTTTATGCAAACAATAGGGAGAAAAAAGCAGGTATGGCAGGAGTTGCATCAGACAAAATAGACTTAAAAAAAAGAAAGTAACAAGAGATAAAGAAGGACATTACATAATGATAAAGGGGTCAGTCCAACAAGAGGACATAACCATTATAAATATCTATGGACACAATACAGGAGCACTGACACACGTGCAACAAATACTAACAGAATTAAAGGAGGAAATAGAATGCAATGCATTCATTTTAGGAGATGTCAACACACCACTCACTCCAAAGGACAGATCAACCAGACAGAAAATAAGTAAAGGACACAGAGGCACTGAACAACACACTAGAACAGATGGACCTAACAGATATCTACAGAAATGTACACCCAAAAGCAACAGGATACACATTCTTCTCAAGTGCACATGGAACATTTTCCAGAACAGATCACATACTAGGCCACAAAAAGAACCTCAGTAAATTCAAAAAGACTGAAATTCTACCAACCAACTTCTCAGATCACAAAGTTATAAAACTAGAAATAAATTGTACAAAGAAAACAAAAAGGTTCACAAACACATGGAGGCTTAACAACATGCTCCTAAATAATCATTGAATCAATGACCAAATTAAAACAGAGATCAAGCAATATATGGAGACAAATGACTACAACAGCACAAAGCCCCACTCTGTGGGATGCAGCAAAGGCAGTGCTAAGAAGAAAGTATATTGTAATCCAGGCCTATTTAAAGAAGGAAGAGCAATCCCAAATGAATAGTCTAAAGTCACAATTATTGAAACTGGAAAAAGAAGAACAACTAAGGTCCAAAGTTAGCAGAAGGAGGGACATAATAAAGATCAGAGAAAGAATAAATAAAATTGAGAAGAATAAACAATAGAAAAAATCAGTGAAACCAAGAGCTGGTTCTTGGAGAAAATAAACAAAATAGATAAACCCCTAGCCAGGCTTATTAAGAGAAAAAGAGAATCTACACACATAAACAGAATCAGAAATGAGAAAGGAAAAATCATGACAGAAACCACAGAAATACAAAGAATTATTAGAGAATACTATAAAAATCTATATGCTGACAAACTGGGTAACCTAGAAGAAATGGACAACTTTCTAGAAAAATACAACCTTCCAAAGCTGACCAAGGAAGAAACAGAAAATCTAAACAGACCAATTACCAGCAATGAAATTTAATCGGTAATCAAAAAACTATCCAAGAACAAAACCCCAGGCCAGATGGATTCACCACTGAATTTTATCAGACATTTAGAAAAGAAATAATACCCATTCCCCTTAAAGTTCTCCAAAAAATAGAAGAGGAGGGAATACTTCCAAACTCATTCTATGAAGCCAGCATCACTCTAATACCAAAACCAGGCCAAGACAACCCAGAAAAAGAAAATTACAGACCAATATCCCTGATGAACATAGATGCAAAAATACTCAACAAAATATTAGCAAACCAAAATCAAAAATACATCAAGAGGATCATACACCATGATCAAGTGGGATTCATTTCAGAGATGCAAGGATGGTACAACATTGGAAAATCCATCAACATCATCCACCACATCAACAAAATGAAGGACAAAAAAACACATGATCATCTCCATAGATGCTGAAAAAGCATTTGACAAAATTCAACATCCATTCATGATAAGAACTCTCAACAAAATGGGTATAGAGGGCAAGTACCTCAACATAATAAAGGCCATATATGACAAACCCACAGCCAATCTTAAACTTAACAGCGAGAAGCTGAAAGCTTTTCACCTAAGATCGGGAACAAGACAGGGATGCCCATTCTTCCCACTATTACTCAACATAGTACTGGAGGTCCTAGCCATGGCAATCAGACAAAACAAACGAATAAAAGGCATCCAGATTGTCAAGGAAGAAGTCAAACTGTCACTGATTGCAGATGACATGATATTGTACATAAAAAACCCTAAAGACTCCATTCCAAAACTACTAGAACTAATACCTGAATTTAGCAAAGTTGTAGGATACAAAATTAATGCACAGAAATCTGTTGCTTTCCTATACACTAATGATGAACTAGCAGAAAGAGATATCAGGAAAACAATTCCATTCTCACTTGCATCAAAAGAATAAAATACCTAGGAATAAACCTAACCAAGGAAGTGAAAGACCTATACCCTGAAAACTACAAGACACTCTTAAGAGAAATTAAAGAGGACACTAACAAATGAAAATTCATCCCATACTCTTGGGTAGAAAGAATTAATATTGTCAAAATGGCCATCCTGCTAATGCAATCTACAGATTCAATGTAATCTCTATCAAAACCTACAACATTCTTCAACGAACTGGAACAAATAGTTCTAAAATTCATATGGAACCACAAAAGACCCCGAATAGCCAAAGCACTCCTGAGAAGGAGGAATAAAACAGGGGGAATTACACTCCCTGACTTCAAGCTCTACTACAAAGCCACAGTAATCAAGACAATTTGGTATTGGCACAAAAACAGACCCACAGACCAGTGGAACAGAATAGAAAATCCAAACATTAACCCAAACATATACAGTCAATTAATATTTAATAAAGGACCCTTGGATATACAATGGGGAGATGACAGCCTCTTCAGCAGCTGGTGTTGGAAAAACTGGACAGCTATGTAAGAGAATGAAACTGGACTACTGTCTAGCCCCATACACAAAGGTACACTCAAGGTGGATCAAAGACCTGAATGTAAGTCATGAAACTATAAAACTCTTAGAAAAAAACATTGGCAAAAATCTCTTGGACATAAACATGAGCAACTTCTTCATGAACATATCTCTCTGGGCAAGGGAAACAAAAGCAAAAATGAACAAGTGGGACTATATCAAGCTGAAAAGCTTCTGTACAGCAAAGGACACCATCAACAGAACAAAAAGTATAGGAGAATATATTCATAAATGACATGTCCAATAAAGGGTTGACATCCAAAATATATAAAGGGCTCATGCACCTCAACAAACAAAAAGCAAATAATCCAATTAAAAAATGGGCAGAGGAGCTGAACAGACACTTCTCCAAAGAAGAAATTCACATGACCAACAGGCACATGAAAAGATGTTCCACATTGCTAATCATCAGAGAAATGCAGATTAAAACCACAGTGAGATATCACCTCACACCAGTGAAGATGGCCACCATCCAAAAGACAAACAACAACAAATGTTGGTGAGGATGTGGAGAAAGGGAAACCCTCCTACACTGCTGGTGGGAACGTATATTAGTTCAACCATTGTGGAAAGCAGTATGGAGGTTCCTCAAAAAACTTAAAATAGAAATATTATTTGACCCAGGAATCCCACTCCTGGGAATTTACCCTAAGAATGCAGCAGCCCAATTTGAAAAGGACAGATGCACCCCTATGTTTATTGCAGCACTATTTACAATAGCCAAGAAATGGAAGCAACCTAAGTGTACATCAGTAGATGAATGGATAAAGAAGAGTGGTACATATACACAATGGAATATTATTCAGCCATAAGAAGAAAACAAATCCTACCATTTGCAACAACATGGATGGAGCTAGAGGGTATTATGCTCAGTGAAATAAGCCAAGCCGAAAAAGACAAGTATCAAATGATTTCACTCATATGTGAAGAATAAGAACAAAGAAAAAAACTGAAGGAACAGAACAGCAGCAGACTCACAGAACCCAAGAACGGACTAATAGTTACCAAAGGGAAAGGGACTGGGGAAAATGGGCGGGAAGGGAGGGATAAGAGGGAAAAAGGGGCATTACGATTAGCAGATGTAATGTTGGGGGGGCACGGGGAGGGCAGTACAACTCAGAGAAGACAAGTAGTGATTCTATAGCATCTCAGTACGCTGATGGACAGTGACTGTAATGGGGTTGGTGGGGGGGACCTGATGAAGGGGGTAGTTTAATAATCGTAATATTACACATGTAATTGTAAATTAATGATAATAAAATAAATTTTATTTTAAAAAATTGCTGCAATTAAAAAAAAGAAGAAAAAAAAAAAGAATGCAGCAGCCCAGTTTGAAAAAGACATATGCACCCCTATGTTTACTGCAGCACTATTTACAACAGCCAATAAATGGAAGCAACCTTAATGTCCATCAGTAAATGAATGGATAAAGAAGATGTGGTACATATACACAAGGAATATTATTCAGCCATTAGAAGAAAACAAATCCTACCATTTGCAACAACATGGATGGAGCTAGCTCAGTGAAATAAGCCAGGCAGAGAAAGACAAGTATCAAATGATTTCACTGATCTGTGGAGTATAAGAACAAAGAAAAACTGAAGGAACAGAACAGCAGCAGACTCACAGAACCCAAGAATGGACTAACTGTTACCAATGGGAAAGGGATTGGGGAGGTTGGGTGGGAAGGGAGGGATAAGGGGGAAAAGGGGCATTACGATTAGCAGATATAATGTAGGGGGGGCAGTACGGGGAAGGCAGTACAACACAGAGAAGACAAGTAGTGATTCGATAGCATCTTGCTACTCTGATAGACAGTGACTGTAATGGGGTATGTGGTGGGGACTTGATAATGGGGGGAGTCTAGTAACCATAATGTTGCTCATGTAATTGTACATTAATGATACCAAAATTAAAAAAGAAAGCTGGAGTAGTTATTTTGAGTTAAAACATTTCGAAACAAGTTAGGTGGCTTCTAGGCTTACAAAGACGCTATCAGCAGATAACGTCTGGCTTTCTGTCTTAACAATAATTTTTGACCAACTCTAGTTGTCATCTTGTCCAAACCTTGCAGAAAGAGTCTATTACCTTTAGCTCCCACCCATCCCTACACCAATCTATTAATGAGAGACTCCACTCCCTCAAAGACAATTCCAAATCTATTCATGGAATTAGCTCCCTGAAGCACAAGAAAAGCTACCTGCATTTCCAAAAACAAATCTGTATTAAATCAAACATTTATGGCCTGAGAAAGTATAATCCTGTGAGAATTCCAGATGGATTCATTCCTAAAGTATCTGCATTCAATTCACTTGCCTCTGTGGCAGCTCAGGTTAGTTGAGCTGGATAACATGTCCCCTCAGTGATCAGACCACACTCTACTCAAACACCAAGTCACTTATTCCAGATTCTCATCATATACCCCCCAACCAGATGATTTCAGCCTTCCAGGACCAAAGTAAGGGATAAGGGATCAATGTAATTAACAGGTTGCTAAATTCAATGAGTTCCCAAACAAATTATATGGAACTAACATCCAGAATTGTTCAATTTTTTTTTAATCCACTCCAGGTATCAACCTCAATGGGGATAATAGGTAAAAGCATATAAATATATATTTTACCTACTTTATTGACTCTCCATGTAATGAAACCAGCAGGAGAGATAACAATGAGGCACTCTTCACAAAAGCCCTGCAGTGATCAAACAAAATTTAACCTTTTAATATGTATTTCAAATTTCTCCCCATCCATAGTTCATGGCAAGTCTTTCCTAAACCTTCCTTACACTTTCCCCACAGAAAAGCTGCCTTTAACATACATGACCTCCCTCTCCCGTATTCTTCATTAGCACCTCCCTTGTCTCATTATATTATTTTTGTAAGTTGGAAGGCCCAAGGTCAGGGCAATCAGGAATGGTGAACAGTAATTCAGGGATTTTGTAATTCTTAATTCTAGTTGGTGACACTGTGATGTTGTTCCCTTCATTCATACAATTTAAAGGATGCCAACCCATCCTGCTGACTTTGTTTTTATCTTTCTTTCTGTGAAGTCCTGCTAAGCTTTTCACTTTTTGTTAACTTGTCAATTTATGTCATTTTTTTAACTTGTTAATTTATTTCTACTGGATAAATGTAATGCCCTTCTTTCCATAAAACTATCAAAATAATTCCCTCTTTGAATTTCTTCACTAATCGGTACAGTACAACTTCTTTACCCAACTGAACATTTGTTACAGTATATTTTGTGTGTGTTATTGCTCTAGCAACAACTTAAAGAAAGCATAATGCCTTTTTCTTTTTCATATAAATAGAATAATGTTCAAAGTAAATGTTAAAAAATATTTTTAATGTATTAATTAAATGACCAATTTTCTAGAACTGTGGGTGTTGGTCTAATGATTAGCAAAAAGTCATAATATGAAATCTATAGTAGGCACAGTATTTTCACAGTCCACAAATTCAGGGATGTAAAACTAAACTGTACTTTTCAATTTCTGAACTTGATTTTTATCTCAGGTCCCTATTGGTGAAGAATGACTCTTTGTCCAGTTCTGGTTTATTCCCCACCCTTACCCCCACCCTCAATGAATTCAGGATTTGAATGGCCATTTGGGATTTCCTCCACCCAGTTTTGCTGAGTTGCATTTAAGTTATGGGAGGAATGGGTGAGAGACTTTCAAACATCAAGGCTTTGGGGGTGACCAGGGTCTGGACCTGGGTGTATTCCATCCATATGGATGCTTACTGAGATGTGGGTAATCTTATCTGGTATTTGGCTGTTGTATTCTGCTCACTCTGGCCATCTGCAGAGATGTCTGCGTCTTCACCTGGTTAATGATCATGAAGTTCACCCTGGCACTGAACTCTCCCCCTCATCCTAACAGAGAACTCTCTCTCTAGGGCCATAAATCGTAGCAGCCATGTCTGCTCTATGTGGGGCTGTACGAGGTGGAGAGCAGATGGCAGGGCCAGCAGTGTGCAGGGCCCCTTCATGGACACAGACACTGGCACCCAGTGCTATTTCTTTCCTCTTAGTGGAAGAAAGGGAACTAATCAGGGGACAACATTAAGTGTTTAAGGGGGAAAAAACATGTCTGCACCAATGAATTTATCACTTTGAACAAACTAAACAAATTTCCTTTGCTGTGACATTGCTTAGGAGCTTGAAGAGGCCAATGTGCATTATGAATCTCCAGGTGGGGGTATGTCATGCAGCAAGTCTCTACAGCAGCTACCCTGGAACTAGTGGCCCCTGGAACACTATTTGGGAAACATTATTCCAGTATGCAATGCAATAGCAACCTGTAGCCACCGCCATTCACTTAATCGCCTGCACGGCCCAGGGTACAGGCCAGGGTATGAGGGTAGCTTCACCCTGTGTCTGAGAATTCAGCATTTCATTTCAATGCAGTCTAAGTTCTCCTTTACACAACCTCAAGCAATATGCAACTATGAACCTCCAGGGATAAATGGGAATAAGGCAGGTCGAACAAACTTCCAATCTTTTCCTGCTTCTCCATTTCTAACTGCTCATGTCAAGTCGGAGGACCATTATTTATTTGTAAGGTTAAAAGCAGGATGTTTTGGAAAGAACCCTGGACAGAAAGTGGAGTATCCAGTCCTGGCTCTGTCACTAACCAGCTGTGTGGCTTTGATCAATGCACTTCCCTTTCAAAGCCTCAGTTTCCTCATTTTATATTGGGGACTGCAAAGACTGGTGAGGTGCACTTCCCTTTCCCTTCTAAAGACATTCTGCTAGTGCCCATTGTCATGGGTTGATGGATCTATCTAGCAGACTGTCAGGTAGGAAACCATTTCTCAGAGCACATCAGCTGCAGGAATGTTTAATACCAACAACCCTGTATGTTTACATCGCACTTTGCAGTTATTCAATCTTTTCACAACCATTACCTCATTTGATCCTTAGAACAGCCAGCAATATACAGCAGGGATTTTTCTTTTTACAGACAAGGAGACCAAGGTTCAGATATTGGTCCATGGTCACCCAGCTGTTAAGTAACAAAACTGTGCTTGAACTCTGGCCTTCCCACTTAGAGTCCCACGTGTATTTAATGACACGGTGTTTTCTTTCCATCCTGACACCCCAGCAGAGAGTAATTTTCCTCTATTCTCCATTGCTGCCAGACAATCACTCAAGGGAAAGCAGTACTCATTATTTTTCTGAGGGGGAAACACAGTGTTGATGCAGGCAACATAATAATTTTATGATTTGAATGAAAAAATTTTTTTTCTCCTGTCAAATTCAACTTACATCACAAGACTAAATAATTTTATGTACTGGGTGAAGGAAAAATAGAAAATGTCCTGAGTAGATGAGCTTAAATTATCTCCCATCTGAATGAGTTCATTTCCCAGAGAGAGTTTCATCAGACTTTTTAATTAAGAGCAAATTGTTCATCTAGAATCAGTAATTTGCCAGTGACCTCTTCTTAACACTCCCATCTAAGGTGACAGAAATGACAATGGGACTTTCAAATTAAAAACATCAAGCAGATACTGGCCCTTCCGTTCAGTAACCGAGTCAGGGAAAGGAGGTGACCCGGGGGTAACAACGGCACTACAGCCAAATTTCTCCCCTAAAACAAAGGCTTAGAGATGTTTAAAAGGTCTTAAATTTGGCAGGAATTGACACTGAAGATTGGAGACATCTAGAAACATGTATAAGAATATGTACACAGATACATTAATGTACATGTGTGTTTACATAACATTATATGAGCATGCAAAAAATTCAAAAGAATACTTTCTAAATTGCTAATGTGATGCTATTACAGCAATAGAAACAAGTGGGTTGGAAGGTAAGGAAAGGGAGAGGGGAGCAAAAGATAAAGAAAAGAACTGAGCTAAAAATAGAAGGCATAAGTATAGGATACCTTTTAGTCTTTTACGTAAGCTTTTATATGTTTATAGAAACCCAGGTTTTAAGAGAAATATTACAGCAGGAGGTTTACAAGATACTAAAGCATTTGAGAGCTCTGAAGAATAAATAACATGTCAGGAAGTTGAAGGAGATGAAGCTGGAGAGCTGGGTGGAGGCCTAAGTAAGCAGGCTAAATGCAGAATGTAAAGGAGCCTAGACTTTCTCCTGAGGTCAAGGGAGAGCCACTGGGGGTTGTAAGTAGGAGAGTGACTGACTTCAACTTGGGTTTTAGACAGGTCATTCTGTCAGTGGTGTTGTGAATGCAAATGTCCCTTAAAAAGACCACAAAGTGTTTTTAACAGATCACCAAGGACTCATGCATTCCCAAGGTAAGATCTCTAACTCTTCTAGCAAGTCACCTAAGTTTACAAATTGTAACACTTCCCAGAACATACTTATTTATACCTTGAAACCACTCCTTGACTAATTCAAGCTGCTAAAAAACCTCTAAGCTCCCTCACTAATCATTACAGAAATGCAAATCAAAACCACTATGAGATATCACCTCACACCTATTAGGATGACTACTATCAAGAAACAGAAAACATGTTGATAAAGATGTGGAGAAACTGGAACCCTTGCGGACTGTTGGTGGAAATGTAAAATGGTGCAATCTCTAGGGAAAATGGCATGTTCCTAAAAAAAATTAATAATAGAATTACCATGTGATCCAGAAATCCCAGTTCTAGGTATCTATCCAAAAGAACTGAAAGCAGATTCTTGAAGAGGTATTTGTACAGATATTCACAACAGCCAAGAGGTAGAAGCAACGTAATGGTCCACCTACAGATGAATGGATAAACACAATGTGGTGCATGTGCGTATGTGTGAGTGTATAGGGTATGTATGCACATATATGGGAGTTATTTATATATAATGACAGAATATCATTCAGCCTTAAAAGGAAGGAAACCCTGTCATATTCTGTAACACTGATGAACCTTGAGGACATTATGCCAAGTGAAATAAGCCATCTTAAATATTTTATGATTCCAAATATTATATGGGGTATCTAAAGTAGTCAAATTCATAGAAACAGAAAGTGGAATGATGGTTATCTCGGGGATCTTGGGGGAGGGAAGGAAGGGGAAGTGGTTGTTTAATGAAAACAGAATTTCAGTTTTATAATATGAAAAAGTTCTAAAGATCTATTGCACAACATTATGAATATACTAAACACTTCTGGACTGTATATTTTAAAATGGTTAAAATGATCAATTTACTATTAAGTGCTCTTTACCACAGTTGAAAATTTAAAATGCAACAAAACAAAACCCTCTAAGCCCCTTTCTGTAAGCTCCCTCTTTGGAGCCACCACTAGACTCTGTCAAGAGCGTGCTCTCCCGTAATCAACAAGTTTAATGAACTCAGCTTTACATGATCAGCAGGCTTCCCTAATGGTCTCTGAGGGACTTCGACAGTACCAAGTACACCCTGCAGGTCAAGTGCAGAGGTCAAGAACATGGGCTTTGACGCCAGACACACCAAGGCCTTTGAAGCCCTAGCTCTGCCCCTCACTAACTGTGCAATTTGAGGAAAATTATGAAACCTCTCTGATCCTCATTTCTTCACCTGGGGACTGGGAATGAGAATGCTTACTGAACAGGGTGATCATGAGTATTAAATGAAATTAATGAAACTGTCTGGCACAGTGTCTGACACACAGATAGGTGCTTAATAAATGTTGCTGGTGATATTGCTCTGTGTCCATTAATACCATTTTTCCCATCACTTCATTCATCATCATCTTTAATGGAAAGTGGGAAGGATTCCTGCCCCCTCCACCTGACGCTTCCTTTCTATTTTCTTAACCACCATTTATTTAGCTCCTACCATGTGCCAAGCTCTGGGCTAGGAACTGGGAGTGGGATACAGGTGCTCCATATAAAGGAATTTCACCTCTGGTTGAAAAGGTGAGCATGCACACAAATAATATAAAGAAGCAAACTGTGAGTGTAGAGTGGAATGAGCACAGGACTATCTACCTTCAAGGTTCCAAATTAAAACTCCAGTGTTACTGCACTACTCAAAACTCCATCTGCAGGAAAGTTAATAATGTAAGAGAGTGATAAATTGCTTTATTCTGGGATCCTAAAAATAATGAGGGTAAAGGTGCCAAAGACAAAACCCATCAGCTTTGTTTCATCTTCACAACACCTTTGGTTTTCTTTTTAAATAATTCTACCAGCTCAAATCCTTGTTGAGAAGAGGATCTAGAAACAGAGTGTGATTAGTCTTGGGATTTTTCTCTTTCTTCTGCCAAAAGAGGGAAGAAGAAAAATAAAATCAACTTATTGTGTGCACAGTATTAAATATTTTTATGTACAATATCTCATTCTCCTTATAGCATCTCTGCAAAACAGAATGAGTATCCCCATTTTCCAAATGATGGAAATGGGGCTCCAAGATGTTCTACAACCTTCCCCATGTCACACAGCTGGTAAGTGAAACAGCTCAGATTCGTATGACCTGGAACACTGTTGTCAGTTCCAATCCCCCCTTACTCCCACTCACCCCTGGAAGGAGCTGCAACTGCTCCTCGACTGTATTTTTACTCTCAAATTGTTCAGAAAGAAACCAGATCCAAGGATAATTTGTCTGAGAACACTTTAAAAAATTGGAAAGCTGGGACACTCACTGACCCAAAGGGACTTGAATTTGCAAGCTTCTCAAGTTCGTGTAGCCAAACAGATCACAAAAATAAAAGCTGTTATAAATATTGCAGCAAGTTAAACTTTCTTTCAAGACAGTTTCTGAATTCCATGTCTATGAATATCAAAGCGCAAATGGGTATCCATATAATAATGCTGAGTTAACATTCACTGCTCATTTTCTCTCCTGCTTCAATGGTGGAAAAGATTAATATATCATTCGGTTAATACAAAGTTTAATTTATTTCCAACGTGGTGTGTTTCCTTTACAGCATCAAATCTGGCAGCTCTATGCAAGTGCTGTTCTGTCAACCAGAATAACACCTTTAATGAACTTGTCTCTGGAATATCAAATGTGTAATCTGATGCACAACTTGCTCCCCTACTGCTCAGACTCTTGTCATCTAGCCTACTGGCTTCCACATCAAAAAAGAATTCATGCCAGGGTCCTGACCTCAATAAGCCACAAACCAGCCACCAGAATTCAGAAGATTAATTCTAGTTTCCTCATGTCCCATTCTGCAATTCTGCAACTCTAACCACTGAGCACAGAGAGGGCAAGAATATTTCACCAACCCTAAAGGACTCTGCCCCTAGACAGACGATATTCTTCAGAACCATGGGATTTATACTGCTTCCCACAAGAAGAGTACAGTTCCATGGGACCCTAACACCCTCTTCTGGGGCCCTCACTGGGTATGGCTTAGAAGCTCCAAAATCAGCACCTTGGCCAGCAACTACATTTTGCCAGCCTGCCACATTGTCCTGATCCTTTAAGAGACTTGTATTCATCTATCCATGCATTCATTCCTGAGCTGCTCTTGTTCTGACCCTCTTCCCATTCGGCTACCAAAGACCTCAAGGTTTACTTGTGGCTCCCAGAATGTAAACTTTGTGCTGCTTTCCCATCTCTCCTGCAGAACCTCAGGTTCACCAAAGGACTATGTAAATTTGGTTCATCCAATTCATTTAACAAAACTGTTACTGAATACTTATGTGTGCCAACATTATTCTGAATGCAAAGAATAACAAAGAACACAGCAGGAAATACATATATATTTATATTTATATCATGGAGCTTACACTCTGGGGTGGAGCAGGGAATAAACCAAATGAATAACTAAGTTATATAAAGTGATGGATTCTAAGAGAAAAACTAAGGCAGGAAAGTGGATAGGGGAGGATAACTCAATTACAAACAGGCTCCTCTAAAAAGACGTCACTTTGGAAGTGATATTTAAGTAAAGACAAGTGAAGTGAAGGAGAAAGGCTGTTAGCTGAGCTGACTCAGGTAAGAGTACCTGCCAGATGGGACAGTCATGAGCAGCATGGGTATTAGAGTCAAATGGCTCTATCACATACTAGTTTAGCTCGGATCAACATTATTACTTGTCTTCTCTGAGCCTTAACATTTTCAACTGTAAGATGGAGGCAACAGTACTGATCGCAAAGGATTTTTGAGATTTCAGTGAGATAATATACATAAAACACCTCTCACTTCATAGCAGCTCAATCAGTTATTGAAGTGGATAGATGACATATAAGTAGACAGGTCAAATGACAATAAGATCTGATAAATTAGGAAAGGCTGAGATAGGAGAGGGCAGGACACGACAGCTCATGATGGGCACATATGTAGCTAGAGGACCACAGATCTCTAGGCCCAGAGACTCCAACCTTATTACCTGGCCATCCCGCAGCTGAGGCACCCAGCTACCTCATCTGTAAGTTAGGTAGACTTCTGAACTGTGTCCTAGACCTAGCTCTAACACTAAAATTAGTGTGACTTTGGACAAGTCACTCAGTGTTTCTGGATTTTATGTTCCTCATCACTTAAAGTGAGCAATATACAATAACTGCTATGCCATATCCAGCTGTACTACTCTATGCTCCACTAAGCTCCAGACTTTATTTTTATGGGCTTTACCACATCTAAAAAAAGGAGTCATAATTATTTATTCAAAGGGATGAAAGTTTTTTCCTTTTCTTAAAAACAGTGAGCTATTTAACATTTATTGAGCACCAACTATATGCACAACCTTCCTGTAGGAAAATAGGAAGAGTCAAAATGAAGAAATATACAACAGTGAAAAGAGCAATTAGAAATTTTACAAACAGAAACACATAGCTCAAAGCCTGAAGACATTAAGTATTTAAAATCCATGGTAATCGTATGTGATTTTGTGTATATTTGGAACCTAAAAAAAAAAACTTCAGTCATAATATAAATTAGTCACAGGAAAAAAAAGTACAGCATAGAGAGTATAGTCAATAATACAGTAATATCTTTGTATATTGACAGATAATAACTACTCTTACAGGGATGAGCATTTAGTAAAGAACTGCCGAATCACTATGATGCATACTTGAAATTAATATGATATTGAATATCAGCTATACTTCAATTTTTAAAAAGGAAATAGTTATAAAAGAGAGTGAAAATAAGTAAATAAATAAAATCCATGACAATCGTGACCCCTTATATTTGTGAAATTCAACATTTGAAATATCTTCTGTATCAATTTCTCATACTCCTACAAGTATAAAATTATCTTAATTTCAAATTTGTAAAATCTATTCCAGGCAATACAAATTAATTCCATTTGATTCCAATGTTACCTAATAGTTACAAAAACTTTTTGAATGAATACTCAAAATACCAAGTGAATATGAAAAAACATGCAAGCCCACTTCCCTGTCCTCCATGAGATGACACACTGTAACTTACAAACTGATGACCATTTATACATTCATTTATTCATTTGGGAACAATTATTGATAGGCTAACATGTACTGGGCACTGTGTCTACATGGAGGGAACACACATATGTCACAGTCTTTGCCCTGGAAAAGCACAGTTTAGTGGGAGAGACAGAGAAAGAAAACTGTTCACTTACTGAATGATAAATTCATAATCAAAGCAAATACATGGTATACATGTACTATAATAGAAAGATCAGTTATCCTTTCAGAAATCAAGGATTTCACAAAGAAGTACATTCAAAGAGTTTTAAAGGATGAATTTGTCAGGAAGACAAATTTCAACAAATGTGCATCACACTCTGAATCAGAAAAAAAGTGAGAGTCATTATTTCAAAGTGATGGAGTTACAGGTAATTATTTCTCTCCTTGTCTTTTTTTTTTGGATTGTGTCCAAATCATGGTTTATTTCCATTACCAGAAAGTGATGCAATATTAACATTACAAAATGAACTATGTGCTGTTTATGGTTAAGGTCTTTTAAAGCTAGAGCTAACTTTTCACTAATTCATCAACAGTGACAACAGCTTGGTGATTAAAAAGGTAAAAATGTCATCTTTAGTTTCCTGGTAGAGAAATAATATAGTCAACATTTACCATGTAGAAAGCTGTCCAGAAACAATAACAATTTCCAGTAAGCCACACTACTTGAAGAACTTCATGCACAGGTCTGGGTCAGTCCTGCCTCTCCATCTCTTCTTTGCACTTTACCCCTCTGGCCTCTGAGTACGCTCTGCTGACTGATCCTATCTCCCACACTTGCCCTTTGCCAAACCTCTACACATAATTCAAGAATTATCTTCAGTATTTCTTCTATGATGCCTTCTATTATAAAAAGAAAAATAAGAGTGAGACATATTTGATAGTTTTCTTCTGAAGAGAATGAAAGGATCTTAAGAAACTTTCTAATTGTAAGTTCTCCTCAGACCATGCCCTCCTTGCCTTGGTGAGCCCTTTAGACATGCTACTCCTGCAGCTCTGCCCCTCAAAGATTCCTCCTAAATATACTCCATTATTCTCTTCTTGTCTTCCTAACTCAATTGTGGGTAAGATACACTCATTCTCTGGCCTGGCTTCATGAAAGCCTTAGATACCTGGACTCCCCATGAGAATAGAGGCACTGGGCAACTTTAAGCCAGAATAGTCTGTGCAGTGACATTCAGTCTATCCTATTGACCAGAAGCTTTGTCAGGCTAGGAAGTAATTTGGAGTGATGTTAATTCATGCCTTATTGTATAGGGCCTCAATGAAAATCGAAAACTACAGGTATTATTCAATAATTACAATTTGTAAAGCAAAATGTCTTTGAGATGTATTCAATAAATTTTACTAAATTATCACTATATGCCAGGCATTATACTTCATGGAGCTTGTGTTCTAGTGCAAGAGACAGAATAAGTACTTCCAAATAAAAAGGTGATAAACCACTGAATAAAGGACTGCCTCAGGCATGAAAAACTAATACTTGATGGATTCTGGAGAAACTCTTCAGGGTTTAATTCGTAAATGCCATCTTGACAATACCAGACTTGGCTGAGCACCCACTCCACTATGCTCCCAAAGTTCCCACTGCATTTCTCCCTAATAACACATTTCTTATTACTTTGAAATTATCTATTTATATTTCTATCTCTCCTATAACAGTGAGCTCCTCAAGGACAAGAGTCATAACTCATATCATTTTTTCAGTATTTAACATAAATTAATCATCCAGCAATATGTCATAAAAGCAAATATACAACAACTATAAACCATCAAAACATTTATAATAATAGAATCATGTTCCAGGCTCTACAAAATGCTCGTAAAAATCAACACATACTGATTAAACATGTTGCCTCAACAGACTATGAAGAAAAGCATACAACCCATAAAAACCTGGCAAAGACTGACCTAAGTTATCAAAGCTGAGTTGAGAGAGTAGCTCTCTGGTTGATTCTCTTTGGGATCTCCCTTCCACACCAACTTTCAAACTGGGATGTGGCTGCTTATAAGAATCTACATGTATAAACACAAGGAATGAAAAAAACAGCATAAACAGTGTGATTCTTCCTGTACCTAGAAATACACATTAATTTCAAAATAGGTGTGTTTGAGTAGAAGTCAGAGTCTGCGAATCACATCTTCCAAAAAAAGGGATGGGGAGAGCTGGAGACAACAAGTAGGGAAGAGCCGTAAGATGCTCTGCTACTGAGAGAACTCAAGTGAAAGGCTGTAGATTCTCTTGTCAACACCAATCCTCATGTGAGAAGGCAGGTATACCATTTTACTACAACATAAATAACAACTATTGAATAAAAATACGGCATCTCTAAGTAATAAGAATTAAGCTTTTCAATAACAACTTTATTTTTTATGGAGAAAGCTTTGAAGAGATGATTTGGGATTGACCAGTTTTATAAAAAAAAGAAATAAAATAAAAAAATTATAAAGGCAAATAGCTTCTTTTTGTTTTGATAAATCTGAAAGGAAACATCATTCAGAATTTTGTCATTTGCCCTAAACTGGTGCTCAATATTCAAGATTATTTTTCCAAATTGTCAAATAGTTGAAGACCTAACCAAGAATAAAAACGGCTAGATTTTACAGAAAAGTCTCAAGTCTCTTCTTTTTTACCATATTCACTTTTCTTTCCTATTTCACACCACTTAACAAACAATATGAAAGAAAACTGAGAAAAAAATCTCCACAGAAGTATGTGGAGGGATGTTTGAAAGTGAGAAAAACAATATCATTGTCTTTGTCTTGGTGACAAAGGTAAAATATTCATGACTTGAATATAATGTTTAAACTAATGATTCTCAAAATGTTTTTAAATTTTTTAATATTTTAAATATTTATAAATACTTATCTCCATTCTGCAACTGGAAAAAGAATTTAGCACTAAGAATTAATCTAGGGGGAAAAAAGTAACAATTAAAATGGCATAAACAGCAGCAATTAACCAAAAACAATCAACCTAAAACAACAATGATCATGCTCTGATGGCAAAGTTTTCTTCCCCAAAGTTTCAGAAATACAAACACTGGGTCTGAGTGTGTGTAACCAGTCATGTCTGACAAATTACCCAGCCTAACACAACAGCCAGAATTCTTAGCAGAACACTACTTAGGGTTGTCAGTAAAACTAAAACCTGTCAATGAGAGTCTACAACCATGCCAATTAAGGGATACTGATACTTAGAACTTTAATCAAATATAAAAAATGAAAGCCATTTGCCTTCAGAATTGGAAAAAGGAATTTTATTTTTATCAATTTGCAAGCAACTAAGGACATACTTAGTTGACCAAGAGACCATGGCAACACTTAATTTCTAATATAATCAGGAGAGGTTTTTATAGAATGATTTTACTAAGCTTACTTGTTTCCTCACTGGTGCTTCTTCCCAGCATCACTGCCTACCTGGAGAATTCAGCAAACCTTGTCCATCTGGTGAACCATAATTCACCATCATCCATATCACCTGTGGAGTCTACCGATTAAATTGGGAATGGTAGATTAATCAAATAAGACTACCGTCCTATGTTGGAACTCAAGGGTGAATCAGACTTCACATGAGATAGATTTGTCAACAGCATTTTATATTCTTAATAATAGCTCAAACCATGGAGATGAGGGAGCCTCTGGACGAGGCTCAAGATGAACATAGCCTGGTCAACAAAGAAGTAGGACTTAGTCATCAAAAATATGTCCAAGTAGCCAACAGATTGCCTAGGTAACTCTGCTTGGAGTCCAATGCCACAATCCAGACACTTGTGCAAATATTCCTTCTGATTGCTTTAATTCATTTCTAAAATCCCCCACCACTAAGTAGAAGGCATTAAATAAAAGAAAAATATCTCATTAATTTTAATGTGAAAATTTTGATGTTCCATCTCAACATCAAAAATACTGGAACAATGTTATAGGTTGGAAAAATACAACCACCGAACAATAAAAACAAGTTTGTATACACAACTACCAAGAGATAAGTACTCTTTTTTTAATTGAATGAAAAGCATTTATTAGAGACAGTACTTCTGGCACAAACGTTATTATTCACATGTGATCATGACTTATGAAGACCCTTTGGTTACTGAAAGCTGACAGAGCAGAACTTATAAAATAGATAAGTATTCCTTGATGTAAAAGGCAATATAATGAAAGGTTTAATGTGCTTGCCAATAGAGAAAGAGAAGCTCTGAGAATGCACAGTGGTGAGTGCGATACTAGCAAGAGAGTCACTGTGGAAGGTGGGGAAGAGGCAGGTGTTTCAGATGAGCATTCAACAGCAGAATTAGACAAACTTAATGATGATCTTTTCCTAGAAGAATCTCCTGATGTGAAAGTTTGTGGCATCTCTGGGACAGAAGAGTGCCAAAGCAGACGTGATGACTTTTGAAGGTAATGTTTTTTTCTCCCTATTGTTGTCATATTCAGTAATGATATTTATGAAATAGGAAACCATTCTTCACTTCTCCTTGCTTAGCTAACAGAGTAAAGGACTAATAAGTTCACACTAGAAGACAGTGAGTGGTCCCCATCAGGAATAGTAACTGATGAACCCAGAGAACTGTGAAAAGTATAATTCTGGATTAGAAAAGGAATCCATGTGCATAAGAGCATTTCAGACTAATAAATGATGCTGTGCTTATGGCTGGAATGAGCTGGAGGGTGAAAGAGTTGTTACAGTGAAAAAAGGGGTCATGTGGAAAATGGTGTATTTACTTAAAGAGCCTTTGTATAGGAAAAAGTTGTTATGTGAGGAATTCTATATTTTGTTTTATTCCACCCTTTCCGACGTGTTCTACCACTGTTCTGCTGCTGACATCTTGATTCTTCTCATGTCCCACTTGGCATGAAGTTTCAGCAACATCCCTCCTTCCTTAGTGTGTCTCTGGTTTCTAACTGGTTGATCATTTTCTCTCTCTCTCTTTACTTAACCCCTCACATAGCAGATCTAGTTCTGGTACCTGTACCCACTTTTGAATCCCATTCTTCCTACAGACAACTTAAATATTACATCTTCTTGGAACTTTTTGAATAACCAGTCCTGTCTCAGACATACATACCTTTCCAGATACAAGAGGACATGCACAACCTTCATATTCACAAAGAATTTTGTGTATTTCCTTGGATTTGTCTCACTTTATTTATGTAGCAGCCTCCACACTCTAGGTAACTATCTCCTGGAGCAAAAGAACAATGTCTTGTTCATTTTCATATCGTCAAAGCTTTACATGCAACTCTATTATTTATTATTTATTGAGTGTTTATCATGTGTTCAGGTACTGAGCTAGAGGCTAGAAATAAAATGTAGAGCAAAAACAGGCATGAATCTCTGCCCTTATGAAGCTTGTGTGGCGGGAAAGAGATATTACTCATATATTCTCAAAATTAATTGTAAATTTGTAACCATGAAATGTCCATGAAAGACAGGTATGCAATGCTATGCACCTATAATTGAAAAACCAGGCTTCAGCAGGATGGCCTCTCTGAGGAAATGACATGTGCACAGAACTCACAAAGTAGGCAAATAAGTGAAAAACAAACATTCCAGGTGGAAAGGGCACAATGAATAAAGACTATAGCAAGAGGGAAGATAAGGGAATATGAGGGACTGAATGAAGGCCACCATGGCTGCAGTGCAGAGGGCAAAGGGGAGGAGGAGGGTAGGGCACACTACAGTGGAGATGTAGGCAGGGGCAGACGTTGCAAAGCCTTATAGATATGGAAGGATTTGTGTCATTATTCAAAGAAAATTGTGAAGTTGAGAGCAGGAGGATAACATGATTAGTTTTGTGCTTTCAAACACCTGAGTGCAGAGAACAAAAAGGATGGAGGGCAAGTATATGCATTAGACCAATAAAAAAAAAAAGTATTATTGTAGTCCAGGTGAATGATAACTTGAGATTAGAATAGTTCAATGGTGGTGAAAATGGAGATATGTGCATACAGTTGGGAGATTCTTAGAAGGAAAATTCAATAAGCCTGGATAATGGACTGGAGGTGGAAGTTGATGCGTATAGAAGTGTCAAGGATGCCCCTAGTTTTCTAGTTTCTGCAGCTGAACATTTAGCACGGACATTACAGAAAATAACAGAACAGGCCCAAGTCTGGGGGAGAAGCATGAGTGTGGTTTTGGACATGCTGACTTTGAGGTACTTTGGGGATATATAGGAGTTGAAAGAAAATGGACAATAGATTACAAGAATAGAATTCAGATGATCTCAGCTATAAATATAAATTTATGTTTCATCGGAAAACAGATAGCCATTAAAACTGTGGCTGTGAATGAAATAACTTATAGAAAATCTACAGAGTGTGGAAAGAAACAAGCCTGGGGCTGACACTTGAGGGACCCCAGCACACTGAACAGAGGATTAGAATTCAGGGCAAGTGAGAAGTAGTCAAGTCAAGGATACAAGATAAAACCAAGAGACTTTCATGTCAGAATAAAAAGGTAAGAGAGAAAGAGCATTTCAGGGAGGAAGAAGCAGCCAACAGTGTTGAGACTGCTGAGAACTTAAGATGGGGACTGTAGAAAGTACATATGCGATATTTTAGAATATCTAAACACAACATAACATGGTAACTAAAGACTAAGGAACCATAATAGCAGATATCAAATCTAACCTCTACCATTTACTACTTATGCGACCTTGGGCAAAACTACTGACCTCTCTGTAACTCTATTTCTTTATCTATAAAGTGGGAAAAATAATAATACTTACTCCAGAAGGTGGTTTTAAGGATGCAATGAGCTTATTATGCAAATTACCTAAGAGTGACTGCCACACAGTAAGCACCATGCACTAGTTATTGTTATTGGTTATTTCTAATGAGAAGAAGCTAAGCCACAGGGTGAGGTTGAATGTAAATGGAAGAGAAGAAATAGTAATTTAAGGTTTTTGAGAGGTAGAACGGATGGAATACAAAGCATAAATGGAGGGGTTAGTCTCAACTAGGAAAACTGTTAGTCTCTCTGTTATAAAAGAAAGGAAGAAGGATAGGACACACACAAATATACAAAGGTCTGCACCTTCGATTATCAAAGAAGGTGAATCCACTCTGATAACCTGAATATTATTACTATTACAAATGGGACCTAAGGCAATCTGCTGAGAGAGTGGGGAAAGAAGTATTTAAAAATAGTTATTATAGGGAGTAGAAGGGTAAGTTGACAAGAAAAACATAGTATGATTGCCATGGAACACCAAGGGCTCATTTGGAGAGACTGATTAACTTAAGTTTATAAAGAAAAAAATCTGTGTCTTCTAGGAATTTCTCTAGAAGTATTAGCTGCTCAGATGTAGAGGCTGAGAAAACAATGGTTGGATTTATTGAGTTCACCCAGGGATGGTATTCTGCCAGAGGGTTATGATAAAAGACATCAGAGCAAGGAAATTTAAGTCACTACCAAAAAGTGTTATTTAAATAATGACATCATGGAACCCAGACTGAATGAGGAGAAAAATGAATAAAGGACAGTTTTTACGGTTGGGTGAAGGCAGAAGGGTCAGTGGAATGGAGGCCTTCATGAAGTTGACGAATGGTCATAGGTGAGGAGGAGAGGCTGGAAGAAGATACGGTTGCAGTGAAAAAGAAGGAAATTTGAATTAAGGATAGTTTTAGGTAAGTAATTACAGGTGATAGCAGACCCAAATTATCAGCTTGTCACCATAGGAATGAATGTCTGAAGTGGAGCAAAATAGTAGGTCACTGAAGGTGAGGACTGGTGAGGACTGGTCACCTGCACATACAGTGACGTCACTGAGGCTGGTGACAGGCTTAGGCCAAAGATGTGACAAATGAGGAAGTGACTACAGCTTGGCTTATAGCTGTGAGATGAACAGTTTTGCTCCTACTGAATTTTATTAAAATTTGAAAGATAAACCAAGCAACAGTTTTAATACTGAAAAAGGTGAGAATTTTGAAATTTCCAACATTCCATGTCCATATATCTTGTGACAATAATATAATTATAAATATCAGTTTTAATCTATGTTAGAGATGAGAAAATTGGAAGCTGAATAACTTATTCAAGTTACAAATATTCTAAATGGCTGATCTGATAATCAAAGACAAATCTGACTCCAAACTAGACAGCCTCTAGAAATTTAATGGTACATGTGTAGCTCATTTAGTTCAGCATTAGACTCACTCTGAATGATTGAATCAGGCCCCCACATTTTGTGTGATATTTACAAAGAGCATACAGAGCAGGAATATGAAGTCCTTATAAATTTGGTGTTCTATCATTTGAATGACTTAACGTATCTTTGAGATGAGTAAGTTTAATAAGCTTCACTACTCTCCATGGTCCTAGAAACATCTAGACCCAGACATTTCCTGAGGCCTTTAATAATAAATTGATAATGCCTCTATGAAACATCCTCAGAAACAGAGCAAATGTCATAGAAATTTGTATGGCACTTAATTTTCTGGTTATTCTTTGTCATCACACACTACAGAGTTTAATTCTTATTGGACTATTTTCAAAAACATGTTAAAAGAGAAGAAATTTCATCTTGGTCTACTGAAGAAAATGATTCTACACCGTGAATTAGATTCCTTACTTTGCATAAATCCTATTTTGTAAGAGTTAATTATCCATAAAAAGAAATGAGTAGCTTCAGTCTTGTTTTAAAGCTTGATATATCCTCACCAGCACTGGAAATTGAAAAGATCAGTCTTTCAGCAATTGGGAGGCTGCATTCAAACCATAAAAGATGTTTTTAGAATGACTTAGCATCTCAAGGAGGCACAAGAGGGGGAAAAAAATGTAAGTGGAATGTCACAGCAAATTGATACTTGTCCCATACTTTCTTGAGTCATGGCCCTACACAAATAAAGACTTTTTGGTCTTTTTCCATCAATCTCTAGATACTAGAGGCTTGGAAGTTATCATGGTTCATGTCATTCAAAGCCCTTCATACTCAGAAAATACAGCACATATTGGTCGTTTTTTGGCCTTCAAGAATCCATTCACCCTGACTTATATTTGGAGATACCATTTTCTATTATTCGACCACATGCTTCAGATAGAGCTTCCAGGATCCAGGATCAAATCATAGGGCCTAGTCTGCTACCCTGTACCCAGTCATTACACAAGTCATGGTGGCAACTTTTGTACCTTGAACACAGACATACCCAAACTCTTTTTCTAGAATTTTATATTATGCAAGCCAATAGATTTATTTATTGCATATGCAGTTAAGACTTTTCTGTCAAAAACCAATGGAGCCTACCTGACACAGTAACTCAGCATCTACCAACTAACTAGACATCAACATTTTGGAGATTCATGCTGGAGGAGGGAAACCCAAGCGTATGATTTCTGAGTCCATGTTACTCTAGAACTGTGGCCTCAAATGGTCAAATTATCCTGAAACTTTAAGCAGGGATATGATGTGATTTTGAAGGTTGTTCCCCTGTATGATATAATTGGGTAGGTGATTCAACCTGTTTCATCATCTATAAAATGAGATTAACAGTAGCAGTATTTCATGGAATTATTTAGCACAAAGCTATATTCAATAACTGGTAGCTATTATTCTTTCTTGGACTATGTCTCCCTACTATGGTTCATGAAGCTACTCAAAGTTATCTGTATCTCTGCACTGTCCCAGAGTCTTGCCCAGAGTAGGTAGTCAATAACTGTTGAATGAATAAATGAGCTCATGAATAGTGTACATTTATGGTGACCATATTGTCTAAATGGGCCCAAAACAGTCCTTATTTTACTCCTGCAGTTTCAGTTCTTTTATTCTCAAAAGTGTTCTTGTTTAGTTGCTAAATTATCTGGTAACCTTATTTATTCTATTCCTATTCTTTCTTTCTAAGCCAATTTCTCCAGCTTTAATCTAAGCATTCTTTATTTTACCTGGCCTTCCAAGGACACAAAGAAAACTTGATTAAGACTACCTCACAAATATTTTTTTTAATATAAGCTAGTTTTTTAGTCACTTCATGGACAGAGGAATACTCGGCGGTAGAGGACAGAGCACTTGGTTTAGACTCTAAAAAACATGAAATGTCTTAGTCTTGTAGATTACCTCCTGTGAGACTTTGGGCAGATCCCATAACTTTATTTTCCTCATCTGTAGTAAAATGAGATTAATAATCCCTACCCCATTATAATTTGGGGATGATTAAATGAAATAATATAAGTGAAAGGGTTCTTTGAAAATTCTTTAGCATTGTGTCAATAATTTTGATTAATGTTTTCAATTTATGAGGAAAGGACTCATTCTCTTTTTTCATAGATAAAATTGTTTGAAATCTTTAAACTTCAAGTTTATTATTTCATTTTAACAGTTGAAAAAGGGCATGAATGAGCTCTAGGTTTTAGTAAGAGAAAATGGAAAGAAAAAGAGAAATGCATTTTACAAATGCCATTCCCTTAGCTTGGATTTTCTTCTCTCCAATCCCTTAACCTCACCATCCCCTTAGGCTCATCTGAGGATTTCCTACATAGCAGTTAAGGCTCATCCTACCACCCACTATAGAAGGATTTACTCCCCAAATGGAACTAACCACCAATTTTGCTAGGTCCCCACTGCATGTGGTGCTCCCTATTTTCATACCTGTCACAGAGAATGATATACTTATCTGTTTACAAGCTTGCTTTCCCTACTAATCTATGAGCTCCTTGAAATAGGGGTCTATATATTATTTACCTTTATATGTCACCAACAACTCGCATAGGCAGTGGCACAAAAAAAGTCTAGGATACATGTTTATTGAGTGGAATGGAAGTGAGCATTCATTAATAGCATAGTATGGATTAAAAAATATGCTAGGTGTTTTGTACATGCTGTCTCACTTGATGCTCAAAAGAACCCAATGAAATAGATTTTATTTTTACTATTTTAAAAATGAAAAATCTAGGGCTTAAAACCACCCAAAGATCTTTCCATAATCTTCAAGATGAGCTAAATTTCAATCCTGTGCTCATTAATAAGAACATGAATTATAGAATTGTAATAGCTATAGAAATGTAATAGCCTTCTTATTGCTATGAACTGCAAATAACCACTGAGACCTATAAAAACCATTCTCAATTCTGTGAGTGTGCCTAGACTTGTTGATTAGCCAGGAAAGAGAATTATCATTTATCAGGATTTTGTGACACAAAAAGTCTGATCCAAACTGCACTGGAGGAGCTGTTCCTAAGGCATTATAGCAAATAAATGGAAGCACATGAGCTCTATCTGAAAAATCTAAAAGCTAGTCATGTCCTTTATCTATGAGAGAAGTACAGTAGTTAATCAATTTGAGCTAGAAGCTACAGGACCAAGGTTTACCAATAAAATAATGGTACCCACAGTAATAGAGTCAAGAATGAAGCATGGGGTAGTAAAAGATAAGGAAGACATGTTCAGATAACAGGACTGTAATTATAAATGACTTTTAGCCTCCGCAAAATTAATTGAGAAGCTCTTGATAGATGGTTAAGACTGAGCCCTAAATGACACTGACCGTGAGTTACAGCTTTCTGGTACAAACTCTGAGAGAATTTCCCATAAGTGAGTCAAAGCTAGATCTATTCCAATGGCAATGAATGAGATGGATAGGAAATGTGTCAAAAGATTGATCAGATGCTTGACCACAGAGTTCCTGACTATAATTTTTGGAAATTGAAAAGCAGTTTTTTACAAGAAGTTGGACTCTAAGCTATATCATCTAGGGAGGAAAAAGGAAGGTCACAGAGAATAGATGGTTTCTGTGGGAGGTGATAGATTAGTCTCTGAATTAATTTCTAAATTCCCCCATGATGGCCAATCATACAACCTTCTGAACATCCAATCCCACCCCTAAATTGCCATGAGCATTATCATTTCCAAACATAGAACTGCAAAAAATATTTTAGAGTTTCCAATTTTCCACAGGATGAAGTCCAACCTTCCTCGTATGTCACATATTGTCCTTCACAACATGGACCCGACTTACATTTGCAGTGTTAGCTACTACCTAAAACACTCTATATTCAAAAATATGGCATCTTTTACATGTTAATCACGTTATCTTCCTGCTTTTGGTGAATCCCATGTATCCCTCAAGACCTGACTCAAGTGCTGCCTACTCTGAATTCCTCTTCAGTTCTCCTAGGTGGGACAGTGATGTCATCTGAACATTCATCTGTACAGTATTATCCTGTCACCTCGTAATTATCCATCTTCCCCTCCAAATGGCAAGCAGAGACCATGGCTGATTAACCTTTGCCTACACTTCAGGGCCTAATACCTGATATTGTGAGCACCGTTATGTTCTCTAGGCCCTGAGTTCTAGTACAGTACTAAGCAAAACATTTCCTTGCTTAATTTCATGGAGGTGAGGAAGAAAGAAAAGTATAAAATAAGCAAAATATGCCAGATAATGATCACTGCTATGAAGAAAAATAAAAGAGGGTAAGGGGATGAAACTGAGAGGAAGGTGGTATTACTTTAACTTATACTGTCAAGGAAGAGCTTCTGAAGAGGTGACAGTAGGTATTTATGCAGAGATATTTCAGCAGAGGCATTGAGAAAGCAAGCCAGAGGATGCCACCATCTGTGGTACCCAAACAGGGAGTATCTAGATATTACTTAGTGTTTAGGAGCAAGAAAAACTGGATGGGGAAAATAAACCATTATGAGGAAGGACAAGCAGGGAGTCAGAGCTAGGGAATCAGTATAATATAGAGAGACTTGACTCAAGTGTCCAACCAACTCAGATTGGTATCCCAGCAACACCAACTGTCAGCTCTGTGTGTGTGTGTGTGTGTGTGTGCGTGTGTGTGTGTGTGTGTGTGTGTGTGTTAGGATGGACTGAATTCTGAACTTCTAGTAGTCAAACTCAGAATGCAAACAAATTTGAGTACCAGTGGATACTTGAATGTTATTTTTCTGTGTCGAGTGCCACAGTCACCTCCGCGTGGAAAGCTCAGGGCTAGGGTAAACTAGAGGATCAGAAGCTCTCTGGCCAAGGGTTTCCCAATAGTGGCACTACTGAGATTTTGGACCAGATAATTCTTTGGGGGTGAGGGGGAGAAAGGCATCTTGCACATTGTAACATGCTTCGTGACATCTCTGGCCTCTACCTAGTCTCCAGACATTGCCAAATGTCCCCTGGATGAGGTGGACAAAATTGCCTCTAGTTAAGAAATACCACTTTACACAAGAAAACAGAGTAGAGAGAGGCGCAGTGATAGCCATGAAGACACAACCACAGACAATTAAAGCAAACAGCCCTGTGGAGTCTAAAACTTTCATGAGTTTTCATTTATGAAATAGCCACAGATAACCATAAATGTCTTCATAACCCTGTTCCTGAACCCTTGAAAATCTTTCATTATCTAAGAGTCATCTTGCCTATTTCACCAAACAAAACAAAAATCTTAATGAAGGATTTTGAACAACCAGTTTTAAAAAGATAACAGGCATTCATCAAATCCTCCTTTCTGACATACTGCAATTAATCAGGACTGTGATAACTTGTAACATACATCAAGTTTGTTTTTATATTCCCTAAGGATTGGACTTTTCTTTTAAGGTGTTACTTTTATTCCATCATTAGATAACCTTTATTGAATAATTACAGTGTGTTCATGTATGGGTGATCAGTAGAAAGAACATATAGTCTCTGGCCTAAAGGATTTGTAATGAAAAAGACAGCTATGTATTTGGAGGCATTCTATTCCTGATGAGGTCATAAGCTGGAGTGAAATAGCATTGGCTGCTGATGGCCTTTCCTGAATCCTGAATTAGAGATACCACAAAAGTGATCAGGAAGTCAGCGGATCCCAGCTACTAACCTAAAACCTGTGAAAAATTCCTGGGTAGACAGACTGATTGGGTTGTTATGGGATGTGTGTATGTGTATGTTCACATGTGTGGGATGTGTGTATGTGTATGTTCACATGTGTGTTTTGGGGGAAGGGAGAATGAGAAAAATGACAGTGCCAAAGAAGGTTGTGTGCCATAAGACTTCACTCCTCTTTGCAGATATACATTACCTACCAAAGTGGATGATATTTTCAGTGAAATATTCACTGATAAAAATAGGTCATGAAACATTTACAGAATATAAACATTATAAAAGAAAAACAAAAAAATGGAAAAACCTACATTATTTGAGCAGCACTAATAAATCAATCAAAATAATAATTCAAAATGAATAAATATTCTCAAAAACACAAAAGATACTGGGAGAAATGGGCAGAAATGAGAACAGAGGGCATTAGCAAAACTGTAATAGTTGAAATAAGGAGTTTCATAGGTTAGTTGAATAGTAGAATGCATACAAGGATTAATTAGTGACTTTGAGTAGCCGAATGAAGAACTCTCCCAAAGGACATCAGGAATAACAGAGAGTGCAATTTTTTTTAGTCCCAGAAGGAAAAAAAAAAATGAAGGTAAAAGTATTTTTTAATTATAACTGAGAATTCACAGAATAACAAAAAAGTTTAAAATTTCATACTAATTATACTAATATAAATTAAACATATCAAAGACAGAGACTCTCAGACTGGCTATGAGAGCAAGATCTAGAAATACAGTAATTGTATAAGATAATTTTAAAACAAAATCATATAGAAAGTTAGAAAAGGAAAAGATAGAAAAATATACTAAGTATAGTTAAGCCAAACAAAAAGTCACAGTACAGCTTTTTATCAGTTAAAATATAGTTTAAGATGGTAATCATAACAATCATGAAAGAGATGTCATATACTGGTAAAATGAGCAATAAACTGTCAGCAATCACACTTTTTATATAAATTTAATACCATTTTTTCAATTCCTATAAAGAAACAATGGAAAGAAATGGGCAGAGAAATGATAAAATAAAACTATAATTGGAGATTTTAACACACACCCATTTAGAATCTGATAAATAAGTCTGCCCTGCAAAAAAAAAAGATATTTGTAGCATCTAAAAATAACCATGGATAAAGGAATATACAAAGAATTTCAGCACAGCATGGATAAGGCAGAAAACTCAATGGGAAAGTGAAGAATCATCTAAATAGTTAATATTCATAGAAGGAGAAACCTAATTGGCTATAAAAGTGTATGAAGAGATATCAAAATACTAGTAATCAAGGAAACACTAATGTTTAATCTTTCTCCATATTTCTTTCTAAAGCAATAAATTAAGTGTATATACAATATAGATATTAAAAGTTAATTGCACAGTGAAAATGTAGAAAAAATATATTTTAGAATGCTATGACATATATCATTTTAAACATATATAAACAAAATGATACTATATAATCTTCATGAATGTGTGTATAACTAAGGACACAAATTAGATTCACCAGAATAACTTCCCATGTTGGGTAGAGATTAGAAGTGAAGAGTTGCGATGGAGAATGAAATAACAAACCAATATAAAAGGAGAGGGCTCTTGCATAGACCAATGATGATTATAACCCCATGAACAGATGACTATTACTTAATGAACTCTATGAAACTGATAAAAAAAAGTTACACTGTTTTGGAAGGACAGATTAAGGAGAAACTACTTGTAAGGTAAGTGAATGGCAAATGCTTCACAGAGGCAAGACAACTAGACTAAGTCTTCAAAGAGAAACAGGATTATACTAGGTAGGGAGGAAAACATTCCAAGGTTATGAAACCTCATACTCAAGGACATACTCAAGATATGGTCATGCTCACAGAACACCAAGTAGTCTGGTGGACAACGATTATAAAATTCAGTGAACTGGAGAAGACAGGTGGAAGGATAGGAGATGCACGGCTGGTGTCAAGGCCAGAGTGATAGATTGGGTCCAGACTGTGAAGTCCCCCACATGTGCTACTAGGAAGCCACTGGAAACCTACAGAGGTGGGACTAAGGGACAGACTGACCCTTGGTAACTTGTGAAAGCCACATGAAAAAATTTCAAGCTGTCACAAACTAGCCAAGCTGTCAAGATTCCAGAGCTACAGCGGAGTAAAGCAGTTAGCTGAAATGAGGCTCCTATGAAGAATGTCCCTGTCACTCTGTCTGGGGTGGCATCTGCTGCAACGAGAGACTAGCAACTCAACAGACACTTTGATCGTCCAATGATTTATGTCAGCCATCATGTGTCGGAGGGGCAGCCACACATCTGTCATCAGGACAATATTGTATAAAAGCAATTTTAATTGCCTCTGGATTATAAATAAAATGAGCAGAGCATCACAGAGATAAATTATGAGATCACTGCTAATTTGCAGATTGTGTTATGAAGGACAAGTAAACTCCCAATGGGCTGGGGGAGTTACTTTACCTATAGGAAGTGTAAGCAGGAGTGTTTTAATAACAAATGGCAACATTCATCCTATGACAAGAGCCTCGATTCAGAAAAATGTCAAACTGATGTATTCTGTTTATCTTTCCTGTATTTAATCAACTGTAGAAGGTATTGATGGAAGAAGCAGACGGTAAGAAAGGACTTGTGAATGTCAAATGGTAAAAGAAATACTTGTATTTTAGGTAACCTCTTCTAATTCTCCATGAATATCAGCCATAGTTTAATGTCTCCATATCTGCTTTTCACCTGCTTCTCTCTGATATTTCCCTCCACTCCTTTCTCTACTGCTGTGCCCTCGTGTAAACCCTCATCTTCCTCTTTCTCACTGTGTCTCTCTCCTGCCACTGCAGAATGAATCCTTATAAAGCACTACTCAGGTTATCCAAGTTCCTATCCAAGACATTCTTCTAGGTTGACCACTGCCTGCAGAATCTAGTTCCTACTCCTCTTCTTGAGGCAAGGCCCTTCATTATACCCTTTCACTCATTCAATAAATATGCCAGGTGCTGGTCTGGACACGTGGGGCATATCAGTGAACAAAACCTGACAAATATTCCTGCTCTGATGGCCCTTCCATTCTACCGGGGCCCTCAACTTAACACTTCAAACTAGTTTCCCATCAGACCTCTAAGAAAACACAAACTAGCTTACTCATAAAATCCTCACTTTCCCAACTTTTTATTTTTGCTTGTTTTTTTATTTACAGAGTCAATAAATACTCCTTTTCTACTGAATGTGTCTTTGGCATCCATGCAACTCCTTGGGCTCTCAGTACCTCAACATTTTCTTCAACGATCCTTTTCTCCTCTCTACATCAGCCACCCTCTCTCATGGTCATTCAGAAAGATTTGCTTCCTACCCCAACCCAATGAGAAGGGAAAAGAACCTCTGCTACTTGCCTTATATAAATTGCTTCATTTGAAATCTGAAAACAATCCTATGAGGTAGGCATTATGTTTATATTACAGATAATAATAGCAGTCATGGTCATAACTCAAGAATGGTATTCTTGAGTCCCTACTATATTCTAGCAATTAAGAGCTTACATCTGACCATTTAATATTCACAATATCCTCATGAGATAGATACCATTATCCCCATTTTATACATGAAGAAACTGAGAATTAAATGTTGATAAGTAATTAAACAAGTAAGTTCTAAATAAAGTTATAGCTGCTCAGTAAATGTATGGTGCATATAATTTAATCCCAATGTAACTGGAAGCCTATCCATTTGCAAGAAATCTTACCCATTCAAATCATTTTAGTGTTAGTAAAAATCAACGTCTTCTGTCCAAGCCATGATCTTCCCTTGACTTCTGCATTTTTGGAATAGCACTGGTACCAAAACTATTATGAGAAAAAGTTATCCAGACACCCTTAGGTTTACCATGGTTCTGGGTCCAGCCCGTATCCCAGTCCTACTGGCTTAGACGTGACCATGTCATAACTCAGAGACAAAAAAGTATACCCTCCTCTGGGTAAAAGGCATTGACAAATACTATACTGACTTTGGGAATGGGCCTCAACTCTTTCCAGAATTCTTGGGTTCCTCTAGGCTGGTCTACTAGACAGAACAGCAGACATCAAGTCGGTCAGGATCCGACTTCCACCTCTGCTGTGTGTCCTTTGACAATTCAGTAGCATCACTCTTTTCCTCATCTGAAAAATAAGACAAATAATGTCTACCTGATATACAGTTATTGTCAGAGCTACTTGAGCTGAATATTATACATGGCAGTACCTTATAAACTATGAAACACTGTAATCGCATAAGAAAATACTTGATTTTGGTGTCAAAATTCCAGCCCACCCAAAAATGTGCCTACCTCTAATTCACTAAAGAATAAAAATTCCATTCTTGAATCTCTGGAGTTATCAGAGAATCAAGCTGCTTCTTTCTTTCTGCTCTGCCACTTTTGCGAGTGGATTCCATCATCAAGGTCACAATATGGCTGCTAAAGGTACAGCAATCATGTCTGACTTTCAGGCAAAAAATATGTCAGTAAAAAGGAAGGAAATCAATCTTAAAGTACTTTCTAATCCTTTAGAATATTTCTCAAAATAATTTCTAGTGACCTCTTAGTATGTCATGTCACCATGAGCAAAAATTTATGTTAATATCATGTACTTCCCCCTCCTCACTACAAGCTATGCTACAATAAGGGGACTTTACATCTCTTGGCACTCTCAAAATTTTACAGCATTAGTCTAATTATGTAAAAACAACAGACAAACCCAAATGGAGGCAAATTCTACAATTCACCTGGCCAGTTCTCTTCAAAAGTACTGTCATGAGAAACAAAGTAAAACTGAGGAGATGTGATGACTAAATATGTCATAGAACAGATAAAGAACATTCGTTAAAAATAAGTAAGTGAAATCTGAATAAGGTCTGTAATTGTTAACAGAATTAGACCAATGTTGATTTCTTAGTTTTGATAATTCACCACAGTTATATTGACATGAAGGGAAACTGGATGAAAGATATCTTTTAAACTTCTAAAACTCTAAAATTAGTAAGTTTTTTGAAATTATAATTAAATTTGTTTTTAAACAATAGAATGGATGATATTATACATATTGTTTTCTCTCTGGTTTCTTTCACACACCATTATTTTTGCAAAATACATCCATACAGTTACCAGTATTGCTCACTATCAATGTTGTAGAGCACTGCATAAATATCAGTACGTCATAATTACTTTTTCATGCTACTATTGATGGACATTTGGGATGTTTCCAGTTTGTGTTTATTATGAATACTCATATAAATACTCATGTATATATCTTTCAGTGCACAAGTACACACATTTCAACTCGTGATATACTTGAGAGTAGAACTTCTAGGTTACAGGTAGTAACTATATTCATCTTAGTAGATAATATCAAAGTTTTCCAAACTGGCTGTATCAATTTACACTCTCACCAGCAGTGTGTTTTCAGTTGTACTACATCCTAAACAACATTGATATTACTAGTCTTTTAATTGTAATTATTTTTAATTGTATCAAGTGACCTCTCTTTGCACTTTTAATATGCATTTCACTGAGTATTGACCATTTGGATATCCTCTTTGGTGAAGTGCCTATACAAGGCCCTTGTCAATTTTTCTACTGGATTTTCTCTTTTTTTTTCTTATTTATTTGTAGAATTTTTTACACATTCCAAATATCAGCCCTTTGTTGTAATATATAATGCAAAACTCTCCCACTCTGTGCTTTGTGTTTTTATTCTCTTGGTGTCTTTTGATGAACAGTTCTTAATTTTAATACAGACTAAATTATCAGTCTTATCTTTCATGATTAGTGATTTTTGTGTATTTTTAAGAAATTTTTCTTTAACTTAAGATCATAAAGGTATTTTCGTATATTGTCTTTTAAAAACCTTATTGTTTGGCCTTTCTTATTTAGATCTACAATCTATTTGGAATTATAACCTACTTGCTCATGATGATGGGTAGGTTTCATTTTTTTCTTTAATGTGAATATTCAGTTGACCCAACACAACTTATTAAAAAGATGGCCTGGTAAAATGAGTGTGTGTTACTCTTCAACTTTTTGGAAGAGCTGAAGAAGTACTGGTGTTAATTCTTCTTTAAATGTTTGGTAGAATTTACCCATGAAGCCATCTGCTGCTGGTATATTCTTATTACTAATTCTATACCCTTCTTCATTCTTGATCTCTTCAGATTCCCTATTTCTTCATGATTCTGTCTTATCAGTATGTTTCTAAGAATTTATCCATTTCTTCTACATTGTCCAATTTGTTGGCATATAGCTGTTCATACCATGTTCTCAAGATCCTTTGTATTTCTAAGGTATCAGTTTAATGTCTCTTAGATTTATAATTTTATTGAGTCCTCTCTTTTCTCTTGGTGAGCCTAGCTAAAGTTTTGTCAATTTTGGTTGTCTTAAAAAAACTTAGTTTTATTGAGCTTTTCTATTGAGTTTTCTTTTTCTTTTCTTTTTTTGTCTCTGTTTAATTTATTTATTTATGCTCCAATCATTGTTATCTTTTTCCTTCTGTTATATTGGGCTTAGTTTATTCTTCTTTTTCTACTTCCTGGAGGTGCAAAGTTTAGTTGCTTGTATGAGATCTTACTTTTTTTCTTAATGTTTGTATTTATAACTATAAATTTCCTTCTCAGAACTGCTTTTGCAATATCCCATAAGTTTTGTTATGTTGTTTCCATTTTTGCTTGTTTCAAGATATATCCATTACCCTTTTGATTTCTTCTGATTCATTGGTTTTTCAAGAATGTCTTGTTTCATCCCCAAGTATTTGCGAATTTTCCAATTTTCATCCTATTTATTGGTCTCTATTTTCATACCATTTTGGTCAGAAAAGATGCCTGATATGATTTCATTCTTTTTAAATCTGCATTTTTCAAGGAATCTCTCCACTTTGATAAACTGGCATAAAAAATTCAAATTTATTGGCAGTCTGCATGAATACTCCTGATGTCCCTTTCATTCCTAATATTGTGGATATGTGTCTTCTTTCATTATAATCAGTATCACCAGTAGTCCTTCAAATCCATAGATCTATTTAAAAGACTAATTTTTTATTTATTAATCCACACTACTGAATATTTCTTTCATTTCTTTTTCACTAACTTCATTAATTTTGCTCATATCTTTATAATTTATCACAGTCTACCTTTGAGTTTAACTTATCTATATTTTGGAATGATTAGGCCACTTTTTTAAATAACTCTGCCTTGTCTTACTAGATAAAGCTGTAAACTTTGCTCTAATCATGGCACTATTTGCATCTCAAAATTATTTTTGTAGTAAGATTTGTATTGAATTACAGCATATGGAGAAGTGTACAAGTGTATGTGTTTACTTCTACATATTTACCAAAGTACATGCGGTTACATTGGCACTCCTTCCAGTGACTTCTAAAATTGTAACTTCGTGTGTATTTGCAATTTCTATGAATGGAATCATATAGTATGAACCTTTCTATGTCCAGCTGGTTTTACTCCAAATTAAGTTTATGAAATTTATGCATGTTTTCTGTGTAGCAATAGTTTTATTCTCATTGTCGTGGAGCATATCACTGGAAAAATATACTATAATTTGTTATTCTACTGCTGATGAGCATGAGTATTTCTAGTTTTGGGGTATTACAAAAACTGTTATAAACACTCCTACTCAGATCTTTTGATGACTATGTGTGTAAATTTTTATTGGATATATATTTAAGAATGGTATTTCTTTTCCTGTCTTCTGAAAATGGATACTAAAATCATTAAATTTCAACTTTCTTTTTTATTATGTTCATTTAAAGCCATTTATTTCTCAACTCATGGCTTTACTATTGTCTACAAGTTTTGCTATGTCATATTTTTACCATTATTCAATTCAACACATTTTCTTCTTTCAATTGTTATTTCTTTCACTGTGGTTATTTTGAAAAGTATTCCTTGATTTCCACAACATACAGTTATTCTCTAGATATCCTTTTGTTACTAAATTCTAGGTTTTCCCTACCACAGAGAAAACATGCTCTATATAATTTCAAAATATAAAAATATATTTAAACTATTTTACAGTCCAGCAAAAGGTCAACTTTGGTAATGGTCTATGGATATGTGAAATACATATTCTTCAGTGTTCTATATATGTCAACTAAGTCACATTTATTCAGATGTGATTCAAATCTCCTCTATCTGTTCAATCATTTTTGACTCTCTGTTCTACCAATTACAGAAGAAGAATTTGAAAATACCCCCATATGATTATGAACTTGTTTATTTTTCCTTTTTGTTTTGTTGGATTTTATCTAAAATATTCTGAGTTTACTTCTTAGGGTGTATACAAATTTCAAATTGCAATATTATAATGAATTTAACCTGTTCTCATTATAGAATATTCCTATTTATCTCTCATAATTTTGTCTTAAGGCCTTGATGTTAATATAGCTGCAAGAACACTCTTTCACTGTTTGCACAATATAGTTTTCCATCATTTTATTTCTAAAGTTTGTACCTCCTTGATTCTTACACTGCTAAAATTCAATATGTTAAATGTTTTCTTAATTCATTATGCAAACCCCTATCTTTTCATTGAAACACTTAGACCATTTATATTGAAAATAATTACTGATATATGTGGGTCTAATTACTAAGTGATTTATATTTGTTCTGTTCACTCCCATATTCCCATTTACCCTTTTCTTTAATCTGTTGGATCAGTAATTTCATTATTTCATTTCTCCCTCACATGTTTGTAATTCTGAATTATTTTAGTGGTTATACAAATTATAAACAGGCACCCTTAATTTATGAAGCATAATACTAATTAATGTACTATCTTCAAACTGGAAAAATCAATGTGGGTAAAACATTCTGATGACCTTTCCTCAATCCTCAGTTATAGTTTTTAACTGACTAACTTATATTTTTCCTATGTTGCTTTATAATATTTTAGTTGAAAAAGGAAAAATAAGGCACCAGATCAGGAAATTTTACAAATATAGAATCATTTAAAAGGTCCCAACACTCAGTATTACTATCCTGCTATTCTGATTTTAAAGATGAGTAAGCTGAAATAAAAAGAGGTAATTGTGGGTGAGAGAGCGAGGGTTTTAGTCTCTGTTTTCCAAGGCCAAGTTTGCTTTTCCTTCCATTGCTCTGTAGCTACTGCCCAGAAATAGGAGGACGTGACCTGTAAGGTCTTAGTAAAGTAGAAGAAAAAAGTTGGAGGACTGATGCTATCTGATTTCAAAACTTACCTAAAACTACAGTAATTAAGAGAGAGTGGTATTGGTGAGCCCACTGGCTGCATCTCCTGCGAACCTTTGTACTCATGCTTCTGGGATACTTGTCCATGACCATCTCACCTACAGCAGCATCTCAACAGACTCTGCTCTAAATAAATTGCTGGTTCAAGCCCTTCTTATCCCTCATGTAAAATAATCCCTTTAAGGCAATCCATACTTCAGAAGGATGTAACTGTTTGCATCAAGATATCTATGTCACATTGCAAAGTACGTGCCAAACCTAACTATATTAGTGGTTTCCTGGGGCAGGAGGATGCATGTATTGGCAGGGATAGCGGAATAAGGAGTGACTGCTAATGGGTAAACACTTTGAGAAGTGATTAAATTGTTTTCTTTAATATAATTTATTTTATTATCATTAATTTACAATTACATGTGCAATATTACGATTATTAAACTACCCCCTTCATCAGGTCCCCCCCACCAAACCCATTACACTCACTGTCCATCAGCGTACAGAGATGCTATAGAATCACTACTTGTCTTCTCTGAGTTGTACTGCCCTCCCCGTGCGCCCCCCCAACATTACATCTGCTAATCGTAATGCCCCTTTTTCCCTCTTATCCCTCCCTTCCCGCCCATTTTCCCCAGTCCCTTTCCCTTTGGTAACTATTAGTCCGTTCTTGGGTTCTGTGAGTCTGCTGCTGTTTTGTTCCTTCAGTTTTTTTCTTTGTTCTTATACTCCACATATGAGTGAAATCATTTGATACTTGCCTTTTTCGGCTTGGCTTATTTCACTGAGCATAATACCCTCTAGCTCCATCCATGTTGTTGCAAATGGTAGGATTTGTTTTCTTCTTATGGCTGAATAATATTCCATTGTGTATATGTACCACATCTTCTTTATCCATTCATCTACTGATGGACACTTAGGTTGCTTCCACTTCTTGGCTATTGTAAATAGTGCTGCAATAAACATAGGGGTGCATATGTCTTTTTCAAACTGGGCTGCTGCATTCTTAGGGTAAATTCCTAGGAGTGGAATTCCTGGGTCAAATGGTATTTCTATTTTGAGTTTTTTGAGGAACCTCCATACTGCTTTCCACAATGGTTGAACTAATTTGCATTCCCACCAGCAGTGTAGGAGGGTTCCCTTTTCTCCACATCCTCGCCAACATTTGTTGTTGTTTGTGTTTTGGATGTTGGCCATCCTCACTGGTGTGAGGTGATATCTCATTGTGGTTTTAATCTGCATTTCTCTGATGATTAGCGATGTGGAGCATCTTTTCATGTGCCTGTTGGCCATCTGAATTTCTTCTTTAGAGAAGTGTCTATTCATGTCCTCTGCCCATTTCTTAATTGGATTATTTGCTTTCTGTTTGTTAAGGTGCATGAGTTCTTTATATATTTTGGATGTCAACCCTTTATCAGATACGTTTTTTATGAATATATTCTCCCATACTGTAGGATGTCTTTTAGTTCTACTGATGGTGTCCTTTGCTGTACAGAAGCTTTTCAGCTTGATATAGTCCCACTTGTTCATTTTTGCTTTTGTTTCCCTTGCCCGGGGAGATATGTTCATGAAGAAATTGCTCGTGTTTATGTCCAAGAGATTTTTGCCTATGATTTTTTCTAAGAGTTTTATGGTCTCATGACTTACATTCAGGTCTTTGATCCACCTTGAGTGTACCTTTGTGTATGGGGCTAGACAGTAGTCCAGTTTCATTCTCTTACATGTAGCTGCCCACTTTTTCCAACACCAGCTACTGAAGAGGCTGTCATCTCCCCATTGTAGATCCAAAGCTCCTTTATCAAATATTAATTGACTGTATATGTTTGGGTTAATGTTTGGATTTTCTATTCTGTTCCACTGGTCTGTGAGTCTGTTTTTGTGCCAATACCAAATTGTCTTGATTACTGTGGCTTTGTAGTAGAGCTTGAAGTCAGGGAGCATAATTCCCTCTGTTTTAATCCTCCTTCTCAGGATTGCTTTGGCTGTTCGGGGTCTTTTGTGGTTCCATATGAATTTTAGAATTATTTGTTCCAGTTCATTGAAGAAAGCTGTTGGTAGTTTCATAGGGATTGCATTGAATCTGTAGATTGCTTTAGGTAGTATAGCCATTTTAACAATATTTATTCTTCCTATCCAAGAGCATGGGACGCATTTCCATTTGTTAGTGTCATCTTTAATTTCTCTTAGGAATGTCTTGTAGTTTTCAGAGGACAGGTCTTTCACTTCCTTCGTTAGGTTTATTCCTAGGTATTTTATTCTTTTTGATGTAATTGTGAATGGAATTGTTTTTCTGATTTCTCTTTCTGTTAGTTCATCATTAGTGTATAGGAAAGCAACAGATTTCTGTGTGTTAATTTTGTATCCTGCAACTTTGCTGAATTCAGATGTTAGTTCTACTAGTTTTGAAATGGAGTCTTTAGGGTTTTTTATGTACATTATCATGTCATCTGCAAATAGTGACAATTTGACTTCTTCTTTACCAATCTGGATGCCTTGTATGTTTTTGTTTTGTCTGATTGCTGTGGCTAGGACCTCCAGTACTATTCTGAATAACAGTGGAGACAGTGGGCATCCCTGTCTTGTTCCCGATCTTAGATGAAAAGCTTTCAGTGTCTCGGCGTTAAGTAGGATGTTAGCTATGGGTTTGCATATATGGCCTTTATGATGTTGAGGTACTTGCCGTCTATACCCGTTTTGTTGAGAGTTTTAATCAGGAATGGAGGCTGAATTTTGTCAAATGCTTTTTCAGCATCTGTGGAGATGATCATGTGGTTTTTGTTCTTCTTTTTGTTGATGTGGTGGATGATGCTGATGGATTTTCGAATGTTGTACCATTCTTGCATCCCTGGGATGAATCCCACTTGATCATGGTGTATGATCCTCTTGGTGTATTTTTGAATTCGGTTTGGTAATATTTTGTTGAGTATTTTTGCATCTACATTCATCAGGGATATTGGTCTGTAATTTTCTTTTTTGGTGAGGTCTTTGCCAGGTTTTGGTATTAGAGTGATGCTGGCTTCATAGAATGAGTTTGGAAGTATTCCCTCCTCTTCTATTTTTTGAAAAACTTTAAGGAGAATGGGTGTTATTTCTTCTCTATATGTCTGGTAGAATTCAGAGGTGAATCCATCAGGCCCAGGGGTTTTGTTATTGGGTAGTTTTTTGATTACCAGTTCGATTTCGTTGCTGGTGATTGGTCTGTTTAGTTTTTCTGTTTCTTGCTTGGTCAGTCTTGGAAGATTGTATTTTTGTAAGAAGTTGTCCATTTCTTCTATGTTTTCCAGCTTGTTTACATATAGATTCTCATAATATTCTCTTATGATTCTTTGTATTTCTGTGGGGTCCATCGTGATTTTTCCTTTCTCATTTCTGATTGTGTTTATGTGTGTAGATTCTCTTTTTCTCTTAATGAGTCTGGCTAGGGGTTTATCTATTTTGTTTATTTTTTCAAAGAACCAGCTCTTGGTTTCATTGATTTTTTCTATTGTTTTATTCTTCTCACTTTTATTTATTTCTTCTCTAATCTTTATTGTGTCCCTCCTTCTGGTGACTTTGGGCCTCATTTGTTCTTCTTTTTCCAATTTCAGTAATTGTGTCTTTAGACTATTCATTTGGGAATGTTCTTCCTTCTTTAAATAGGCCTGGAATGCAATATACTTTCCTCTTAGAACTGCCTTTGCTGCGTCCCACAGAAGTTGTGGCTTTGTGTTGTTGTTGTCATTAGTCTCCATATATTCTTTGATTTCTGTTTTGATTTGGTCGTTAACCCATTGATTAATTAGGAGAGTGTTGTTAAGTCTCCATGTATTTGTGAGCCTTTTTGATTTCTTTCTAAAACTTATTTCTAGTTTTATACCTTGGTGATCTGAGAAGTTGGTTGGTAGGATTTCAATATTTTTGAAATTACTGAGGTTCTTTTTGTGGCCTATTATGTGGTCTATTCTGGAAAATGTTCCATGTGCACTTGAGAAGAATGTGTATCCTGTTGCTTTTGGGTGTAGAGTTCTGTAGATGTCTATTAGGTCCATCTGTTCTAGTGTGTTCTTCAGTGCCTCTGTGTCTTTACTTATTTTCTGTCTGGTTGATCTGTCCTCTGGAGTGAGTGGTGTGTTGAAGTCTCCTAAGATGAATGCATTGCTGTCTAGTTCCTCCTTTAATTCTGTTAGTATTTGTCTCACATATGCTGGCGCTCCTGTGTTGGGTGCATATATATTTATAATCGTTATATCTTATTCGACTGACCCCTTTATCATTATGTAATGTCCTTCTTTATCTTTTGCTCCTTTCTTCGTTTTGAAGTCTATTTTGTCTGATACAAGTACTGCAACACCTGCTTTTTTCTCTTTGTTGTTTGCATGAAATATCTTTTTCCATCCCTTCACTTTTAGTCTGTGTATATCTTTGGATTTGAGGTGAGTTTCTTGTAGGCAGCATATAGATGGGTCTTGCTTTTTTATCCATTCTGTTACTCTGTGTCTTTTGATTGGTGCATTCAGTCCATTTACATTTAGGGTGATTATTGATAGACATGTACTTATTGCCATTGCTGGCTTTAGATTCGTGGTTACCAAGGGTTCAAGGGTTGCTTCTTTACTATCTAACAATCTAACTTAACTTTCTTGTTAAGTTATTGTAAACACAGTCTGATGTTTCTTTATTTCTCTCCCTTCTTATTCCTCCTCCTCCATTCTTTCTATAATAGGTGTTTTATTCTTTGCCTTTAGTTAGTATTTGGATGGTCTGCTTTCTTTGCTATGATTTTATTTTCTCTGGTGACATCTTTTTAGCCTTAGGGGTGCTTCCATCTAGAGCAGTCCATTTAAGATATCCTGTAGTCGTGGTTTATGAGAGGCAAACTCTCTCAACTTTGATTTGTCTGGAAATTGTTTAATCCCTCCATCATATTTAAATGATAATCGTGCTGGATACAATATTCTTGGTTCGAGGCCCTTCTGTTTCATAACGTTAAATATATCATGCCATTCTCTTCTGGCCTGTTAGGTTTTTGTTGAGAAGTCTGATGATATTCTGATGGGTTTTCCTTTGTAGGTGATCTTTTTTCTCTCTCTAGCTGCCTTTAATACCCTGTCTTTATCTTTGATCTTTACCATCTTAATTATTATGTGTCTTGGTGTTGTCTTCCTTGGGTCCCTTGTGTTGGGAGATCTATGGGCTTCGGTGGACTGCAAGACTATTTCCTTTCCCAGCGAGGGAACGTTTTCAGCATTTATTTCTTCTAAGACACTTTCTATCCCTTTTTCTCTCTCTTTTTCCTCTGGTACTCATATAATGCGAATATTGTTCCGTTTGGATTGGTCACACAGTTCTCTTAATATTCTTTCATTCCTAGAAATCCTTTTATCTCTCTCTGCCTCAGCTGCTCTGTACTCCTGTTCTCTGATTTCTATTCCATTAACAGTCTCTTGCGTCTCTTCCAGTCTGCTGCTAAGCCTTTCAGTCGCTTGTCTGATTTCTGCATTGTCTTTCCTCAGTTTCCTCACTTCCTCCCTCAGCTCTTGCACATTTCTCTGTAGGTCCATCAGCATGGTTATGACTTTTATTCTGAATTCTTTTTCAGGAAGACAGTGCATTTCCATCCCTTCAGACTCCCTCTCTGGGGTTGTCTGGTAGATTTTGGTCTGAACCATATTCCTCTGTCTTTTCATGGCTATAGAATTGGTCACTGATAGTTGCCACGTATGTCAGCTGGGCTCTTTAAGACTTTAAAAAGAGAAGAAAAAGAAAGAGAAAAAAAAGAAGAAAGAAAGAAAGAAAAAAAAGAAAAAAGAAAGAAAAAACAAAAACAAAACAAAAAAAACGCCCACCGGATGTAGATTCTGTGGGAATGTTGTAGGTGGCGCTATTGCCCCACTATTCCACAGCCGTGGCTGCGCTGCTCCGCAGGGCCCTTTATCGCTCTGCCAGGGGTGGGAATGAATAGGAGGCTGTTGATCTCAGTGAGAAGTGTTAAGTATGGCTACGCTTCCTCAGTCACCAGCTAAGGCGTCTGAAACTCCCCAGGACTCCCAGCCTGCTGGGCTGAGTGTGCTGGGGCGATCCGGCTCCTCCGCTGGGCTCCTGTCTCTTTAAGACCGCTGAAGAAAGCGCGCGCTTTTTTTTTTTCCTTCCCGGGAGCCGGCTGCAAGCACCCTGGCGCGTTCCCTGCTCAGATCCTGCCCCTCTGTCTCTCCAATCTCCGCTGCACCGGCGCAATGTGGGTCATCGCTCCCCGCGCAGATCACCGGGGCTGGCTACTTCACGGGGTGTACTTCCACTCCCTCCCGGCTCTGAGTCCTCTCCTCCCGTCGGTACGCTGGGGTGGGGGAGTGCTCGGGTCCCGCAGGGTCAGGGCTCCGGATCTTACCCGCCTCTTGGGGTGCCGAGTCCTCTAGGGTGTAGCTGCACGCTATGCGCTTTCCTGTGTATTCTCATCTCTCTTCTAGGAATAGATGTATTTTCTGTGTTTTCGTAGATAAATATAGTGTTGGGAGATTTCTGCCGCCCTGCTCACACCACCATCTGCCTGGAAGTCTGAAATTGTTTTAAATGTAGATTGTGGTATTGGTTGCATGACCTTGTGAATCACTGAACTGTATACTCTAAATGGGTAAATTTTATGGTATATGAATAGTATCTGAATAAAAATATTTTTTAAACTCATTTATGTATACTCTGTTTTACCTCCTTGAGTATACATCTACTGTTGTTCTGATATTTAGATCCTAAGAACTTCGTTCATTCATTCAATAAATATTTACTGAATGCCTCCTACTTGACAGATGCCATGCTGGGCACAAGGGATATAAAGAGAACAAGGAAACCATGGCCCCACCTTCATATCTTACAATCTCATAAAAAAATAGACTGAACAAAGAGACTGAAATGGGTGTTCTGATCAGTGGTATACAGAGGGCTATGGCCAACCCACCAGCAGTCGCTGCAGGTGCTGCCATGGTGGTTCCCACAGCAGATTACAGATGCAGAGAGGCTGTTCTCACTCACATTCACAATTCAGGCTCTGTTTCTTATTCTCTCCTCAGGTCTTAGCAACCTCACTTCCAACACCTGGACATCTGTGCCACCACCAGAGAGCTGATGTGTCCAGAAAAGACCCTCAGGCACAGTTTTTTCTACAGCTGATCCATAACTCCTGGCATTCCACAAAGTCTTAGATTTTCTCCATGCAAATCCCCATTATTTAAGAAGAACATGTTCTCAGAAGATAACTACCTTTCAAAAATACCCAAAACATCAAGCTCAGTATACCTGACATTGGTGCATAAGTCAAATCCCAAAGGTTTGGCATGAGCTATTTCCTCCTGGCACTCTGTTTCAAAACACAGAATTGACTTCTTTTTAACGTACTGAAAATATATGTTCTCAATACAAACATCATGAAACAGAATCTTTCACTTCAAAGAGGATTGAGAAACCAGAGGATTCAGAAATAGAGTGATCCCAAAACAAATGCTACACTTATGAGATTTTAAGCAGTTTTCAAACACCAGCATGAAGGAGTCCCTGAGTCATTTTATTCCACTCCAATTTGTGAGGGAAACAGTAGTGAAGTCTGATGTTGCCTCTCTAATTGTATTCAGCTGTGTGCCCTTATTTTTGCACCTTTATAGCTGCAGTTTGGGGCATTTTTGTTTGTTTCCTCTTTATTGGCTTCTTCTCAGCTGGAAGAAATCAGTAAAGAGATGCTTAACAAAATCCTCAATAAATTAATCACAATCCATCTAAGCCACTCTTATAGTCTGATTTGCCCAACATGAGTATAGGATTGTTTAGGCATTAAAGTATATTAAAGATGCAGCTGTATTGTGGTGGGAAAATGCCTGGAACTGGGGTCAAAAGACCTATGGCTGAGTGACCTCAGCAAAGCACTGCTCTCTCAAGGGCTCAGCGAAAGGGTAGCAATCTGAAAGCACTGTGCAAAATGCAAGGTTTTGTCCTGAAGGTATTTTAGTACATCAGAATATTTTGATATTTCATGCTAATTTTCTATACATGGTGTTATATACACAGAATAATCAATATCCACATTTGAAATTATGCTGCTAGATTGCAACTATGTGACCCCAAAACTTTGCTCTGCTCCACTATTACCCTTGTCAGTTCAGTCACTTCCTTCCACTGCCTGCTGCCTTCTCCCTTCCACACCCATTTGCACTTATGCTGTTGCCCCTGTCAGCTTTGCCTTTCCTCTTCGTCACCCATCTCTTGCGCATTTATACCTGAGTTCAAACCTGCCTCATCCATGACACCTTGCTAAGCTTCTCTAACAATACAGTTCTTTTCTTTTTCTAACTCCCTGTGACAAACATACCCCCTGACACACACACACACACACATGCACATATATACACACACTCTTCTCAAGCTGCCTCAGGTTTGTGCCTGGCCCTCCAAGCATAGCAGGTTAGGCTGCTGCTTGGAGGTGGGTAGAGAGCATGCGTGAAGGTCAGCTGGAATGAGATTATGAAAGATCTTGAATTCCAGGCCTCTCTAAACACCTATTAAAAGATTTCAAGCGTAAGAGTGGCACATGAGGGCTGTGTTCAGGGAGACCCAAGAATCTGGAGACCAGGAGGCTACTGCAGTAATGTAGGCAGGACTGATGAGGACAGAACCCTAACTGTGAAGGGGGAGAGAGGCTAACCCTGGAAAGGCCAGGCGAGGCTTGTGATGATGTCCTGTGTTTTCATCTTCCCTTGAAACCTGCTGCTGAGTGTTCTATCTCAGAAACTGAGGCCATCCTCCTCTCAGTCACAAGAGGACAGAACACCTCCTGAACACCTCCTTGTCCCTCACTCCACATCCCACCAAATCACTAAGTTACACCAATTCAGCCTCCTAGACTGCATCCTCCACATCTCTCCAAGCACTTGCCACTACCTGGAACCAGGCCTTTGATGTCTCCGGCCTGGATTACTCCTATCTGGCATCCCTCCTCCACGCCTGTCCTTCCAATCCACCCTCCAGCCCTGTCAGATGGCTCCAGCCACAGTGCTGCTCTGATCCTTTCAGGATCCATCATGCCTTTGTGCCTACGACATTAATTCCAATTACCATAATACAGCTGATAATATCCATTGTGATCTGGCCCTTTGCCAGTTCTCCAGATTCCTCCCCTGTGCCTCCATGTCCTTGCCGCCCAAACTTGTCACAGTCCTCAACACGATCTCCATGCCTTTCTGCATGCATTCTCTTTCCCCTTCCCTCTTTTCTCCTTCTCAAAATTATTATTCTTTAAGTGTCAAGGAAACACTCATCTTTGGTTACAGATCTTCCAATGTCCCTTCCCTGTGCTTGCAGAGCACCATTATGGTGCCTGCTCACATCACAAAACACAATAAATTGTAATTATCTTTATTTAACACCATTTGACTCAGTTCCTTGAGGACAAAGACTAGGATTTTCATTCTGTTATCCATAGCAGCTATCACAATGTCAAGGCACATAACTGACATGTTACAAATGTTGAACAGATCAATAAATCAGTGATTGTGACATGACACTCCCCAAATGGAAAGATGGAAAACAAGCTTAATGCATAAAGTCCCGATGTTCACATCCTGACTCAGGTCCAGGTTCATGCCTAACTCAGGGCTGGGCCTTAATCAAAGGTAAGGACTCCTGCTAAGATCAATGACTTGGAAGCAAATTAGAGCTGGTGTTTGTCAAGCTTAACTTATTAACTCAGCAGCACTGCTGATTTTGAAGAAGGATCCAAAGTGCGGGGGTGAGCTTGATTCACTTGTCACTCTTGTGTAGCAGCAAAGTAACTGGGCTTATTATCAGAAAACCTCAGTCCATTATTGATCCTGCCTTTCACTAGCCTGTAAAAGAAGCTTCTCATTTTGTGACTAAGTTTCATCATCTTCAAATGGAAAGGATAATCAGCCCCAGCTTACAGAACTGACATGAAGTTTAAACAAGATAAGGTACACAAAGTGCCTATGATGGTGGCTGGCTCCAAATAATAAATGGAAATTATAATAATTATTACTATCATGTGAGAGATCCAGGTAAATACTATGCATGTGTTTGTTTTCAAGGAGTGTGGACAGCTCCAGGAACATTAAATTCTCATGATCCTAATTCTGCAGAGGATACTAGCTCAGGCTTAACTCACATTAGAGACTCATCTTGATTGGTTGGTGATCAGTGTACAGGATATACATGTACAGAGAATGGAGGATTTCAAAAACTGAATGCTGCTCTCATCCCTACTAGCCATCAGTTATAGAGTAATGACTATATGCCAGATGCCATACATGCATTCACTTCTGCATTTAATCTTGTCCACAATTGCAGAAGACAGATGTTATTATCCCCATGTTACAGATGAGGAAAATAATGTTCCAAGAACTTAAGTGATGTGCCGAAAGTCACATAAAAGTGGCAAAACAAAGACTTGAAACATTTAAGTTGCTTGTGCATGATCACGAAACCACTATACAGCAGCTCAAGCACTGAGACTCCTATCTTCTGATGCTACACTTCCCTACAATGGAATAAGTACCATCTGGCCAGACTGAAGACTACAGAAATAATAAAGAGAGAACTGCTTCTTCTCAAACCTAGTGTTATAAATTCATGAAACCTCCTCCTGGTGGAGTGCTTATACAAACTATACTTATGTGAGAAAAAGACTGTAACACATTATATATAAATTGTTCCCAACTTCCTCCTAGTTTTATAAGAAATTAATATATGCAAAACCATGAATTTGCCAAAAAGCACACCTGGGATTGAAGGAACCTGATCATAGATCATGAAGCTGTAATATTTTTAAAAGGGATTTTATTTACTCAGATGATGGGACTTTATTCAAGACTATAGAGATTTGGATGAAAATGTAAACATGTGTTAAATGCAATTTTAGTGATCCATGTTGTATTAAGTGAACTGAAAAATCTAATATTCAAAAACAGCAACTATTCCATTTGTTTGAGAAATTTATCAAGTATTTACTGTGCTGCCTACGGTCCTAGGCAGTTGCAATCCAGAAATGAATAAGACTTGGCTACACCTCAGGGGGCTTCCGGCCCAAAAGAGGAAACTGGCCTATAATCAAGTGAGTATAATAAATTGTTTATTTTGCCTCTGTTATCATGCTAGAAAGAGGTATATCATGCATGGAACAGTCAATTTTAGACAAAGATACAAAGAGATTTCAGAAAATAAATGGCACTTACGCTCAACTTTGGAAAGGTGCACATATTACCAGGGGAACAGGAGCCTATAGGTGGTTGTCTGTGAGTCAAAGGGCTTTATAGCCTCTTCTGTCCTGGGAAGTTCAAAGAATGTCATGGAACTAAAGTTTAGGGGACAAGAGAAGCAGACAAACTATTAAGAGCCTGAACTATGCAGTAGCAGTGAAGATAGACAGATGCCACTTCATGGATGTCAAGAATGTAGGGTTTTAAACCGATCTACACGTGAAAGTAAAAGAGAAAAAGTTTCCTGCTTTGATGGTTGAAATTATCAATAACAGATTGAGAAAAAGGAGGAGCATTATAGGAAAGGACATCAAGTTCTCTTTTTGATGATGGGCTTAAGAATCTAAGTAACATCCATATGGGAGGGGAAGTAGGCAGCCAGATAAGTGAAACAGTATCTCAGAAAAAAGGTCCAGTCTGGAGATACAGGGTAAGGATAAATCACATATGGGTGGTTGATAAAAATCACATGAATGAATCGCTTTGTCCAGAGAGGGTAGATAGAGTGAGAAAAGACAGAGTACTAGGTACCAACATTTAAGATATGGCCTAACAGTCAGGAAGAGAAAAGAAACCTCAGGAGACAACAGGAGGAAAGGTCTGTAGGTAAAGGAAACCAAGAGAAAATGATTTCTTAAAAGCCAAGGGAGGAAATAGGTTAAAGAATAAGGAGGAAGCAGGTAGCAGCTCCAAATGCACAGCAAGCTCAAGGAGGAAAAGGCCAGGAAGGGACAGCAAGGCTCCCAGAAGAGAATTAAAAATACCATTTAACAGACAAAAGATGATGAGAATCTGAATTAAGACAAGAATGATGGGATGATGAGAATGGAAGAGACATTAAGAATTCAGGACATGTCATGCCTACATAGTGATATGAGGGTTAAGTAAAGGAAAGTCAAAGATCACCTCACCAAAGTTCCCAGCTTGTGTGACAAATTCACCAAAATAAGGAACAGAGAAGAAGTGAGTCTGGCAACAAAGAACATGAGTGAAATTTTGGTGATTTCATGCTTTAAGTGCCTGTGGTACATCCAGGGTAGAATCCCTAAAATTTAAAAAGGGAAAGGCATAAATCATGTTGAAAAGACAGTGAGTGGGTAGACAGATGCACCACTGGTCTAATGTGGGCAAAGAAAGAACTGAAGTCATGAGGAGGAAAACACTGGAAGAAAAGACAAAGGAAAAGAAACATTAACCTCAAGGAGGGCATGAAGAGCTGGAAGGATAAGAGCATTATTGTAGTTTCACATTTTCAGGAGTTTAAGTGGTGCCTGCGATAACTACCATACAACTTTGGGAGTGAAAGAGAAAATCACTGGAGTCCATGGAATCAGGAAAATTTGAGACTAATATGAATTGTTCACTTGGGTATGGAAATTATCTAGAATGACAATAGCAGTTGGAAGAGGAGTAAAAATAATGTCTAGGAGTAAAAGTCCTTGACAACTATAAGGGGTACCAGGAGTTCTGGAAAGAGGAATAGATTAGATTAGATTAGATTAGATTAGATTAGATTAGATTAGATTAGATTAGATTGATAGATGATAGATAGATAGATAGATGGATAGATAGATAGATAGATAGATAGATAGATAGATAGATAGATAGATAGATAGATAGATAAAACCAAATACTGTAAGCCTCATGTAGAGGTGTTTTATAAAAGGCAACAAGACTATGATTTGTATGTGACAATGGGAAAGAGAATTATGTTGACAGAACCCCCAGGACCTTTCAAACATACGATGGAAGAGAACAGGCAGTCCCTACCTAAGGGGGGATGGAGAAGAAAACAGCACCCATGCAGAAGGGCCAATATTCCGATAACAGTTTGAGAGTAAAGATCCCATGGAAAGAATGGGGACGTAAAACCAGATGAGAGTAAGCACTACATAGAATGAGGATGGCAACATTTAAAAAAGTAAGCTGAAGATGGAACCTCCTATCTTTTACTCACATATGTACAATGATGGGACAAGTCGCCTTAGAAATTGCCAGGGTTGGGCTTCGGACTGTGCATGGGATATCAGAGGCCTGATGAGGTTGTCGTCTGCACCCTACACAGTTGCTGGGCACTGTTAAGGTACCCTTAAGAGGAGTCTATGGTGACAGAGTAGACATTGTCTGGACCCTACCTCTCAAGAGCCCACAGAGGAGGAGGAAGAGTCTCTGAAGCAAATACTGACTCCTTTAGTAGAATGATGTAACAGCTCTGACAGATTCAGGAATCCTGTCCTGAACCTGCTTTTTTCTCACACTTTTTGCTCAGCACTTGGAAGTGTTCTCTCTTACAGCTGTCATAGTCCTCTCATTTTCAGAGGTAGTTGTTCACATGCATACGACCTTGCTTGAGCAATGCGGTAGGAAGCTGGGAGGACGGAGCAGCAACTGGCTGGTCATAAAATACAACTGCTAACACACTGGTGTTCAGTCACTATCATGGGTATGAAGTTATCCAGAATAGCAGCAGAAATTGAGACAGAGATGAAAACTATGACCAGTTACAAAAAGTCTTTAAGAACCTGAAGTTCAAGAGATTGCGGTTTGTCCTCCCTCCTTGGTAGAGAAATGGCACTTACTGAGGGTTACTTTCACAGTGATGGAGACGGAGTGGCAGCAGCTATGACAGATCCAGAGGCTCAGTTTCCTTATTGGCAAAATGAAAATTATAAAATGTAAACCACAGGGTTGTTTTGAGAATTCAATAATATGTATAAAAATTCATAGCATAATGCTGAACACATGGCAGATTCCTGAATCAGGTAACATGGAACATGTATTTTTTATATAACACCTCTCTTTACTTCATTTTAATCCTACAGATGGCTAGTGAAATGGTTTTGGTGGAGCCTAACATTCCACAAATCATTGCCCATTCAGTTATCTTTTAACCATTCCCAATTAATCCTTTTCTCTATATATATTAATTCTAAATCTTTAGTTCTCTCTAGCTAACAATGGCATCATTCATTCCCCAAATCAGCATGTAAGTGCTAGCATATATAACACAACCCATATGTATATATTAAAATATGTATGCATATCATGGTAGGAAATTAATTTTCCCTCTACTACACTAAACTCATTCTGGTGCTTGTTTTCAATTTGCTTTGTTCATTGAATTTTTGAACCAATTTACTGATGTGTCACCATCATTCTAGAGGCCTAAATAAAGCCTTTCCCTAAAATGAGAATAAAACTTGCATCAAAAGAGGTTTTGTGAAGAGTCAAAGGAATTATATAACTGCCTAATTCGATGCCTATCATGTGGTTGGAGCACAATACTATTATAAAAATCTTTTTTTTCTCTTGACATGGAGGCAGCATAGGACAGAGATAAAATATGAGTTTTGATATTTGGAAAACATGAGTTAAAAGCAGGGTTCTGCCCTTTACCTGTCATATGACCCTGGCCATGATATTCAGCTTCTCTAAGCCTTACTCCTTCATCCATAACATGGGGATAATTATACTGACTTCACAGGCTCATTGTGGAAATAAAATAAGACAACATCTGGGAAGATTCTGGAACAGTGCATAAGACATTACAGTTGCTCAATAAAGCAACTGTAACACTACATAGTTTTCTAACGGCATTTTTTTTAGACATCTTGGAGATTTTTATTGTCCATTTGAACCCCATTGAAAAGCAAGTCAGTCTTTTTTATGATTAGGAGAAACTTGCACTTCTGAGTAGTCACTGCCCCAACATGAGAGAAATGACAGCCTTGTCAAGGTTCATACTGATTGGGGGACTTAAACCATCTCTCAAAAACATCCTGAAAGCCTTTACTGTTCCTACTGCTTTGCTCCTTTTGGTCAATACTTATACCTTACATCACTATAGTAATTTTCACTTCTACAAAATGCTTTCCAAAAATTTACCTTACAATATTCACATAATATTCCCTCACTGTGAGGTAGGACACACATTATCTCCATTCTAAAGGTAAGAAACTGAGGATAAGATGTCAATTCATCAAAGTCCAAAACCTGGGAAGCATCGGAGCTGGCATCTGAATCTGGTCTTTCCAACTTCAAGGCCTTTGTTCTTGTAATACAAGGAGCTAGAGTAGCAGAGTCCAAATTAAAATTATTTCTCCAAATTTGATATAATTGTGAATGGAATTGTTTTTCTGATTTCTCTTTCTGTTAGTTCATCGTTAGTGTATAGGAAAGCAACAGATTTCTGTGTGTTAATTTTGTATCCTGCAACTTTGCTGAATTCAGATATTAGTTCTAGTAGTTTTGGAGTGGAGTCTTTAGGGTTTTTTATGTACAGTATCATGTCACCTGCAAATAGTGACAATTTGACTTCTTCGTTACCAATCTGGATGCCTTGTATGTCTTTGTTTTGTCTGATTGCCGTGGCTAGGACGTCCAGTACTATGTTGAATAACACTGGAGAGAGTGGGCATCCCTGTCTTGTTCCCGATCGTAGATGAAAAGCTTTTAGCTTCTCGCTGTTAAGCATGATGTTACCTGTGGGTTTGTCATATATGGCCTTTATGATGTTGAGGTACTTGCCCTCTATACCCATTTTGTTGAGAGTTTTAATCATGAATGGATGCTGAATTTTGTCAAATGCTTTTTCAGCATCTATGGAGATGATCATGTGGTTTTTGTTCTTCTTTTTGTTGATGTGGTGGATGATGCTGATGGATTTTCGAATGTTGTACCATCCTTGCATCCCTGGGATGAATCCCACTTGATCATGGTGTGTGATCCTCTTGATGTATTTTTGAATTCGGTTTGCTAATATTTTGTTGAGTATTTTTGCATCTACGTTCATCAGGGATATTGGTCTGTAGTTTTCTATTTTGGTGAGGTCTTTGCCCGGTTTTGGTATTAGAGTGATGCTGGCTTCATAGAATGAGTTTGGAAGTATTCCCTCCTCTTCTATTTTTTGGAAAACTTTAAGGAGAATGGGTGTTATTTCTTCTCTATATGTCTGGTAGAATTCAGACGTGAATCCATCTGGTCCAGCGGTTTTGTTCTTGGGTAGATTTTTTTATTACCGATTGAATTTCATTGCGGTGATTGGTCTGTTTAGTTTTTCTGTTTCTTGCTTGGTCAATCCTGGAAGGTTGTATTTTTCTAAGAAGTTGTCCATTTCTTCTAGGTTTTCCAGCTTGTTAGCATATAAATTCTCATAATATCCTCTTATAATTCTTTGTATTTCTGTGGGTCCATAGTGATTTTTCCTTTCTCATTTCTGATTCTGTTTATGTGTGTAGATTCTCTTTTTCTCTTAATGAGTCTGGCTAGGGGTTTATCTATTTTGTTTGTTTTTTCAAAGAACCAGCTCTTGGTTTCATTGATTTTTTTCTATTGTTTTATTCTTCTCAATTTTATTTATTTCTTCTCTGATCTTTATTATGTCCCTCCTTCTGGTGACTTTGGGCCTCATTTATTCTTCTTTTTCCAATTTCAGTAATTGTGTCTTTAGACTATTCATTTGGGAATGTTCTTCCTTCTTTAAATAGGCCTGGATTGCAATATACTTTCCTCTTAGAACTGCCTTTGCTGCGTCCCACAGAAGTTGTGGCTTTGTGTTGTTGTTGTCATTAGCCTCCATATATTCTTTGATTTCTGTTTTGATTTGGTCGTTAACCCACTGATTAATTAGGAGAATGTTGTTAAGTCTCCATGTATTTGTGAGCCTTTGATTTCTTTCTAAAATTTATTTCTAGTTTTATACCTTGGTGATCTGAGAAGTTGGTTGGTAGGATTTCAATATTTTTGAAATTACTGAGGTTCTTTTTGTGGCCTAGTATGTGGTCTATTCTGGAAAATGTTCCATGTGCACTTGAGAAGAATGTGTATCCTGTTGCATTTGGGTGTAGAGTTCTGTAGATGTCTGTTAGGTCCATCTGTTCTAGTGTGTTGTGCAGTGCCTCTGTGTCTTTACTTATTTTCTGTCTCGTTGATCTATCCTTTGGAGTGAGTGGTGCGTTAAAGTCTCCTAAAATGAATGCATTGCTTTCTATTTCCTCCTTTAATTCTGTATTTGTTTCACATATGCTGGCGCTCCTGTGTTGGGTGCATACATATTTATAGTGGTTTTATCCTCTCGTTGGACTGCCCCCTTTATCATTATGTAATGTCCTTCTTTATCTCTTGCTACTTTCTTCGTTTTGAAGTCTATTTTGTCTGATACAAGTACTGCAACACCTGCTTTTTTCTCCTTGTTTGCATGAAACATCTTTTTCTATCCCTTCACTTTTAGTCTGTGTATATCTTTGTTTTTGAGGTGAGTCTCTTGTAAGCAGCATATAGATGGGTCTTGCTTTTTTATCCATTCTATTACTCTGTGTCTTTTGATTGGTGCATTTAGTCCATTTACATTTAGGGTGATTATCGATAGATATGTACTTATTGCCATTGCTGGCTTTAGATTCGTGGTTACCAAACGTTCAAGGGTTGCTTCTTTACTCTCTGACAATCTAACTTAACTTTCTTGCTAAATTATTGTAAACACAGTCTGATATTTCTTTATTTCTCTCCCTTCTTATTCTTCCTCCCCCATTCTTTATATACTAGGTGTTTTATTCTTTGCCTTTAATTAGTATTTGAATGGTCTGCTTTCTTTGCTATGATTTTATTTTCTCTGGTGACATCTTTTTAGGCTTATGAGTGCTTCCATCTAGAGTAGTCCATTTAAGATATCCTGTAGAGGTGGTTTATGAAAGGCAAACTCTCTCAACTTTCGCTTGTCTGGAAATTGTTTAATCCCTCCATCATAGTTAAATGATAATCATGCTGGATACAATATTCTTGGTTCGAGGTCCTTCTGTTTCATTATGTTAAATATATCATGCCATTCTCTTCTGGCCTGTAAGGTTTCTGTTGAGAAGTCTGATGATAGTCTGATGGGTTTTCCTTTGTAGGTGATCTTTTTTCTCTCTCTAGCTGCCTTTAATACTCTGTCTTTATCTTTGATCTTTGCCATTTTAATTATTATGTGTCTTGGTGTTGTCTTCCTTGGGTCCCTTGTGCTGCCAGATCTGTGGGCTTCCATGGACTGAAAGACTATTTCCTTCCCCACCATGGGGAAGTTTTCAACAATTACATCTTCAAAGACACTTTCTATCCCTTTTTCTCTCTCTTCTTCCTCTGGTACTCCTATAATGCAAATATTGTTCCGTTTGGATTGGTCACACAGTTCTCTTAATATTCTTTCATTCCTAGAGATCCTTTTATCTCTTTCTGCCTCACCTTCTCTGTATTCCTGTTCTCTGATTTCTATTCCATTAACAGTCTCTTGCATCTCATCCAGTCTGCTGCTAAGCCCATCAATCACTTGTCTCATTTCTGCATTGTCTTCCCTCACTTCCCTCACTTCCTCCCGCAGCTCTTGCATATTTCTCTGTCGATCCATCAGTATGGTTATAACTTTTATCTGCATTCTTTGTCAGGAAGGTTGTGCATTTCCATCCCTTCAGGTTCCCTCTCTGGTGTTGTCTGGGTCTGGGTAAATTTTGTTTGTACCATATTCCTCTGTCTTTTCATGGCAATAGAAGTGGTCACTGGTAGCTGCCACGTACATCAGCTGAGCTCCTTAAGACTTTTTTTAAAAAAAAGAAAAGAAAAAGAAGAAAGAAGGAAAAAAAGAAAAGGAAAGAAAAAAGAGAAAAAAGAAAAATAAAAAACAAAAAATGCCCACCAGGAGTAGATTCTGTGGGGATGCTGTAGGTGGCACTGTTGCTCCACTATTCCGCAGCTGCGGCTGTGCTGCTCTGCAGGGCCCTTTGTAGCTCTGGCCAGGGCAGGAACGAATGGGAGGCTGTTAATCTCTGTGGGAAGTCTCAGTATGGCTACTTCTTCCCAGTCACCAGCCAAGAGGTCCGAAATTCCCCAGGACTCCCAGCCTGCTGGGCTGAGTGTGCTGGGACGATCCTGGGCCCTTGTCTCTTTAAGACTGCTAAAAAAAAAAGTGCGTGCTTTTCTTTTGTCCCGGGGAGCCAGCTGCGAGGACCCGGGTGCGTTCCCAAGCTCAAATCTTGCACCCTCTGTCTTTCCAATCTCTGATACACTGTGCAATGCGTGTCAGCGCTCCCGGAGCAGATCACCAGGACTGGTTATTTCACGGGCCTATACTTCCACTCCCTCCCGGCTCTGAATCCTCTCCTCCCACCAGTGCACAGGGGTGGGGGAGTGCTCAGGTCACGCCAGGACATGGCTCCGTATCTTACCCGCCTCGCAGGGTGCCGAGTCCTCTCAGGTGTAGATGCAGGCTGTGTGCTGTCCTGTATCTTCTGGTCTCTTTTTTAGGAATAGTTGTATTTGTTGTATTTTCATAAATACATATGGTTTTGGGAGGAGATTTCCACTGCCCTGCTCCCGCCGCCATCTTCCCAGAAGTCTGTTTCTCCAAATTTGAATCTCATGCATTGTTCTAATAGATCGTAGCTGCCTCCCACATCAGTTAATAGTATTTTCAGAGTGCTAACTTTCCCTACATGACACCATGGAAATCAACAATCTAATGCATTTCTATATACCACAGACATAAAGTCAAAGACTGTCAGAAAGGAATAAGCATCTCAGTAAATCTCAGAGCAAGAAATCAAAACCAGAAAATATTAGAATTGTTTAAGTTTATACTTATTAATGTGAAATCAGAGCCAAATAAAGGGTCTCTGACTTCTGGCCCAGTGTCTTTTCAACCATTCTATGTGATCTCCCAGACAAAAACAAGAAAAACATTGAAAATGGTGGCAAGGACACAGAGAAAGGGGAGCCCTCCTACACTGTTGGTGGGAATGTAAACTGATACAACTGCTGTGGAAAACAATACGGAGGTTCCTCAAAAAACTAAAAATAGAAGTACTATTTGACCAGTAATTCCACTCCTAGGAATTTATGTCAAGAAAACAAGATCCCTGATTCAAAAAGACATATACACCCCTATGTTTATCACTGCACTATTTACAATAGCCAAGATATGGAAGCAGACTAAGTGTCTATTAACAGATGAATGGAAAAATGTGTGGTACATATACACACTGGTATACAATTCAGCCATAAAAGGAAAAAAATCCTACCATTTGCAACAACATAGATGGAGCTAGAGGGTACTGTGCTCAGTGAAATAAGCCAGGCAGAGAAAGACAAGTACCAAATGATTTCACTCATTTGTGGAGTATAAAAAACAAAGCAAAACTGAAGGAACAAAACAGCAGCAGACTCACAGACTCCAAGAAGGGACGTAGATGAGGAGCGAGGGGCACTATAATTCAGTCACAATGTAGGTAGGTCACGGGAAAGGCAGGACAGTGACTTCAGTAGGAGGGTGAGGACTTGATAATATGGGTGAATGTTGAAACCACAATGTTGTTCATGTGAAACCTTCATATGAATAATTATATATCGATACTTTAATAAAAAAAGAATAACATTGAATTTCTTTTGTTTATTAAAATACTTGTTTGCTCAGGATTCCTGAGATAATTTTGTCTTCTATTAACTTGATTTAGATGGTTAGTAAGGAAACCAGAAATTTCATTTAAATTTGTTTAGTGTTCTCTTTAAGTATTGTTCAATATGTAAAGGAGTATTGTTCTTTCAAATGTATCTTATATTCCATAAATCCAAATGTAAGTAAATATCCTATTTTAATTAGAAAGATAAAATGAGAGCAATTCCCTGTCATTCCTAGGTTTAAAATACTTTTCTTAAAGTAAATTTCACTTGAGAAGTGAAATCTGGAGCACTCTGCCTTGAAAACACAAGTAATGTAAAATTTTCCCAATTATTCTGCCATCTCAAATGTATTAACTAGACACATTTGACATTGTCATGATATATGATTCCAATTAGAACTATTAACATATCAGAATCTGTTACAACATTCCCAGCTTGGCAGTATTTTCCTTTCTACCTTCGTATCAAAGCAACATAGCATTAACCTCTACATAAAAATTCATTCTGTTTTACCTGCATCATTGAAACACTAGTACATAGAATTGTCCTTTCTTGTAAGTTATTTTCCAGTGCTTGGAGAAAGCTTCTGGGACCGACATACACCATCTCTCTTCCTTTTCGTAAACTTTAGAATTGGCTTAACACAAAACTGAAGTTATAAGTGTATTACTTGCCTAGGAGGTAGGATATACAAAGAAAAGTATTGGCTTTCATGTCAAACACATGGAGAGTCTAAGCCTCAGCTCCTCCACATATAAACTTTGTGGCCCTGAATAAGCTTTAATTTCCACATTTTTAGACTACAGTTAATAAAACTTACAGAGAAGTGTTATTATTAAAGGACATAACATTTATAAATAACCTAATACAATAATTAGTTCACATACATAGTATACCTTCAAGAAATGGAAAAATAAAACAAAGGTAACGAAAAAAGGCATTCACTAAACTGGAAACATTAGTCAGACTATGCTGCTAGTTTTTATTACCTTTTCCTAAGTGTGAAATAAATTAGTCAGAAGAAGGGAGTGAATAACTGGGGGGGTTGTCCATATTCTTGAATCATTCATTCAATAGTGATTGCATGAGCCTCCTAGGAGCCAGGCATCATGCAAGACACACAAGACACAGTGATGAGTTCGAAGACACAGTCCTCATGAAGCTCATAAGTGCATAATAAGTAGAAGGAACAGAAAATGAGTGAGAGTGAGTCATTGGACTTCCACCAAAAAGAGACCCTGCGATAAGGATTTGGATACAAGTAATTTATCTGGTATGTGGTCCCAGAAACAAGGTGAGGGAGTAGGGAAGTGAGAAAACCAATAAATAAAGCCTTGAATGATACTGTATTATATATTTGAAATTTGCTAAGGCAGTAAATCTAAAGTGTTCTCACCATACGTACACACACACATACACAAGTAAATATGTAAGGTGATGATGTGTTAAATAGTTTGACTGTGGTAATCATTTCATAATATATACATTCAAAACATCACATTGTACACCTTAAATATATACAATTTTTATTTGTCAATTACCTTTTAATAAAGCTGGGGGATTCGGAACCCACCCCCCAAAAAAGAATGCCTGAGTGAGTTACCATGTGGGCAACTGGGGATAAACCCCACTGTAGACCCTGGAGAGACAGTGTAGCACATATCTTGGAATTGTTTCACTGACAGGGAAGAAAGTTGGGGTTTGTATCTACCAAACCCTGCCCCTGATTGGTTGAGGGTTGCCCTTTACTAACTCTAGCACTTCAGCCTGCTCCACTCATAGCCAAGCAAACTCTTGTGGCCTGAGAAAACCTTCCTGCAGAGAGACCCAATCAAGCTATCTCTCCATGTACAGGAAACTGTCCAGCAAAGCTGAGGATGACTTCTGAGGTGGGATGAGCAGAAAGACATAGGTGGGGTCCAACAGCACTTCCTATAGTTGGGTTGCCACTGAAGACAAGGCGGTATATAAAGCCCTTTCTGAGCAGTAGAAGTGTGATAAGGAAGTGAGCCATGCAAAAATCTAGTGTAGAGCATTCCAAGCAAAGGGAAAACAAATTAAAAGACCCTGAGGCAGAAACAAGCTCGGCATGTTCATGAAAGCTTCCCCGGTTGGAATAAAATGAGCAAAGACAGAGTGCTAGGAGGCAGAGGTCAGAGATCTGCCAAGAGCCAGATCATACAGGGCCTTGTGAGTGATAACAGAGTTTGTATATTATTCTAGATGAGATGAAAATCCACTGCAGGAGTGTTAAGCAAAAGAGTGATGTAAATCAACTTACAATTTTAAATTTAAATTCTGACTTCTACTTGGAAAATGGACTACAGAGAGGTCAGAGTATAAGGAGGAAGACCAGGTAGGAGGTTTAGTACCACTGGAAATGGTGAAGAAGAGATATATTTCATATAGTACACACAAAAGACCTTTCTAATAAAAAGGTTCGAGTTCTATGACTAAAATATAGACATACAACTAAAAGCCAGAAGAAGAATGTTTTGGTTGTTGAGAAGCTGAAGAAATAGCCCCATTTGTGATGGAAGTTCTCTAACTGCCTATCACCAGCACTGTCGGGAAGACAAGTAAAGAAATACAAAATGGCAGATTCACACCACAGTGAGGTAGCCACCTCTCCAGACCAACGGCAAAGAGAACAACTGCCTTGTGCTTAAAGTGAGAGACCCTGGAGATAAACCAGCCAGTGAAGGTGTCCATTCTCATCAGGCACCAGGGAAGAAATAGGGACAAAAATGGTCTGCCCTGGAGGAGAGGAATATGTTTCCACTGACACTGATTAGAATTGCTGGTCCATGGTGATAATAAAAAGCAGACAACTTTCAGTCAGTTTTATTATTGTTTGTATATTCCTACAGCACACACCTTTATTGTCTGGACTAGGGGTGAACCACTCACATCACACTGCCACCCTGGTAGTCACTGCCAGCACCCAGAAAATGGAATAAGTATAATTTAGATGGTAAGAATAGTTAACCTTTATTAAATGCTAACAAGGTGCCAGAAACTCTAAGTGTTTCACATTTTTATAAACAATATCTAATATGTTATTTAATTAATTCTTAATAATAACACTAAGTAAAAGATCCTGTTACTATTTGTATTTCACAAATGAGAAATCTAAGGTCAGGAGAGTTTAAGAACTTGACCAAGATCATACAATCACCAAATGGTAGGGCCATGGATTCAAATCCAGGTCTAACTCCAAAACACAAGATCTTAACCCCTATCCATTTAATTTAGAAAAAATACAGCACATTTTAACATGTGTAGATTAAAAAGTCAGTTTAACTTTCCACAAGGAAGCCTAACCATGTGCTTACATTTAATGTTGCTGAGGCATGAATTTAATTACATGCGCTAAGGGTCTTACAGGTGAGACAACATGGTTGTGCTCATGAGTGAGCCTGGTCTCATCCAATGTCCCCATACCTAGGAGAGGATGGCTATCTTCACTCATCATGGTTAGTGAGTGTATTGTGTGAAATGTGAAAATTAATAAAGGGAAACCTCACTATAGTGGAATGGGGAGGTTAGCAGGGGGAGCCATGCCACTCCACATCAGTTACAGGAAGAACTGTCAATTTCAGATGCCAATATAAGAATCCTCAACATGAAAGAAACATCAATTACAAACCCCAGAAGGGTAAAGATGTACTGCACCTCCTACAAGAAATGACTGCCCTTATAACTCAGCCAATGAGAAACTGTCATCACCCTTAATTGCTTCTTTACAACAGACATTCATTCAAAATAAGCCCTCCCAACTTCCTCCTTCTCTCTATAAAGTAACGTTAGTCTCCTTTGTTGGACTTGCCTGTGGTTTTGTCATAGCTTGAAAATCCTGAATTGCAATTCTCTGCTGCACTTGGAAAAACTCATTTTTGCTAGTAAAATAACTGCCTTTTATTTTTAAGATTAACAAGAGTCATGCCAACTTTTGCTTCTTTGTGGGAAAAAAAATGGACTCTCAAAGAAGACAACCACTTACATGGTGGACAAAATGAAAAAGTTAAAAATATCCACTTGATACTTTACCAGAAAATGAAAGTTCTAAGTGCCTTAAAGAATGTCCAATACCACATCTGATTGTTCACATGGAGGGCAGGAACAATTGTGGCTAGCCCTCTGAAATTTGGAGACATAAAGTAAGAGGTAAGGCTAAGGAGTTAAGAAACAGAGCTATACACTCTCTGCTGTTTATCACATAAGAAATGTGAGTTCGCTGGTCTCTCTGCAGCACTCCTTCCCCTCCCCAGCCAAATTCCTGTGACTTCCTCTCTGTGGGTGGAGTAGCTCATGTCATTGTTCAAAGTCCCAGAAACTATCAAGGGCCACTGTAGGTTAATACAGTAGCAACCTGGCACTGGGCTGCTTTCTGTAGCTGCGTGATAAAATAACACAGGCAAGGACTGGCCAGTCAGAGGATTCTGGCTCTCTCTCTCACCTCCTCCACACATTCAGCAGATCAGATAAGTTTAGCCAAAGTCTACACTGCTCACAGCCCACGCAGCCAGCCGGAGGGCTGAGGAGAGAGCCTTGCCCAGGTCTCATGGCTGATCCAAAACTCCCTACTTAAACTTCACCAGAGGTTTACATTAGAAAATCAGGTACTTAGACAGCTAATGACCAAATGGCACTCTGCTTCCCAATCTGCTATAATCTCCTGTGGGTACAGCCCCCTAGGGAGCCTCACAGGAGAGCAAACAATTGGCAGTACATGATTCATGGCATAATACCATCAACATCCACTCCAAGCTAAAAAGCCAAAGTGACAGGCTGTTTCCGAGTTACTACCAACTGCCGTGTATTAGTGACAATTACTGCTTATGATAAACCAACAGAAATAAGTGTGTGGTGAGGCAACCATGTCATCTCTCATGCACCTGGAGTATAATACCTGTCATCACAGTGGTGATACGAGGGACTGGGTTTCCCTCTGCTCCAATGATCTTGTGGTCATGTTTTCATCTGCTGGAGAAAAAGGTTCCCTGTCATTTCAATAGGACAGCTTTACAGGCCTTCGGAGTTCTGAAGGATGATGCTGGGCATTTTTCTATCATCCTTTGATCTTAAAAGGATCTGAAGTGCTTTTTCCCAGAGTAAACATAAGGAAACACACAAGTGATGAGACAAGGGGACCCTTTCTGTGCAATCTTAAGTAGTAGATAAACTGGTTATGTACTTGGGCCCTGGGCTTCGGCGACTGAGTTCAAAATCTGGGCTCTGCACCTGCAAGCTGTAAGACTTTGGATGGGCAGCGGCTGGGCCTCCTCATCTTATTTCTCCAAGTTTCATTCCTCAGTTATAAAGTGAACACAATAATAACTTAACAGGATCACCATGAAGAGTAAATGAGATTATACTTCATACAAAGCCTGACCAAAAGTGGCTGCTCACAAACATTGGTTTATTACTAACAACAGCTTTGCTCCAGATCTTAGGGGAGACCCTCACTTCCCATTCTTTACCTTGGCACAATGGTTCCTTAAATTTACACAATATCTGAGTACCCAGAAAAGTCCTTCTACAAGTTGAGGGGAAAGAGGACTAGAAGGCCACTTCGCCTGTTCCTAGAAAAGACCTCTGATCTGCTTCAGCTGTCACAGAATGATTCCTCATGGTTGTGTAGTTCACCTCAGCTTGCCAGAAGGAATGTATGCACTGGGACTTGGAACCAGACTTCAGCTAATAATTACAAACATCCCTACCACCAAGCATTCACCTGACCTTGTTCTCCACGTGGCACTTCATAGCCCTGAATTGGGGATCTGGTATCTCAGGCAATTGACATCTTGAATTTCCATCTACCCACATAATCCATCCACGTAAACCATGTTATAGGACTGACAGTTGAACTATGATCTTCCTTTCACAGGGATGAGGAATCTCAGAGAAGTTACTATGTACCAATGTCACACCATCAGGTCCTTGAGATTCAAGCTCAGGTCTTCTGACTTCCTTCCCCGGCTGCTCATCCATGCAAGACGCACGTTAAGAAGGCTGAGGCTTGGTCCAAGCCAAAGGCAACTCCATGCGCCCTGACAAAGCCACTCTAACTCTGCATGTTTTTTTTTTCATGACCATAAACAAACAAACAAAGATGAGATTATCTTTAAGTTTAAATAAAGCAGACTTTAACACCCTTGAACTAAAACATTAAAACAGCATTTAGCTCAAATATTTATATCTATATTAGTTAGAAAGTCTATTTATGAGCCAAATCAGAGTGGCAGGGCTCAGTGACAGAAGCAGCATAATTGGCCTCCTGTTCCCTTTTTATGGGTTTCCATTTCCTCATCATCAAGCCAGAGTCCATTTCTCCTCCTCCCCAGAGAAGAACTGAGTGATGAGCATTTCAACAAAGACTTTTCACATTTTTGCTATTTCTCTGGGCATTTTCTGCCAATTTTGGGGGCTATCCACCATTGAAAGCAGTAGCTCCATAGGTCATAGAAACACGGTCATGGACGTGATGTTTGCTCAAAAGTGGACCTGATTTAACACGTTAATAGGAATAGATAGAATTATACAATTCTGGAAATGTCCTAGGGTACAGTACAATGGTTTTGAAAAGCAATACACTTTCATTTCTGATCCTTTTTTTTATAATTTATTTTGGTATCATTAATCTACAATTACACGTGCAATATTATGGTTATTAAACTACCCCCTTCATCAGGTCCCCCCCCAACCCCATGACAGTCGCTATCCATCACCATAGTGAGATGATATAGAGTCACTACATCTCGTCTCTGAGTTGTACAGCCCTCCCCGTGCCCCCTCAACATTACATCTGCTAACCGTAATGCCCCTTTTTCCCCCTTGTCCCTCCCTTCCCACAAATCCTCCCAAGTCCTGTTCCCTTTGGCAACTCTTAGTCCATCCTTGGGTTCTGTGAGTCTGCTGCTGTTTTGTTCCTTCAGTTTTTTCTTTGTTCTTATACTCCACATATGAATGAAATCATTTGATACTTGTCTTGTTCTGTCTGGCTTATTTCACTGAGCATAATACCCTCTAGCTCCATCCATGTTGTTGCAAATATCTGGACTTGTTTTCTTCTTATGGTGAATAATATTCCATTGTGTATATGTACCAGTTCTTCTTTATCCATTCATCTACTGATGGACACTAGGTTGCTTCCATTTCTTGGCTATTGTAAATAGTGCTGCAATAAACATAGGGGTGCATCTGCCTTTTTCAAATTAGGCTGCTGCATACTTAGGGTAAATTCCGAGGAGTGGGATTCCTGGGTCAAATGGTATTTCTATTTTGAGCTTTTTGAGGAAACTCCATACTGCTTTCCACAATGGTTGAATTTGCATTCCCACCAGCCAAGTAGGAGGATTCCCTTTTCTCCACATCCTCACCAACATTTGTTGTTGTTTGTGTTTTGGATGTTGGCCATCCTCACTGGTGTGAGATGATATCTCATTGTGGTTTTAATTAGCATTTCTCAGATGATTAGCGATGTGGAGCATCTTTTCATGTGCCTGTTGGCCATGTGAATTTCTTCTTTGGAGAAGTGTCTATTCATGTCCTCTGCCCATTTCTTAATTGGATTATTTGCTTTTTGTTTGTTCAGGTGCGTGAGTTCTTTATATATTTTGGATGTCAATATCTTATGGATACGTCATTTATGAATATATTCTCCCATACTTAGAATGTCTTTTAGTTCTACTGATGGTGTCCTCTGCTGTACAGAAGCTTTTCAGCTTGATATAGTCCCACTTGTTCATTTTTGCTTTTGTTTCCCTTCCCCAGGGAAATATGTTCATGATGCAGTCGTTCATGTTTATGTCCAAGAGATTTTTGCCTATGTTTTTTCTAAGAGTTTTATGGTTTCATGACTTACATTCAGGCCTTTGATCCATTTTCAGTTTACTTTTGTGTATGGGGTTAGACAGTAGTCCAATTTCATTCTCTTACATGTAGCTGTCCAGTTTTGCCAACACCAGCTACTGAAGAGGCTGTCATCTCCCCATTGTATATCTAAGGCTCCTTTATCAAACATTAATTGACTGCATACGTTTGGGTTAATGTTTGGATTTTCTATTCTGTTCCACTGGTCTGTGGGTCTGTTTTTGTGCCAATACCAAATTGTCTTGATTACTGTGGCTTTGTAGTAGAGCTTGAAGTCAGGGAGCGTAATTCCCCCTGTTTTAATCCTCCTTCTCAGGATTGCTTTGGCTATTCGGGGTCCTTTGTGGTTCCATATGAATTTTAGAATTATTTGTTCCAGTTCATTGAAGAAAGCTGTTGGTAGTTTGATAGGGATTGCATTGAATCTGTAGATTGCTTTAGGTAGTATAGCCATTTTGACAATATTTATTCTTCCTAGCCAAGAGCATGGGATGCATTTCCATTTGTTAGTGTCCTCTTTAATTTCTCTCAGGAGTGTCTTGTAGTTTTCAGAGTACAGGTCTTTCACTTCCTTCATTAGGTTTATTCCTAGGTATTTTATTCTTTTTGATGCAGTTGCGAGTGGAATAGTTTTTCTGATTTCTCTTTCTGTTAGTTCATCATTAGTGTATAGGAAAGCAACAGATTTCTGTGTGTTAATTTTGTATCCTGCAACTTGGCTGAATTCAGATATTAGTTCTAGTAGTTTTGGAGTGGAGTCTTTAGGGTTTTTTATGTACACTATCATGTCATCTGCAAATAGTGACAATTTGACTTCTTCTTTACCAATCTGGATGCCTTGGATGTCTTTGTTTTGTCTGATTGCCGTGGCTAGGACCTCCAGTACTGTGTTGAATAACAATGGAGGGAGTGGGCATCCCTGTCTTGTTCCCGATCAAGACGAAAAGCTTTCAGCTCTCGCTGTTAAGTATGTTGGTAGCTGTGGGTTTGTCATATATGGCGTTTATGATATTGAGGTACTTGCCCTCTATACCCATTTTGTTGAGAGTTCTAATCATGAATGGATGCTGAATTTTGTCAAATGCTTTTTCAGCATCTATGGAGATGATCATGTGGTTTTTGTTGTTCTTTTTGTTGATGTGGTGGATGATGTTGATGGATTTTCAAACGTTGTACCATCCTTGCATCCCTGGGATGAATCCCACTTGATCATGGTGTATGATCCTCGATGTATTTTTGAATTCAGTTTGCTAATATTTTATTGAGTATTTCTGCATCTATGCTCATCAGGGATATTGGCTGTAATTTTCTTTTTTGGTGAGGTCTTTGCCCGGTTTTGGTATTAGAGTGATGCTGGCTCCATAGAATGAGTTTGGAGGTATTCTCTCCTCTTCTAGTTTTTGGAAAACTTCAAGGAGAATGGGTGTTATTTCTTCTCTATATGTCTGGTAGAATTCAGAGGTGAATCCATCTGGTCTGGGGTTTTGTTCTTGGGTAGTTTTTGATTACTGATTCAATTTCATTGCTGGTGATTGGTCTGTTTAGTTTTTCTATTTCTTGCTTGGTCAGTCTTGGAAGGTTGTATTTTTCTAAGAAGTTGTCCATTTCTTCTAGGTTTTCCAGCTTGTTAGCATATAGATTTTCATAGTATTCTCCTATAATTCCTTGTATTTCTGTGGGTCCATCATGATTTTCCTTTCTCATTTCTGATTCTGTTTATGTGTGTAGATTCTCTTTTTCTCTTAATAAGTCTGGCTAGGGGTTTATCTATTTTGTTTATTTTTTCAAAGAACCAGCTCTTGGTTTCATTGATTTTTTTCTATTGTTTTATTCTTCTCAATTTTATTTATTTCTTCTCTGATCTTTATTATGTCCCACCTTCTGGTGACTTTGGGCCTCATTTGTTCTTCTTTTTCCAATTTCAGTAATTCTGTCTTTAGACTATTCATTTGGGAATGTTCTTCCTTCTTTAAATAGGCCTGTATTACAATATACTGTCCTCTTAGAACTGCCTTCGCTGCGTCCCACAGAAGTTGTGCCTATGTGTTGGTGTTGTCATTAGTCTCTATATATTCTTTGATTTCTGTTTTGATTTGGTCATTAACCCATTGATTAATTAGGAGAATGTTGTTAAGTCTCCATGTATTTGTGAGCCTTTCTATTTCTTTCTAAAATTTATTTCTAGTTTTATACCTTTGTGATCTGAGAAGGTGGTTGGTAGAATTTCAATATTTTTTAATTTACTGAGGTTCTTTTTGTGGCCTAATATGTGGTCTATTCTGGAAAATGTTCCATGTGCACTTGAGAAGAATGCGTATCCTGTTGCTTTTGGGTGTAGAGTTCTGTAGATGTCTGTTAGGTCCATCTGTTCTAGTGTGTTGTTCAGTTCCTCTGTGTCTTTACTTATTTTCTGTCTCGTTGATCTATCCTTTGGAGTGAGTGGTGTGTTAAAGGCTCCTAAAATGAATGCATTGCTTTCTATATCCTCTTTTAATTCTGTTAGTATTTGTTTCACATATGCTGGCGCTCCTGTGTTGGGTGCATATATATTTATAATGGTTATATCCTCTTCTTGGACTGACCCCTTTATCATTATGTAATGTCCTTCTTTATCTCTTGCTACTTCTTCTCTTTGAAGTCTATTTTGTCTGATACAAGTACTGCAACACCTGCTTTTTTCTCCTTGTTGTTTGCATGAAATATCTTTTTCTATCCCTTCACTTTTAGTCTGTGTATATCTTTGGGTTTGAGGTGAGTCTCTTGTAAGCAGCATATAGATGGGTCCTGCATTTTATCCATTCTATTACTCTGTGTCTTTTGATTGGTGCATTCAGTCCATTTACATTTAGCATGATTATCAATAGATATGTACTTATTGCCATTGCTGGCTTTAGATTCGTGGTCACCAAAGGTTCATGGGTTGCTTCTTTACTATCTGACAATCTAACTTAACTTTTGTTAACTTGTTGTAAACATAGTCTGATGATTCTTTATTTCACTCCCTTCTTATTCTTCCTCCCCCATTCTTTATATACTAGGTGTTTTATTCTTTGCCTTTAGTTAGCATTTGGATGGTCTGCTTTCTTTGCTATGATTTTATTTTCTCTGGTAACATCTTTTTAGCCTTAGGAGTGCTTCCCTCTAGAGCAGTTCCTTTAAGATATCCTGTAGAGGTGGTTTATGGGAGGCATATTCTCTCAGCTTTCGCTTTTCTGGAAATTGTTTAATCCCTCCATCATAGTTAAATGATAATCGTGCTGGATACAATATTCTTGTTTCAAGGCCCTTCTGTTTCATTACATTAAATATATTATGCCATTCTCTTCTGGCCTGTAAGATTTATGTTCAGAAGTCTGATGATCGTCTGATGCGTTTTCCTTTGTAGGTGATCTTTTTTCTCTCTCTAGCTGCCTGCTGGGCTGAGTGTGCTGGGACGATCCTGCTCCTCCGTGGGGCCCCTATCTCTTTAAGGCCACTAAAAAAAAGTGCGTATTTTTCTTTTGTCCCAGGGAGCCTGCTGCGAGGACCCAGTGCATTCCCAAGCTCAGATCCTGCACCCTCTGTCCCTCCAATCTCCGCTACACCACGCAATGTGTGTCAGCACTCCCAGCACAGATCACCAGGGCTGGTTATTTCATGGGTCTCTACTTCCACTTCCTCCCAGCTCTGAATCCTCTCCTCCCACCAGTGTGCTGGGGTGGAGGAGTGCTCAGGTCCTGCTGGGACGTGGCTCCGTATCTTACCCGCCTTGTGGGGTGCCAAGTCCTCTCAGGTGTAGATGCAGGGTGGGTGCTATCCTGTATCTTCTGGTGTTTTAGGAATAGTTGTATTTGGTGTATTTTCATAAATATATATGGTTTTTGGAGATTTCCCACCGCCCTGCTCACACTGCCATCTTCCCAGAACTCCATTTCTGATCCTTTCTAATCCTCTCTCCTTTGAGACCCAGTTCCCTAACATCTGCTTATAAAGCCCCTGCTGACCACCTGATCAAAGGGACCACCCTCCTTCTGGCAGAGTCTTCCTGCTTATTTGTCTTGCCTGGAACCAGGCAGGCCTCCCACAGTGTGCCTCCCCATAGTTAAGTGCTCGATAAATCCATATTTAAATATATACACAAGAATAAATATAGTGGGAAAAAATCAGATTTGTGAGTGTACAACTGGCAAATTTGCTAAAATGCTAAGACTAGGATTCCTGGGATTCAAGTTCTGACTTTATACTCACTGGGATCTTAGAACTTTGTATGTTTTTTTAACATGTCATTCACTTACTATTTCAGCAAGCATAAATTAAGTTTGCAGTTTTTAACAGGAGCTGTGGCAAGCAGACTCAAGAACACAAAACTGAAGAAATAAAGGAGCAAAGTTCCTGATGTTGGTGTTCATGGTTTACGGCTGTTGCCAGGTGGGGAGCAGAAATGGTGAAGAAGAGATGTAAACAAACATGACAATGTGGCAAACCCTAAACAGAATGATCTGTAAGATGCTATAGGATTACAAAGAAAGAAGTATTTCACACTCCCTGGGGAGGCCAAGAAAGCCTTCACAGAAGAAGTAAACTGGGCCCAAAAGGATGAATAGCATTTTTAAGAAAGACAAGGAGTCATAGGGTATACTCCATGTACAAAAAAGGGGTGGTACCTTAGACAAGGGTATTGCACTTAAGTGTGACTCGAGCTTGGGGCACGAAGCAGAAGGGCAAGAAGGAAGACTAGAGAAGTAGCAGGGAGCAAATCATGACATATCATCCAGAAGTGAGACAGTAAGAATGATCAGCTCCTAAGAATATACTAGCCTTTGGGACATACACAAAACAAGAATGAGTAGATAAATACTAAGCAAGCACAAACTGTGGCCAGTATCAAGGAGATTCAGGGATAGGAAAGGTAACTTTCTAGCCACTGGGAAGACTTGAAAAGGTCAGATCCTGGAAAAGAACAAAATATTTTTAAAGGCAGTCTAATCTTCAATCAGCCCAAATTTGAAGGAGGAAGAAAAAAAAGAAAAAATTAAAACAGAGTAAGATAAAAGGTAAGGTAAAAGAGTTACATAGTATATCATGGAAACACACAAAAGAGGGTAACTGTCAGATGGTGCTTGATAAGGGTCTGAGTTCTTATGCAGGGACGAGGAGTGGCTCACCTGCCACAGGAGTGATCATGAGAACCTCAGGCAGGTGACGGCTGCATCCAGGCGCTCGACATGGCCCTGTGCATTCGGAGCCACAGGGAATTCAGAGCACTTCGAACCTAACTTACAGGACGAGGCCCAACGGGTGAGGCTGGAAAGGGAGGTAGGCCAATCACAAAGGGTGTTTATGCCACATTATGGAGTCAGAAAAAGAGAGAACCAGAAAAGCAAAATTACAAAATCAAAAAGTAGACCAAGGACCATTAGGGGGAGGAGAAGAAAACAGCATGGTGGAAGCAACCTCATCTGGAAGGAAAGTGGAAACTTGATCATGCCAGGCTGCAGAGCCTAGACCTTCTTCTCTAAGCAGGGAACCTACTGCAAGAGGGTTCAGCTTTCTTATTGCCTCCGTAGCTGCATGATAACATGGGCTTGATTTGTTAATGATATTGAGACATTTAAATTATTTTGCTTTTGGCATCACTGTAACAAAAAATATAGTTATGATATCTTTATAGCCACTTATTTCTCCACTGAAATTATTTCCTTGGAGTTTTTTTCCAAAGGTGGAATAAGGTAGTTAAAAGGCTTAAGCAGTTTTATAGCTCTTATCACATGGAACTGTCTTATGCTCCAGATAGGTAAAAACTATTTTTTTCCCTTAGCAAGAATGTATGTATTTCTCTGAATCTTAATTACCATTGAGATTTACCATTTATATTTATTTTGTTAAATAAGGCATTTAATGATACTTTAACTCATGGTTATATATTAATGATGAAGAATAAAAAGAACAGATTTTTCAATTTGACAATATTTTCTACTTTTTAAACTGAAGCATGTTTGTGCTGAGGGAAGACTATGAATGGGTATTTCAGGAGAGGGCCTGGGAAATCAGACACGCAGAGCACTATATTATCCCCAGCCCTGGTCAGTGCCTGTGCCTAGTCATTAATCAATGTGTGTCAAATTGATAAATGAATAAAAGAAATCTGTGGTTAGAAGACCTAGAAATCAAATTTCACTATTTTATGTGACTCTGTGATCTTTGATACATTACTAAACTGTTTTAAGGCTCACTTTCCTTGTAAGTCATTTAGAATAGAGTTTCTCAGACTTAAATGTATATATAATCACCTGGGGGTCTTGTTACAATTCAGAATCTGACTCCGGAGGTCTGAGGCTGGACCTAGAATGCTGTATTTCTAATAAGCTCTGGGTGATGTCAACACTGCTGGTATGAGGACCATACTTTGAGTTGGAAGGTTTAGAAGATCTAATGAAGTACATCAATGTTTGGTGAGCTGTTAAGCATTAAGTAAAAGTTAGTTGCTGCTGTATATTCAGTAAATAACTTCTTATCAGTTATGATTGCCATATATCCAGTTTCCTTTCAGCTTCTTTTACTATTTCTTCTATTACATTTTGGCTTGCAAAAATATATCTTACATCCAAAGCTGACATAAATATACTATTCCACTTCCTTCTACATTTTTGCAGGCTTTAAATATATATATTCAACTCTTTTATCCTCTTAAAAATTATCTTAGTGTATAGAATAAAGAATGAATTAAGTTTAATATGTTTTGTAGTGACATTCAACTGCCCAGTAGGACATTTAATAATAATTAGTTTTCTCAAAGCCACAATACAGTGCTCTGCTAAGCCCTAAAAAAACAAATTAGTTTTCTCAATATTATAATAATTTTGTTCAATCTTGAAGTGCTAGATGTATCTAGTCTCTAACAAATATTTCTAAACCTCTACTAAAATAATTTAAATATATTTCTGAATTCTTATGTTCAACTCCATATCATATACTTTTGATAATTGTTATTTTCTCAAAAGTTTTAAAATATTACACAGCAATGACATTGTCACTGCCTTAAAAAAGAATCTTGAGGGACTTCCGGGAAGATGGCGGTGTGAGCAGGGCGGCAGAAATCTCCTCCCAACACTATATTTATCTTCGAAAACACAGAAAATACATCTATTCCTAAAAGAGAGACGAGAATACACAGGAAAGGGCACAGCGTGCAGCTACACCCGAGAGGACTTGGCACCCCAAGAGGCGGGTAAGATACGGAGCCGCTACCCGGCGGGACCCGAGCCCTCCCCCACCCCAGCACACCGGCGAGAGGAGAGGATTCAGAGCCGGGAGGGAGTGGAAGTGCACCCCGCGAAGTAGCCAGCCCCAGTGATCTGCGCGGGGAGCGCTGACCCACATTGCGCAGTGCAGCGGAGATTGGAGAGACAGAGGGGCAGGATCTGAGCGGGGAACGCGCCAGGGGGCTTGCAGCCGGCTCCCGGGAAGGAAAAAAAAAAAGTGCGCGCTTTCCTCAGCGGTCTTAAAGAGACAGGAGCCCAGCGGAGGAGCCGGATCGCCCCAGCACACTCAGCCCAGCAGGCTGGGAGTCCTGGGGAGTTTCAGACGCCTTAGCTGGCGACTGAGGAAGCGTAGCCATACTTAACACTTCTCACTGAGATCAACAGCCTCCTATTCGTTCCCACCCCTGCCAGAGCGATAAAGGGCCCTGCGGAGCGGCACAGTCACAGCTGTGGAATAGTGGGGCAATAGCGCCACCTAGAGCATTCCCACAGAATCTACGTCCGGTGGGCATTTTTTTGTTTTGTTTTGTTTTTGTTTTTTCTTTTCTTTCTTTTTTTTCTTTCTTTCTTTTTTTCCTTTTTTTTCTTTTTTTCTCTTTTTTTTTCTTCTCTTTTTAAAGTCTTAAAGAGCCCAGCTGACATACGTGGCAACTATCAGTGACCAAATTATACAGCCATGAAAAGACAGAGGAATACGGTTCAGACCAAAATCAACCAGACAACCCCAGAGAGGGAGTCTGAAGGGATGGAAATGCACAGCCTCCCTGAAAAAGAATTCAGAATAAAAGTCATAACCATGCTGATGGACCTACAGAGAAATGTGCAAGAGCTGAGGGAGGAAGGGAGGGAAATGAGGAAAGACAATACAGAAATCAGACAAGCGATCGACGGGCTTAACAGCAGAATGGATGAGATGCGAGAGACTGTTAATGGAATAGAAAACAGAGAACAGGAGTACAGAGCAGCTGAGGCAGAGAGAGATAAAAGGATTTCTAGGAATGAAAGAATATTAAGAGAACTGTGTGACCAATCCAAACGGAACAATATTCGCATTATAGGAGTACCAGAGGAAGAAGAGAGAGAAAAAGGGATAGAAAGTGTCTTTGAAGAAATAATTGCTGAAAACTTTCCCTCGCTGGGGAAGGAAGTAGTCTCGCAGTCCACCGAAGCTCATAGATCTCCCAACACAAGGGACCCAAGGAAGACAACACCAAGACACATAATTATTAAGATGGCAAAGATCAAAGATAAAGACAGGGTATTAAAGGCAGCTAGAGAGAGAAAAAAGATCACCTACAAAGGAAAACCCATCAGACTATCATCAGACTTCTCAACAGAAACCTTACAGGCCAGAAGAGAATGGCATGATATATTTAACGTTATGAAACAGAAGGGCGTCGAACCAAGAATATTGTATCCAGCACGATTATAATTTAAATATGATGAAGGGATTAAACAATTTCCAGATAAACGAAAGTTAAGAGAATTTGCGTCTCATAAACCACCACTACAAGATATCTTAAATGGACTGCTCTAGAGGGAAGCACACGTAGGGTAAAAAGATGTCATCAGAGGAAAAAAAAAAATCATAGCAAAGAAAGCAGACCATCCAAATACCAACTAAAGGCAAAGAATAAAACACCTATTATAGAAAGAATGGAGGAGGAGGAATAAGAAGGGAGAGAAAGAAAGAAACATCAGACTGTGTTTACAATAACTTAACAAGAAAGTTAAGTTAGATTGTTAGATAGTAAAGAAGCAACCCTTGAACCCTTGGTAACCACGAATCTAAAGCCAGCAATGGCAATAAGTACATACCTATCAATAATCACCCTAAATGTAAATGGACTGAATGCACCAATCAAAAGACACAGAGTAACAGAATGGATAAAAAAGCAAGACCCATCTATATGCTGCCTACAAGAAACTCACCTCAAATCCAAAGATATACACAGACTAAAAGTGAAGGGATGGAAAAAGATATTTCAGGCAAACAACAAAGAAAAAAGCAGGTGTTGCAGTACTTGTATCAGACAAAATAGACTTCAAAACGAAGAAAGTAGCAAAAGATAAAGAAGGACATTACATAATGATAAAGGGGTCAGTCCAACAAGAAGATATAACCATTATAAATATATATGCACCCAACACAGGAGCGCCAGCATATGTGAGACAAATACTAACAGAATTAAAGGAGGAAATAGACAGCAATGCATTCATTTTAGGAGACATCAACACACCACTCACTCCAGAGGACAGATCAACCAGACAGAAAATAAGTAAAGACACAGAGGCACTGAACAACACACTAGAACAGATGGACCTAACAGACATCTACAGAACTCTACACCCAAAAGCAACAGGATACACATTCTTCTCAAGGGCACATGGAACATTTTCCAGAATAGACCACATACTAGGCCACAAAAAGAACCTCAGTAATTTCAAAAATATTGAAATCCTACCAACCAACTTCTCAGATCACCAAGGTATAAAACTAGAAATAAATTTTAGAAAGAAATCAAAAAGGCTCACAAATACATGGAGACTTAACAACACTCTCCTAATTAATCAATGGGTTAACGACCAAATCAAAACAGAAATCAAAGAATATATGGAGACTAATGATAACAACAACACAAAGCCACAACTTCTGTGGGACGCAGCAAAGGCAGTTCTAAGAGGAAAGTATATTGCAATCCAGGCCTATTTAAAGAAGGAAGAACATTCCCAAATGAATAGTCTAAAGACACAATTACTGAAATTGGAAAAAGAAGAACAAATGAGGCCCAAAGTCACCAGAAGGAGGGACATAATAAAGATTAGAGAAGAAATAAATAAAATTGAGAAGAATAAAACAATAGAAAAAATCAATGAAACCAAGAGCTGGTTCTTTGAAAAAATAAACAAAATAGATAAACCCCTAGCCAGACTCATTAAGAGAAAAAGAGAATCTACACACATAAACACAATCAGAAATGAGAAAGGAAAAATCACGACGGACCCCACAGAAATACAAAGAATCATAAGAGAATATTATGAGAATCTATATGCTAACAAGCTGGAAAACATAGAAGAAATGGACAACTTCTTAGAAAAATACAACCTTCCAAGACTGACCAAGCAAGAAACAGAAAAACTAAACAGACCAATCACCAGCAATGAAATTGAATTGGTAATCAAAAAACTACCCAAGAACAAAACCCCTGGGCCTGATGGATTCACCTCTGAATTCTACCAGACATATAGAGAAGAAATAACACCCATTCTCCTTAAAGTTTTCCAAAAAATAGAAGAGGAGGGAATACTTCCAAACTCATTCTACGAAGCCAGCATCACTCTAATACCAAAACCGGGCAAAGACCTCACCAAAAAGAAAATTACAGACCAATATCCCTGATGAACGTACATGCAAAAATACTCAACAAAATATTAGCAAACGAATTCAAAAATACATCAAGAGGATCATACACCATGATCAAGTGGGATTCATCCCAGGGATGCAAGGATGGTACAACATTCGAAAATCCATCAACATCATCCACCACATCAACAAAAAGAAGAACAAAAACCACATGATCATCTCCATAGATGCTGAAAAAGCATTTGACAAAATTCAGCATCCATTCCTGATTAAAACTCTCCACAAAATGGGTATAGAGGGCAAGTACCTCAACATCATAAAGGCTATATATGACAAACCCACAGCTAACATCATACTTAACGGCGAGACGCTGAAAGCTTTTCATCTAAGATCGGGAACAAGACAAGGATGCCCACTCTCTCCACTGTTATTCAACATAGTACTGGAGGTCCTAGCCACAGCAATCAGACAAAACAAAGACATACAAGGCATCCAGATTGGTAAAGAAGAAGTCAAATTGTCATTATTTGCAGATGACATGATAGTGTACATAAAAAACCCTAAAGATTCCATTCCAAAACTACTAGAACTAATATCTGAATTCAGCAAAGTTGCAGGATACAAAATTAACACACAGAAATCTGTTGCTTTCCTATACACTAATGATGAACTAACAGAAAGAGAAATCAGAAAAACAATTCCATTCACAATTGCATCAAGAAGAATAAAATACCTAGGAATAAACCTAACGAAGGAAGTGAAAGACCTGTACTCTGAAAACTACAAGACACTCCTAAGAGAAATTAAAGAGGACACTAACAAATGGAAATGCATCCCATGCTCTTGGCTAGGAAGAATCAATATTGTCAAAATGGCTATACTACCTAAAGCAATCTACAGATTCAATGCAGTCCCTATCAAACTACCAACAGCTTTCTTCAATGAACTGGAACAAATAATTCTAAAATTCATATGGAACCACAAAAGACCCCGAATAGCCAAAGCAATCCTGAGAAGGAGGAATAAAACAGGGGGAATTACACTCCCTGACTTCAAGCTCTACTACAAAGCCACAGTAATCAAGACAATTTGGTATTGGCACAAAAACAGACCCACAGACCAGTGGAACAGAATAGAAAATCCAAACATTAACCCAAACATATACAGTCAATTAATATTTGATAAAAGTGCCTTGGATATGCAATGGGGAGATGACAGCCTCTTCAGCAGCTGGTGTTGGAACAACTGGACAGCTGCATGTAAGAGAATGAAACTGGACTACTGTCTAGCCCCATACACAAAGGTAAACTCAAGGTGGATCAAAGAATTGAATGTAAGTCATGAAACCATAAAACTCTTAGAAAAAAACAAAGGCAAAAATCTCTTGGACATAAACATAAGCAACTTCTTCATGAATATATCTCCCCGGGCAAGGGAAACAAAAGCAAAAATAAACAAGTGGGACTATATCAAGCTGAAAAGCTTCTGTACAGCAAAGGACACCATCAGTAGAACAAAAAGACATCTTACCGTATGGGAGAATATATTCATAAAAAACGTATCTGATAAAGGGTTGACATCCAAAATATATAAAGAACTCATGCACCTTAACAAACAGAAAGCAAATAATCCAATTAAGAAATGGGCAGAGGACATGAATAGATACTTCTCCAAAGAAGAAATTCAGATGGCCAACAGGCACATGAAAAGATGCTCCACATCACTTATCATCAGAGAAATGCAGATTAAAACCACAATGAGATATCACCTCACACCAGTGAGGATGGCCAACATCCAAAACACAAACAACAACAAATGTTGGCGAGGATGTGGAGAAAAGGGAACCCTCCTACACTGCTGGTGGGACTGCAAATTAGTTCAACCATTGTGGAAAGCAGTATGGAGGTTCCTCAAAAAGCTCAAAATAGAAATACCATTTGACCCAGGAATTCCACTCCTAGGAATTTACCCTAAGAATGCAGCAGCCCAATTTGAAAAGGACAGATGCACCCCTATGTTTATTGCAGCACTATTTACAATAGCCAAGAAGTGGAAGCAACCTAAGTGTCCATCAGTAGATGAATGGATAAAGAAGATGTGGTACATATACACAATGGAATATTATTCAGCCATAAGAAGAAAACAAATCCTACCATTTGCAACAACATGGATGGAGCTAGAGGGTATTATGCTCAGTGAAATAAGCCAAGCCGAAAAAGACAAGTATCAAATGATTTCACTCATATGTGGAGTATAAGAACAAAGAAAAAAACTGAAGGAACAAAACAGCAGCAGACTCACAGAACCCAAGAACGGACTAATAGTTACCAAAGGGAAAGGGACTGGGGAAGATGGGTGGGAAGGGAGGGATAAGAGGGAAAAAGGGGCATTATGATTGCAGATGTAATGTTGGGGGGGCACGGGGAGGGCTGTACAACTCAGAGAAGACAAGTAGTGATTCTATAGCATCTCACTACGCTGATGGACAATGACTGTAATGGGGTTGGTGGGGGGGACCTGATGAAGGGGGTAGTTTAATAATCATAATATTGCACATGTAATTGTAGATTAATGATCCAAAATAAATTATAAAAAAAAAGAATCTTGATACTTTTGCCCACTCTTAGATAGGATTTACTTTTCAAATGTTTTAAGATCCATGAAATATTCTACAAAGGTTATACTATTGCACTAGTTATAAAAATGAACTAGGGGATAGTACCATCTTTACAATAATTAGTACTACCTGCCAGGAAAGAGGAATATCCTTTCATTCATATCTTCTTTTGCTTTTCCAATTGGGGCTACATAATTTGTTCCTATGAAAAAAAAAACTATTGTGTTACAGGAAAAAATATAAAGTATAAATATAGACCTAATAGGCAATGTGGGGATGGGGGCATTAACCTGTTTCATCAAAAGCAATTTTTTCAGTAATTTCCAAGCTCTTGTATTAATCGGAAATAAGTAGGAATGCAATTGATTGCTTCAGATTTGTTATATATCCTGTATCTCCTGTCTTATCACTATAATAATTTTGGTTGAAATGTTAGGGGTATAACAGAGATGCCAGCAAGTGACTTGTTTGATTCCTATAATCATTTCTTTCAGTCATGGAAAACACTGTTGAGTGCCAGGTATGTGCTGGACACATTGGACACATGCTATTCTCTGCTACACACAAAAGACACAAAAACAAATAACAACAAAAAGCAGCCTTTTTAATTGTCCAGAACCTGCAAAGGAAAACACACCAGCAAACCAGTAATCAAAAGCACAGGATGGTAAGAAGAGTTCATTGTTCAGTATAGGATGTAATACATTTTCTGCAGGAAAGAGACTAACAGTATATTGGACCAGCATCTGCAGGAAAAAGACTACCAGCTGTTTTAATACAAGTTAATTTATTATACAAAGCAAGTGGATTCTGAGGGGCACCAGCAGTGAACTGCAGTGGATGCCCCCATAGGCCACCCAGATGCCCCTACAATCAGGCACTCATCTTCCCAGCTGTTGGAAGTGCTAGCTACTAAAAGCTCACTGGTGAACCCCTCCACTAAAATGAGCTGCCTCACCGAAGGTTATATCCCCTCTCCATCTACCCACCTGCCCACATCAATGACTCAGTGATGCAGAGTGCAGAAGCCACAATGTGAGACATCTCTGAAGGACCTCTCCCACTCCAGAGCTTCAGGTAGGACTGACCAAGGCCTCTACTGTAACCAGTATCCATGCAACTTCTCCATCCACTTAATTCTGCTTTCTTACTCCCTTATCCCCTGGTCCTACAGGCAAACATCCATCCCAGAGTCTCTCCCAGGAATCTCACCTATGTTGGTTATTTATTGCTTGTGACATCCCTTTGGTTGAGGAACCTTCTTTATTCTGGTTTGATCTCCCTGCCTCTGACACTTACTTGAACCTGAAGTTGGTGCCCTTCTAATTACTTTCTCTTCTTTCTTGCTTGTACTCTATCCCATCACCTACAGTTGATTTTCTCCCAAACTACACCCATGTCCAGTACGTGGCTGAGGCAAGATTCAGACCCAAAGACATCTGATTTCAAAATTTCATTCTGTCCACTTTACCATGCTGTCACTCAAGTAGCAGTTTACATCTGTGCTTAAAACAAGCATTTGTCTGCCACATTACAGCTGACAGAGCACTGATATCTCACTGATAGGCCAATGCTCAGTAACGTTAGCTGCATGGCATATGACCTTTGTTGTCAATATCACCACGTTTACACCTTCTGGAAATAGCTGACATGTCGGAAACCACTACTAACTACAAATTTACTTCCAGAGAAATGTAATTAAAATCCAGAAATCATAAAAATAACAATAGTCAAGTTGGTGGTGTCATACAGACCCCAAAACTCCCCATGCTACCTGAACTTCTGTCCATAGCTGCCCTTCGCTTCACGGAGAGGCCTGAGGAGACAGGCAGCCTCTTGGTCACTTTTCCAGCTTTAGGCACCATCTAGATTGTTCCTCACACGGGTCTCCTTGCTCCCTCTCTGTACCATGGGCTCAGCGGTGCACACGGTTCCCTGGGTCATTTTGGAATCTGTTGCTCTCCCTTCATACTCATGAAATAAACAGGGAGTAATAGCCATCCCTTTCCCTTCTGCTGCCATCCTGCTATTCTCAGCTCATTACCATATTTTTCCTCCGCACCTGTTCCTCTTCTCTAGACAGTCACCCCAGGCTTCCTTTGGCGTGGTTTTTCCTAATAAGATTTTCAGCTTCTCCATCCACATGTCTGAATTACAGCCATATCAGACTATACCCAATGCTCAGAAAAACCCTCCAAGGTGGCTGGTGTGGGATTATTGCCACGCTGACCAGTATTGAAGGGAAAAAACTAAGTCAGTGACTTAGTAAAACCACATGGTCATTAAATCACAGAACAAGAGCCCGATGATAGATTTTCTAGCTCGAGATCTTTTGACCCAACCACTGTGACATCCTGACATATAACAGCAATGACAGCCATAAAAACTGCTCACTATATGTTAAACACTGACCCAAGTCGCTGTCACCCACTAGCTCATTTAAGCCTCAAACAATCCTGTTTTCACAGACAAGGTAAATGGTATCACCCAGGTCTCACCTGTGAGGAAACTGAGACTCAGAGGAGTTACATGCAATCTGCAGCCTAGCCACACAGAGTGCTGGAGCTGAGACCTAACCCAAGCCTAGGTGACTGCTGTACCATGGGGCAAATTTCATTATTATTCTAACAGAAGTCATTCCCAGTTTTTGGTTTTATTCATGACATTATGTCCACTGGATGCACTATTCAAAGCCACCATGACTCATGGGGTACTTTTCTCCCATTCTCACCTGCCATTTTATAAAACTTTGTTTTATAAAAACACAGTTACTTCTCTCTGTTACCCTTTTCTCAAGTATTATTGAAATACTTATTTCAGACAAATTCTCATTTGCAAACTCCTACCAACACCATAAACATAGATCTGCCATTATTTCAGTCCAGCAACATGTTAAAAAGAGGACTTACTGAATGTCCACCTTGCATAACTACCTTATAGTTATATATACATAGTACACCATGCAGTACAAACAACTCTAGAAAATAGGTATCATAAACCCATTTTACAGATGAAGAAATAAGGTTCTGGGAAATTTAACTCACCCAGCATCACACAATTTCCAAATGGCAAAGAATTCAGATTCAAATCTGCCTGACTCCAAAGTAGAATTCATTTTCAACCACGTGCATCTGAGTCCAATACAACAATATACTGTGGAGAGAGCAGAGAATTACCTTTAAGCAACAATACAAAATTTCCAGACTAAGCCTTCTGCATTTTTTCAGGATTTGCAATTTTTTTTCTCCCAAGATCTCACAGGACCATTTGGACATTCTTCTCTGTGAAGCAGATGCATTTTGAATGTTAATTTTTTTTTAAAGCCGAATACACATAACTCTGAAGTCCCAGAAAGCAGACAGCAGGATTCATCTAATTTGCTAGAAAGACTATTTGTTACCTTGTGCTGAGAAAATCATGTTTACTGCGTATATTGCTTGGGGCAAGCTAAGAAGATTTCAAAGTTAATTTTCCCTCATAAATAACACACGGCCCAGCCTAAAACAGAAAAGCCTTTGCCTCAGGACTTCATTTTTGGGCTACTGACGCCATCTATTGGGCCCTGGGCAGCCAGCACCAGCGCCTGGAGTGGGAAGCAATGTTCAGAGTTCCAGCACAGGCTGTGCCTGATGCGACTGTGGCTCTCTGGACCAGACAAGAAAGAAGCTTAACGGCACACCAGATGTCCTCTAAAGGGATTCACTTCAAAAGGCTGCTCTTGTTTTTCTTCAAAAAAGGATAGCTTGTTCCTAATAGAGTGGCCATAAGGCAGAGAGATCTCTCCACTGAGGACAAGTACAGTGAAGATCCGATTTTACCATGAAAATATGGGCAAGATAAAACGAGGAGCCAGAAATGAACACTTTGGCAGAGACCGCCTATGAAATCAGTAAGAGGGGAAGGAGAATGCAGCATTCTGCATTGCAGCCAGTATAAACCCCGTCAGTCCTGATGGAAAGCCTGTTATCCATCAAGCAACGTGAGGTGTTTCTAGTCTTCAGGGTTCTCAACCCAGTCCCTACGTGGGAACCCTGAAATGTTATGCAAAACGGTGTTCATGTGCCTATTTTAATTTCTCAGTGGCACATTTATAGAGTTCATTAGTTTATCAAGGTTCAACACATTAAAGGGTTAAAAGCCACTGACACCGTTACCTCAGGAGACAAAATCATGTCACAAAGGGCATGGATTCGGAGTTCCACAGGCCAAGTTTGAATCTCTTCTGCCCCCGTTCAGCTGCATGACCTTGAACATGCACACACACTTAAATTCTCCTCTTGGTTTCCCAATCTGGGAGACGGCGATAAGCTACACCTGGGAGGAGGGAGCTGACTTGCCCAAGATTAGATACCAGGAGATCTAAGAGCTGGAGCCCCTGGGTGCCTCCCCAAGCCCAGCAACCGTTTCACTAGTTCACATTTTCTTCAGTGGGAACCCCACTCTCCAGGTCCATCACCAACACTGAAGGATAAATAGTTCTTTAATCAGGGCCAGCTTCATGGCTTCAAATCTGTACAGCTGTGCAGGGCTCCATGCTCAGAAGGGGCCCCACACTTGGGATTTAATGCTCTGCAGTCATCATCTTGAAAATATTAATAATTTTTAATTTGTCTTTGAATTTGTGTTTTCAAAGTGATGTCTGAATGAACAATGGAGCATGGAGGGTGGGAGGGGCTTGGAGCTTCAGCTAACACGTGGTCCTGCCTCCTGCCACCCTTCCACCTCCCCAATCCTTTCACTCCCACTCATGCGCCCCAGACTGTGTTCCCTCCTTCCCCACCTGCAATTCCCACTCTTCCAACACCAAATGCAATTGTGTATTTCTTTCCTTCATATATGTATAACAGTAACATTATTATACACAGTAATAATAGTAGTATATATAACTCCATTCGGGTACATGGACCCGATTCCCATGTGTGTAAGTATATAGGAGGCAGTCTTCCACACATACGTACACCAAGCAATTCTCAAACACCAGCAGGGTGTTGGAGAACTCAGCTCAATTCTGGTGCTATCTGCCCAGAGACAGGACCAGATTCCCAGGCTAAGGGTTCCATCCTACAAGACCGCCCTCCACCCCCCACTCCAGACACCGGTCACAAGACCCCAGCAGTTACCTGTGCTTCCGAACTACAGGCTACAGATTGGAGGTTCCCATGACCTCCCCCTTAGGTTCGATTAATTTACTAGAGCAGCTCACAGAACTCAGGAAAACACATTTACCAGCTTAATAAAGGATTCCATAAAGCATACAAGTGAACAGCCAGATGAAGAGAGACATAGGGCAAGGTCCCAAATAAAGGAGCGTCTATCCTTGTGGCGCTTGGGGCCAGGCTCAGTCGCATGTGGAGACGTTCTGGTTCCCCAAGCATAGAAGCTCTCTCCAACCAAGAAGCAGGTTCCAACCAAGCAGAGCAGGGCAGGTGCAGAGAGAGCGAGCTCTTCTCGTGGCTTTTGTGAGGGCTTCATTGCATAATCATGACTGACTAAATTACTGGCCATTGGCTGATTCAGCCTCCAGCCCCTGCCCTCAGGTGGGATCCCAAAGTCTCTCACTAACATGACAAAACACCTGTTTCACCTTTAAGACTCTGCAGTGTTTTCAGGATGTGGATGAAGACCAAAATACCTGGGAAATAGATATGTGGTCATATGAATGACTACATATGTATTTCTTATAACTCAGTATGTCACACCAGCCCCGCTGGCTACTGGCAGACCTCCACCCAGAGCAACAACCGCAAGTCTCAAAGCCCTGTCCTTCTGTCTCCTCTCTCCTCCTCCCTCGGAGTGCCTGGGAACAAGGGAGGTGAGGATACAAGGGAGATGAGAATGATTCAGTGCTGGGGTGAGGCAGCGCCCATCCCTGCCACAGGCTAATACCACAGGAGGTCTGGTGGGCAGTTGAGAGGGGCCGCTCACCCACCCCAATCCCAGCACCAGGCACATCCCTGCAGGGAGGCTGCACACAGAGGCTTAGGGCAGAGGCCCCAGGGGAAGAGGAGACTGCTCTGCCTTGCCAGAGCTCCACATTTTTATTTTGCATTGAGCCTCACAAATTATATAGCTGGCCTTATCCTTAAAGAACAATATATGTATATTTTAATATTGAGGAATAAATGCTAATAAGCTACTATTACTTGAACTCATGCTTTAAACATCTTACTGGTGAATACTCTGCTGGCATTGGCACTCTGGCCTCATACTTATATATCATCACTTATTTGGGGATGAAAGTGCAAACAAAATATTCAGTTGTATCAAAAAAGAGACTATAAAACACTACAGTAAAGATGTCCTATCCCATGGAACCATATGGCATTTCTATTTTAAAAAATGAAGGGAGGGAAATGGGCCAGTTGGGATAATTCTAAGATTTATCCTTGCCCTTTCTATACTACAGCTCTGTTCTGGTAGTTAGCACTGACAAGAAAGCCCACTGGGGATTACTTCATTTTACAGACTAAACATCTAAAAGGCTTCCTTCCTTCCTTCCTTCCTTCCTTCCTTCCTTCCTTCCTTCCTCCCTCCCTCCCTCCCTCCCTCCCTTCCTTCCTTCCTTCCTTCCTTCCTTCTCCTTCCTTCCTTCCTTCCTTCCTTCCTTCCTGCCTGCCTCCCTCCCTCCCTCTCTCTCTCTCTCTCTCTCTCTCTCTCTCTCTCTTTCTTTCTTTCTTTCCCTGTTTTTCCTTAAGGAAGTAGGCTGCAAACTGTATGTTCTGCTGTCAGCCAGAATGCTCAATCTATTCTATTTAATAAATAACACGCATCTATTCATTATCTCAGGGGAAACTTGAAGATTTACTCACTTTCTGTCTTCTTTCTTCCTTTTCTCCAATACACATCTGAGTGGACTTGTTCAAGCAAAATTAGAAATAAGGCAAATTGTTCTGATGGCCCCATTCTCCCAGTTCCAAATCAGGCTTTTCCACCTCAGCTCTTCATCGACATTACCACCTATGACATTACCATGACCATTTTAAAGAAAAATATAATCATTTCACTCTTTAGTTTACAACACAGTGGCTCTCCACTGCTTAAAGAATCTATTACTACTAACAGAACCCATTCAGCCCCTGCATTTGGAGGTCCTGGAACAGCATTATAAGGCAAACAGAATGGAGAAAACTTGATTCATTGTATTAAAACACCAAGAGAGAGAGAGAGATGCACGTTCCATAGGAGATAGGCAAGTTCGTACTCCAAACCTATCTCAAAGGAAGGCTTTCACAAAGACATAATAAATAATCTGCCAATTCTGTACTCTTTCCAAATCCAATGAACAAAAAGGTCAAGGGAAGAGATTTCTGATCCCATCCTTTCAAAATTAGAGGCATTTAACACCTTGACTTTATTTTTGAGAAAAAATAAACTTTAAGTGTCTACTTCAGTGGGACTTAGTCCTTTGGTAGGAATACTAGAGATAACACAGGCTAATTAAAGCAATTATCTGGGATAGGAGACAGGGCCAAGAGAAACTCCTGTGCAGAGGTATGGCAAGTAAGCTATCCTGACTATAGTAGGACAAAGAGAGGATGGAATAACGAGAGGACAGCAAAGGTATCAATTATAGCCTTTGGGATGGCCCAAGGGAACTCGCTTTGGCAGTCCCATTATAATGCTCATAATACTGTTACACTCACATGCTTAATTGTCAGTCACCCCTACTAGATTGCAAACTCCTTCAGGGCACTCTGCTTACTTCTTTCTGCCCTAATGCACATGGTAAATGTGAAGTCTCTTCTCCCAACAGTCAGTGGGGGTGGAAAGGGCTTGAGAATACAGTAGTCCTTCCTCATCTGCAGGCCATATATTCCAAGACCCCCAGTGGATGCCTGAAACCTCGGACAGCACCAAAGCCTATGTATACTATGTCTTCTCCTATACATCTGGACCTATGATAGACTTTAATTTACAAGTGATATACAGTAAGAGATTAACAATAAAATGGAACAATTATAACAATACACTTTAATGTAAGTTATGTGAATGTGGTCTCTCTCACAAATATCTTATTGTGCTGCCCTCACCCATCTTCTTGTGATGACATGAGATGATAAGATGCCTCCATGATGAGATGAAGTGAGGTGGATGACACAGATGGTGACATAGCCCTAACCTACCATTGACCTGCTGACTATACGTCAGAAGGAGCATCTGCTTCGGGACCATGGCTGATTGCAGATAACTAAGGATTAACTGATAGTGGAAAGCAAACCTGAGGATAAGGGGGGAAACTGCTACACATCTTTAGTTGAATTCTGGGCCATTGCACTTTCTTAAGGCCAGTTACCCCTGGAGAATCAAAATCATATTAATAGTGTTCTTTCCCTTTCACACAGTTTCCTAAGTGTGTGTAATCATCCTAAAAGCAGCAAAAGTTTGCCCCTAGCACCTAGAGCACAGCCTGGTTGTGCGCATGCCCTTCACACGTTAGGCCTCCTCCCCTGCTCAACATCCCCTGTCATTAGGACTAGCTCCAAATAACCAAATCCTAGCACCCTCTGACTAGGAGAGAGAAAGGCTGATGACCCCAAATGGAACTTAGAAGTTTCAACCAATTCAACAGACCCACCCAAGTGCATCTTCTGTCACCTAGAGCCTTGTCAATCCTGCTTAAGGAGATAGCATATTTCATTGTCAGTCAGTCTCCACTGGCCTCCCCACCTGAGACAGCCTATTCTGAGCAACAGGACAAATGAGGCTTCAGTGTGGAGCTCCCTCTTTCCCATGATTTCTGCTGGAAATACTAATATAGACCAACTGTCCAATTTTCCATGATTCACACCACAACTGGGGAACATTCCACATGCCATCTGTCACTTTTTTCCTGTCAGATTTCGCACAAGGCAAAGGAAACTGACTGTGTTTTTATATATAAATTAAATTGATACCAGCAATAAAACACCTGACTGAGTTGTGCAACTTAATAAATGCAGCCTATTCGGGATAACCACAGCTGCACAAGACAGAGTGGCAGTCATCCATCAGGTGTGCCAGGCCCTGCTGCCTGCCTGCTCTCAACGTGGAACTGATCTCAGTGGCCCATGGAGCATCTACTTCTCTCTGTCCTGTACATCTGTTTGTTTTGGAGGTCGAATACTATAGAGATGTCAGCCTGTGTAGAGGGCCTTTCCTTAGTCAGGCAGTGAAGTGCAGGGGGAAAAGCACCCATTCTGGTGCCAGGCAGACTTGGGTAAGGACTCCCATCTGATTCCTAATAGTAAGGTATGCTTTGATAATTCACTCATCTTCTCTAAGCCTCAGCTTCCTGAATATGTCATATAAGTTTTGTAATACCTACCTCTGAAGATTCCTATAGGGTTGGAAATAAGAAATGTGGGGCACCTGACGTGCTATTGGTCTCTTTCCTGTCACTTCCTCAGAAACCAGTTCCACTGACTCCAGTACTCTGACATTAGTGACTCAAGCCTCTCCTTCTCCACTTCTCCTGCAGTTATAACTGACATTCTGTCCCCTTTCTGGCTTTCTCAAGGTTTCTGTTTATACACAATTTCTACTTATTCATGGCTCCTACTGCTCATGACTCCTACTGTTTCATGAAGCCTGTTTACCTGTCTGTGTTCTCTGCCTCCACTGACACTTGCAGACTCTACATCTCATATCCAAACTTTCCAGTAGAGAAGAACTTTATAATATAGTTTATCACTGTCAAAGATAATCACCCTCACCGAAATGGGGAATAGCTCTTACTCCAGTCTACCACAATTCTGATACTTACTAGCCTCAATTCAAACACCTACTCTTTGTCCAGTCAGTTAGGACCAGAGCCTCAGAATCAAAATTCTACCTACGCCTGGGAACCCCTAGGGCTGCTTCCATCCTAGCTGGCTGAGCTCAGCAGGCAGGCAGCACAAATTCCTCTCCAAAACATCTCTTTCCTCAGGCATTTTCATTCCAGAAAGGGCTTGTTACATCTAACAGAGAATTAATTACTGCACCAGAGATGGCACTTCTTACATAGGACTGCTCAATGCAGAAATTTCAGAGTAATCAGAGCAACAAAACACCATACCTAAACCGTGACCTTTGTAACAGGGAATTCGTGAATCATGGAAGGCGCTGTATTTATTTGCAAATGCAATCAGGCTAATATAAAATCCATTTGGAGGGTTTAGAAAGAATGCTTACAATAGTACCAGGATAACTGGGAAATTTTCAAGATGCCCCATGAAATAACAGCTGTGCCATAGAAACTGGGTATATCTGATTTACTCCGATTCTTGGTTCTGTATTTGGTAGCTCCTCCATTCAGTAGTACTTATGGATCATACTAACAAAAAGCAACTGCCAGCTGATTGTTTTAATCTCTATGGATGATGAGGGACAGTCTCAGAATAGCTTTAGTGAATGCCATGAGGTGAGCCCTGTGAAAATTCATAAAACAATTACATTTCATGCCTGAAATTCACACCTCTAATCGTGATGTTCCACTGTTTTATTTCTTGGCAACACATCCTTAACTCATTCCCTTGCAGCATTAAAGAGTAACAATTCAACGAAGCCAACCCTCTTTGTTTGTAAATCTGAATGAATTTGTTTTATTCTGTCAAGAAAGAGGTGGGGGAAAGTGGGAGGGAATCTTGCCAAACCAGGAGATTCTTTTTTTAATGTTTGGGAACATCATACTGCACTTTATGGTAGCTTAAGGCAATTTGCATGACTTATTAAATGATGAAAAGCAAAGTAACACTGTTTTATGAATGATCATAAGTTTCAGAGGCCTCTGGGGCAATATACAGCAGCAGGAACAATCTCGTCTGTGAAATGCAGCTGAGGGCAGTTACCCAGATGTCATTCCCACAAAAGAATCAGTCCAGCAATTTCATGTCTCACACCGGCTGGAAAGACCATATCTGAGCAGCCCCGGTGTGGTGCTTTTATGATGTAGACTTCATTGAATGAAAGGAGTGAAGAGGCTTAGTAAGTACCTCCATGGTCCCCCAGGCAACAAAATCCTATCGCTTGGAAGAATAAATTGAGATGATCTATTTAAGAGGCTGCCTCTCCAGCTAGGAGTGGACCCTTCATCTCAATTGTCTCAGTATTTAGCCTAGTGTAGATAGCCAATGAAAGCTTACTAAATTAAATGGTTCACCCAGCTCAGACATCTCTTATGAGGGGGTGCTCAGGATATTTTGAAAAATGGGAGGATTAGCTAAGGATGACTTACTGGGATGAGAGTCTATAGTTTCTTATATATATATTTACATTATTTTTGTACAAATATATGTTTATGATATGTATACATATGTATGTATGACTATATATCTATATACAAATATATATTTATGTATGTGTGTGTGTGTGTGTATGAGAGACACATACATACACACCCACATAAATGAGAAAGACTATCCAGGGGGTTCTGGTATCACCAGAATGATAAAGAATCTATTTGAAGACTTCCGGGAAGATGGCAGCATGAGCAGGGCAGCAGAAATCTCCTCCCAACACTATACTTATCTACGAAAACACAGCAAATACAACTATTCCTAAAAGAGAGACCAAAATACACAGGAAAGCGCACAGCGTGCAGCTACACCCGAGAGGCGGGTAAGATACGGAGCCGCGACCCGGCGGGACCGGAGCACTCCCCCACCCCAGCGCACCGGCAGGAGGAGAGGACTCAGAGCCAGGAGGGAGTGGAAGTACACCCCGCGAAGTAGCCAACCCCGGTGATCTGCGTGGGGACCGCTGACCCACATCACTCAGGGCAGCGGAGATTGGAGAGACACAGGGGCAGGATCTGAGCAGGGAACGCGCCAGGGTGCTTGCAGCCGGCTCCCGGGAAGGAAAAAATAAAATAAAAGCGTGTGCTTTCTTCAGCGGTCTTAAAGAGACAGGAGCCCAGTGGAGGAACCGGATCGCCCCAGCACACTCAGCCCAGCAGGCTGGGAGTCCTGGGGAGTTTCAGACGCCTTAGCTGGCAACTGAGGAAGCGTAGCCATACTTACACTTCTCACTGAGATCAACAGCCTCCTATTCGTTCCCACACCTGCCAGAGCAATAAAGGGCCCTGCGGAGCGGCACAGCCACGGCTGCGGAACAGTGGGGCAATAGCGCCACCTACAGCATTCCCAAAGAATCTACTCCGGTGGGCGTTTTTTTGTTTTGTTTTGTTTTTTGTTATGTTTTTGTTTTTTCTATTCTTTCTTTTTTTATTTTTTCTTTCTTTCTTTTCTTTATTTTTTCTCTTTTTTTTTCTCTTTTCTTTTTTTCTTCTCTTTTAAAAGTCTTAAAGAGCCCAGCTGACATACGTGGCAACTATCAGTGACCAAATTATACAGCCATGAAAAGACAGAGGAATATGGTTCAGACCAAAATCAACCAGACAACCCCAGAGAGGGAGTCTGAAGGGATGGAAATGCACAGTCTTCCTGAAAAATAATTCAGAATAAAAGTCATAACCATGCTGATGGACCTACAGAGAAATGTGCAAGAGCTGAGGGAGGAAGTGAGGGAAATGATGAAAGACAATGCAGAAATGAGACAAGTGATTGACGGGCTTAACAGCAGAATGGATGAGATGCAAGATACTGTTAATGGACTAGAAATCAGAGAACAGGAATACAGTGCAGCTAAGGCAGAGAGAGATAAAAGGATCTCTAGGAATGAAAGAATATTAAGAGAACTGTGTGACCAATGCAAATGGAACAATATTCGCATTATAGGAGTACCAGAGGAAGAAGAGAGAGAAAAAGGGATAGAAAGTGTCTTTGAAGAAATAATTGCTGAAAACTTTCCCTTGCTGGGGAAGGAAATATTCTCGCAGTCCACCGAAGCGCACAGATCTCCCAACACAAGGGACCCAAGGAAGACAACACCAAGACACATAATAATTAAGATGGCAAAGATCAAAGATAAAGACAGAGTATTAAAGGCAGCTAGAGAGAGAAAAAAGATCACCTACAAAGGAAAACCCATCAGACTATTATCAGACTTCTCAACAGAAACGTAACAGGCCAGAACAGAATGGCATGATATATTTAACGTTATGAAACAGAAGGGCCTCGAACCAAGAATATTGTATCCAGCACGATTATCATTTAAATATGATGGAGGGATTAAACAATTTCCAGACAAACGAAAGTTGAGAGAGGTTGCCTCTCATAAACCACCACTACAGGATATCTTAAATGGACTGCTCTAGATGGAAGCACACCTAAGGCTAAAAAGATGTCACCAGAGAAAATAAAATCATAGCAAAGAAAGCAGACCATCCAAATACTAACTAAAGGCAAAGAATAAAACACCTATTATAGAAAGAATGGAGGAGGAGGAATAAGAAGGAGAGAAATAAAGAAACATCAGACTGTGTTTACAATAACTTAACAAGAAAGTTAAGTTAGATTGTTAGATAGTAAAGAAGCAACCCTTGAACCCTTGGTAACCACGAATCTAAAGCCAGCAATGGCAATAAGTACATACCTATCAATAATCACCCTAAATGTAAATGGACAGAATGCACCAATCAAAAGACACAGAGTAACAGAATGGATAAAAAAGCAAGACCCATCTATATTCTGCCTACAAGAAACTCACCTCAAATCCAAAGATATACACAGACTAAAAGTGAAGGGATGGAAAAAGATATTTCATGCAAACAACAAAGAGAAAAAGGCAAGTGTTGCAGTACTTGTATCAGACAAAATAGACTTCAAAGAGAAGAAAGTAGCAAGAGATAAAGAAGGACATTACATAATGATAAAGGGGTCAGTCCAACAGGAAGATATAACCATTATAAATATATATGCACCCAACACAGGAGCGCCAGCATATGTGAGACAAATACTAACAGAATTAAAAGAGGAAATAGACAGCAATGCATTCATTTTAGGAGACATCAACACACCACTCACGCCAAAGGACAGATCAACCAGAAAGAAATTAAGTAAAGACACAGAGGCACTGAACAACACACTAGAACAGATGGACCTAACAGACATCTACAGAACTCTACACCCAAAAGCAACAGGATACACATTCTTCTCAAGTGCACATGGAACATTTTCCAGAATAGACCACATACTAGGCCACAAAAGAACCTCAGTAATTTCAAAAATATTGAAATCCTACCAACCAACTTCTCAGATCACCAAGGTATAAAACTAGAAATAAATTTTAGAAAGAAATCAAAAGGGCTCACAAATACATGGAGACTAAACAACACTCTCCTAATTAATCAATGGGTAAACGACCAAATCAAAACAGAAATCAAAGAATATATGGAGACTAATGACAACAACAACACAAAGCCACAACTTCTGTGGGACGCAGCAAAGGCAGTTCTAAGAGGAAAGTATATTGCAATCCAGGCCTATTTAAAGGAAGGAAGAACATTCCCAAATGAATAGTCTAAAGACACAATTACTGAAATTGGAAAAAGAAGAACAAATGAGGCCCAAAGTCACCAGAAGGAGGGACATAACAAAGATTAGAGAAGAAATAAATAAAATTGAGAAGAATAAAACAATAGAAAAAATTAATAAAACCAAGAGCTGGTTCTTTGAAAAAATAAACAAAATAGATAAACCCTAGCCAGACTCATTAAGAGAAAAAGAGAATCTACACACATAAACACAATCAGAAATGAGAAAGGAAAAATCACGACGGACCCCACAGAAATACAAAGAATCATAAGAGAATATTATGAGAATCTATATGCTAACAAGCTGGAAAACATAGAAGAAATGGACAGCTTCTTAGAAAAATACAACCTTCCAAACTGACCAAGCAAGAAACAGAAAAACTAAACAGACAAATCACCAGCAACGAAATTGAATTGGTAATCAAAAAACTACCCAAGAACAAAACCTCCGGGCCTGATGGATTCACCCTGAATTCTACCAGACATATAGAGAAGAAATGACACCGATTCTCCTTAAAGTTTTCCAAAAAATAGAAGAGGAGGGAATACTTCCAAACTCATTCTATGAGGCCAGCATCACTCTAATACCAAAACCGGGCAAAGACCTCACCAAAAAAGAAAATTACAGACCAATATCCCTGATGAACGTAGATGCAAAAATACTCAACAAAATATTAGCAAACAGAATTCAAAAATACATCAAGAGGATCATACACCATGATCAAGTGGGATTCATCCCAGGGATGAAAGGAAGGTACAACATTCAAAAATCCATCAACATCATCCACCACATCAACAAAAAGAAGAACAAAAACCACATGATCATCTCCATAGATGCTGGAAAAGCATTTGACAAAATTCAGCAACCATTCATGATTAAAACCCTCAACAAAATGGGTATAGACGGCAAGTACCTCCACATAATAAAGGCCATATATGACAAACCCACAGCTAACACCATACTTAACAGCGAGAAGCTGAAAGCTTTTTACCTAAGATCCGGAACAAGACACGGATGCCCACTCTCTCCACTGTTATTCAACATAGTACTGGAGATTGTAGCCACAGCAATCAGACAAAACAAAGACATACAAGGCATCCATACTGGTAAAGAAGAAATCAAATTATCACTGTTTGCAGATGACATGATATTGTACATAAAAAACCCTAAAGACTCCACTCCAAAACTACTAGAACTAATATCTGAATTCAGGAAAGTTGCAGGATACAAAATTAACACACAGAAATCTGTTGCTTTCCTATACACTAATGATGAACTTAACAGAAAGAGAAATCAGAAAAACAATTCCATTCACAATTGCATCAAAAAGAATAAAATACCTAGGAATAAACCTAATGAAGGAAGTCAAAGACCTGTACTCTGAAAACTACAAGATACTCCTAAGAGAAATCAAAGAGGACACTAACAAATGGAATTGCATCCCATGCTCCTGGCTAGGAAGAATAAATATTGTCAAAATGGCTATACTACCTAAAGCAATCTACAGATTCAATGCAATCCCTATCAAACTACCAACAGCTTTCTTCAATGAACTGGAACAAATAATTCTAAAATTCATATGGAACCACAAAAGATCCCGAATAGCCAAAGCTATCCTGAGAAGGAGGAATAAAACAGGGGGAATTATGCTCCCTGACTTCAAGCTCTACTACAAAGCCACAGTAATCAAGACAATTTGGTATTGGCACAACAACAAACCGACAGACCAGTGGAACAGAACAGAAAATCCAAACATTAACCCAAACATATACAGTCAATTAATATTTGATAAAGGAGCCTTGGATATAGAATGGGGAGATGACAGCCTCTTCAGCAGCTGGTGTTGGAAAAACTGGACAGCTACATGTAAGAGAATGAAACTGGACTACTGTCTAGCCCCATACACAAAGGTAAACTCAAGGTGGATCAAAGACTTGAATGTAAGTCATGAAACCATAAAACTCTTAGAAAAAAACATAGGCAAAAATCTCTTGGACATAAACATGAGCAACTTCTTCATGAACATATCTCCCCGGGCAAGGGAAACAAAAGCAAAAATGAACAAGTGGGACTATATCAAGCTGAAAAGCTTTTGTACAGCAAAGGACACCATCAGTAGAACAAAAAGACATCCTACAGTATGGGAGAATATATTCATAAATGACGTATCTGATAAAGGGTTGACATCCAAAATATATAAAGAACTCACGCACCTTAACAAACAAAAGCAAATAATCCAATTAAGAAATGGGCAGAGGACATGAATAGACACTTCTCTAAAGAAGAAATTCAGATGGCCAACAGGCACATGAAAAGATGCTCCACATCACTAATCAACAGAGAAATGGAGATTAAAACCTCAATGAGATATCACCTCACACCAGTGAGGATGGCCAGCATCCAAAACACAAACAACAAAAAATTTTGGCAAGGATGTGGAGAAAAGGGAACCCTCCTACACTGCTGGTGGGAATGCAAATTAGTGCAAGCATTGTGGATAGCAGTATGGAGGTTCCTCAAAAAACTACAAATAGAAATACCATTTGACCCAGAAGTCCACTCCTAGGAATTTACCCTAAGAATGCAGCAGCCCGGTTTGAAAAAGACAGATGCACCCCCATGTTTATTGCAGCACTATTTACAATAGCCAAGAAATGGAAGCAACCTAAGTGTCCATCAGTAGATGAATGGATAAAGAAGATGTGGTACATATACACAATGGAATATTACACAGCCATAAGAAGAAAACAAATCCTACCATTTGCAACAACATGGATGGAGCTAGAGGGTATTATGCTCAGTGAAATAAGCCAAGCAGAAAAAGAGAAATATCAAATGGTCTCACTCATACGTGGAGCATAAGAACAAAAAAAAACTGAAGGAACAAAACAGCAGCAAACTTAGAGAACCTAAAACGGACTAATAGTTACCAAAGGGCAAGGAACTGAGGAGGAAGGATGGGAAGGGAGGGACAAGAGGGAAAAAGGGGAAGTACGATTAGCAGACCTAATGTTGGAGGGGCGCAGGGAGGGCTGTACAACTCAGAGAAGACAAGTAATGATTCTATAGCATCTCACTATGCTGATGGACAGTGACTGTAATGGGGTTGGTGGGGGGGGGACGTGATGAAGTGGGTAGTTTAATAACCCTAATATTGCACATGTAATTGTAGATTAATGATACCAAAATAAATTATATAAAAAAAAGCGTGGAGAAAGAATATGAATTATGAGACATCATCGAAAAAGACAACATACGAATTATGGAAATACCAGGATAAGAACGGAAAGTATTTTTAAACAACAGGGGTTGAAAATTTGTCACACATGGTTAAAGTAATGGACATCCAGCTTCATGAGGCCCAAAAGGACCTCAAACAGTGTAATCCTAAAAGGTCTGCACTCAGACACATTACAAGTAAATTGTCAAAAGTCAAAAAAAGAATTTCAAATGCAACAAAAGTGAGCTGGCTGATTCAGGGAAGATAGGTTGGATTTTTCAGTAAAAACTTTGCAGGCCAGGAGAGAGAGGGACAATATGTTTAATGCAAGTAAAACAATGTCAAGAACATTACACTCAGCAAGCTGTTCTTCACAAATAGATTAAAACATTCCCAACAAACAAAAGCTGAGCGAGTTCATCACCAGTAGTTATGCCTTGCAAGAAATGCTAAAGGATATTCTTCAAGCATAAATAAAGGATGATAATTAATGTCATGAAGCATAATAATGTATTTGTAAAACCCAATGGTAATCATAAACATATTGTCAAGGTCAGATTCTTCAATACTGTACTGATGAGGCATAATTTACATGGAACAGTAGTTCAGAAATTTAAAAGGTGTACTAAACAAACATTACTACAATAATTTGTTATTGGATACAAAATATTAAAATTGTGCTAATTACAATCTAAGGTGTGAGGGAAAATAAAACTGTAAAGTTTATATATAATATTGATGTTAAGTTGTTATCAGTTTAAAATAGGGTGTTATGTTTTACGTATAACTACAAAGGAAAACCTATAGAAGATACACAAAAGATTATGAAAATGGAATCTCAACACATCACTATCATCAAACAAGATGAACACCAAGATGAGAACTAAGAAACAATGGATTGACAAAATGGCAAAAGGAAAGTCCTTACATATCAATAATTTTTACATAAAAGAAAAGTTCATCATCAAAAGACATGGAATGGCTGAATGGATAAAAAAATAAGATCCTATGACATGCTGCCTTCGGGAGCCTCATTTCAGCTTAGGGACACACACAGATTGACACTGAAGGGATGGAAAAAATACATTTGAGGAAAGGTACCAAATGACAGCAGTGGTAGCTATACTTAAACAAAGAAAATCACTGTATTATGAAGAGGTTGATCCATCAAGAAAATAGAAGCACTGTAAATAATAATGTGCCCAATATTGGCACAGCTAAATATATAGACCAACTACTAAGAGAACACAAGATGTACATAGAAATACAATAATAGTTGAAGACCTTAATACCCCACACTTAACAGGAGAAAGATTATCCAGAGAATTGATAAGAAAACTGCAGATTTTAACACTATATACCAAATAAGACCTAATAAACATATACATCGCATTCCATCCAACAGAAGAAGACACATTTTTTTGAAGCACCTACAAAATATTTCAAACATAGATCATATGTTATGCCACATTCTCAGCAGAAACCTTACAGGCCGTATGTTATGCCACAAAACAGGTTGTAGCAAATTGAGAAACACTGGAATCATACCAAGTATCTTTCTAACTACAAGGTTATGAAAGTAGAAATAAATAAGTGAAAAAAGGTGGAAAATACCAAATACATGAAAATTAAACAGCATAGTGTTGAGAAATCAAGAGGGAAAAAAACCTTGAAAAATGAAAATGGGAACACAGCAAACCAAGATGTATGGGGTGCAGCAGAAGCAGCCTAAGAGAGACGTTTACAGTGATACACAATACATCAAGAAAAAATTTCAAATAAACCTTACTTCACACCTCAAGGAACTAGAAAATAGAACAAAACTAAGCAACAAGTTAGCAGAAGAGAGGAAATGAAAAACATCACAGCAGAAATAAATGAAATTGAGAATAACACAACAGAAAAGATTAATGAAATTAAGAAGTTGGTTCTTTTTAAAAATCAATAAAATCGACCAACCTTTAGTCAGACTAAACAAAAGGAAAAAAGACCCAAATTAATGAAATTATAAGTGAAAGAATAGACACTACAACAGATACCACAGAAATACAGAGGTTTATAAAAGTCTTCCATGAACAAATATACACCAGCAAATTGGCCAATTTGGAAAAAATGGAAACTCCTGGAGAAAAAAATCCACCAATATTGAATCATAAAGAAACAGAAAACCAGAGCAGAGCAATACTGAGTAAGGAATTTGAATCGGTAATCAAAAAAACCCCAACAAATATAAATTTAGAACCAGACAGTTTCACTGGTGAATTGTACCAAACATTTAAAGGAGAATTAACATCAGTCCTTCTCAAACTATTCTGGAAAAAACTGAAAAGCAGGGAGCATTTCTAAGCTCATTTTATAAGGCCATGATAACCCCAATAGCAAAGCCAGATAACAGACACTACAATGAAGAAAACTATGGGCCAATGTCCCTGGTGAATTCCCCCCAAAATACTACAAGTCAAATTCAGCAACAGATCAAAACAGTCTTATCCATGGTCAAATGGGATTTGTTCCTGGAACACAAGGATGGTTCGACATAGACAAGTCAATAAATGTGCTACCTACCATAAATAGAATGAAAATAGAAATTCTCATGATCATCTCAATAAAACAGAAAAATTATTTGACAAAAGTTACATACATTTAGGATAAAAACTCAAGACATTGGATATGGAAGGACTGTAGCTCAACATAATGAAGTCCATAAATGACACCCCCGCCCCCATAGTGCTAACATCATCTCTATGATAAGGTGTTGAGATTGCTTTTCCTCCAAGACCAGGAACAAGCCTACACAGTACACTACCACCACTCCTATTCAACATATTAATAGACAACAAAATAAAATCGGATATAAAAAGGAGCAAAGGACCTGAATAGAATTTCTACCAAGATGATGTTCAAATAACCAGTAACTACTCAACATCCCTAATTTCAGGGAAATGCAAATCAAAACCACAGTGAGAGGTCACCTCATGCCTGTTGGGACAGCAATCGTCACAAACACAAGAGACAGTAAGTGCTGATGAGGATGTGAAGGAAAGGGAATGATGGTGCACTGCTGGTGAGAATGGAAGACTCGCACATCCACTATGGCCAACACTATAGGGATTCCTGAAACAAATTATAAATAGAATTACCATATGATACAGCAATTCCACTCTCAATATATATCTGAAAGAAACAATATCACCAATCCCAAGAACTATCTGCACCCCCATGTGCATTGCAGCATTACTTACAATAATTAACATATGGAAATAAGCTGTGTCCACTGATAGTGGAACGATAAATTGGCATTTATATGTATTAATGTAATTATATTAATAGATGAGTGGAGAAAAACATTTATCACAAAGAAAGAATATGCAGGTGAAGAATTTAGGTGAAATTCAGCACTCATTCATGAATTGCAGCAAACCTAGGTCAACAGGGAAACTGATCTGACAAAGGATTTCTACCAAAAGCCTTCAATAAGCACTATTCTCAGTGCTGTTGTCTTAGAAGTTTTCCACTGGAAATCAGGAATGCCTCTGTCACAGCTTCAAGTCACAGGTCATTAGAGACCTACTCAGCACCATGTTTTCTGTTTTTTATTTTTCACAGGAACCATAATGATCTCATAGATGAATGTTTAGAATAAGAGTGTAGAAAGTTGAGTGAATATGTCAATAAAGAAATACATTTCTTCTTGATAGCAATAAATAGTCTGAAAACATCATTTTTTAAATGCTATTAGCAGTAAAAATACAGGGTTTCTAGGGATTGCACTAGGCAGAAGAAGTCAAGATCTTCAGAGGGAAGTGCGTAAAAAGTATTAAAAAGGACTTAAATAAGCAGAGACATGACCATGTTAAAAGGAAGGAGTCCAGATGGCAGATTGAAATCCCTCCAAATGTATCTACATATTTCATGCAGGGTTGTCATATAGTAAAAGGGTTTGGGGCAGTGGTGCTCTCTGTTCCATATCCTGTATGTGTCAGATTCAGCTGGGTTAGCTTCTGGTAACAAGACCCCAACATCGGATCAGCTTAAAAGCACAAACTTTACACCCACTCACATAGCACCCTCTCCCACACGGACATATGCACACAGGTCCCCACGGGGGTGCTGCACATCTCAGTGGCTCAGGTAGCAGGCCGTGGGTCCCACCTGAATCACACCTAGTTTCTTAAAGATTCTGAACAGAAGTGGCACGTGTAACTCATGTTAACATCTCATTGCTGAATAAGACCGAGCCTGCCATGAGTGTGGCTGGGAAGCACAGTCCATCCCTAGGGGATGGGACAGCAGCATCTGCAAAGCAGTCACGTGCCCTCTAAGGCCAGACGGTGTGCTCCTGACACTCCCGGTGTGCACCAACAGACAGGGAAAGGGGGCAGACGGACCCAGAACCCCATCCACGACTGTACGGAACCTGATACCCATCAGAGGTGACTTACAAATCACCGAGAAGATGGACCAGTCTACAAATAGCAAAGGTGGTGCTGGGACCTTTTACTCTATATGGGAAACCATGAAATTAAGTCCCTGGCAAATGGCATGTTCATTAGTTAATTACAGATGGATCTGAGACTTTACTGTGAAAGGCCAATCTTCAAAATGTGTTTAAGATAACGTGTTACACCTTAACAGGGAAGAACTTCTTGAATTGGAAACAAAACAGCACACATCTTGACAGATTATTAAAATGACATATCAAATTAATTAAAATCAAGAACAGTCAATATAATGTATGCTAAGTAAACTGCAAAGAAATCAAGAACTTCTGGTTTATTAAAAAGTAAAACATACCACACACTGCAAGAAGACAACTGCAGCAATTGGTAAAGGGTTCATACCCTGAGTATGTAAGGAATGCTAAGGGATCATTATTAAAAAAGAGAAAAACTCAAGTCAGACAATGGATATTGATTAGAAAAAGTACTTTCCAAACCAGGGAAAAGGAATCACCCAAAATCACTTGAACAGAAGGCCTTTCCCATCAGGAATTATGGAAATGCAAATTCAGATGACAATTCAATGTCTAATCATTAGGTGAGTATACAAACATGACAAAACCAAGCGTCATGAAAGATCTGAAGCAGCAGAAGATAACATGCTAATCAGAGAATACTAATTTCATCAAATCCAAAATTACCTTTATTTAAAATACTCCATTACTTTAAATACATATCAAAAAAAACCCCAAACAAAACCCCAACACAATGTTTATGGCCTGTAATTTTTGTTATATATATTGACATCTATTTTAGATTTATTAGAGAAATATCTTGAGCACATATCACATCTTACTTTGTGCAAAGGCAAAGAAAAGAAAATATATTACTTGAGGAATCTGTAAATAGTTTTACAGAGCAGTCTGAATTTTGGAAACACTTTGCCCATGTTTTTTCATGAAGCAGGCGGAAGCCATTCCCCAGCGTAGCCCTATCTGAATTTCTGCTCCATAGAACCTGTGAGCATATAGCATGGTTCTGCTCAATGTCACTAATTTTGGGATGGTTCAATACATAGCAGTAGATTACTGGAATGTTCCTCATTGACAAAGGACACTGGCATGCTTGCACAACCCTCTTCTAGATCATTCCATCCCTTGGGTGACTTCAGTGTTCACAGGAGTGACCTTTACAGCACTCCAGTCTCCCATTTCCTTTCTCTCCTCACACACAGTGATGTCCTTGTTTAAGACCCCAGCTCCTCTCTTTCAGTACAATAAGTCAGAGTTTCTCTGGAGTTTTAATGGCTGCCCATGAGGGTTTAAGATACAGGACAAATGGAGGCCTCATCTGACTGCCTTTCCAGAGATCCTATGACTCCTGCAGGGGGTCACCAATAGGCAGGACTCAGAGTTGAGCTGCAGGTCACAAATGCACCATGCCAACCCCCAGCCATCCTAAGGGACATCACAAGAAATTGTCTCTGCAGGGCGGGGTAAGGGCCACTCAGGGAGTGGTCCCTTGCACCTGGCTAGTGGTGTCCCCCCTGCCAAACGCTGGCCTCTTTTGCCACAGGCAGGTACAGGTGGACATTTGCAAGGGCACGGAGCCTTAATGAAAGGAGGGTAAGAGGAGCTGAAGCCCCTGGGCACTGGCTGGGGCTGACGTGGCCAGGTGCTGACTGCTCTGATCCCACCTCCTTCCCAGGAAAGACGAGAGTGACAGAGGAGACCAAGAAAATGGGGGGCAGGAGCCCCTGGGTGCCTGGCCCTCACCCGCTCCTGCTGCTGTCACATGCACTGCTGAGCACCGGGAGCCACCTGGACAGCCTCCCACGTGGGAAGCGATACGGGAACATACTTGCAAAGATGAACTCCTGCGAGGGTGACTTCCCCTTCTACTGCATCACAGCTGCAGCAAGCGGCCCAAGGGGACCCCTGCCTCTGAGAGAGGGGGAAGCAGGAACAGTGCTGGTCAGACACAAGGAGCAGGCCCTCTGTGGCCTCCTTGTTCTGTGTTCTTGGCATGTGTTCCCTGGGACTTTTCCTTTTGGAAAGGAGGAAAGGCCACTCTCTGGTCTGGATGGCTCTCAGCCCCGCCCTCCAGGTGGATCTGTGGCCTGCATGCCTCTGAAACAGCTGGGGGGGGAGCAGGGGATTACTGCGAGCAACCTTCCCAGCAAGTGTGAGAAGCTCACTGTGGGGTTGGGCTGGTCTGTGTGCCGTTTTCAATTGATTTCTTTTCACCCAAATGACTTCTGTGTAAATGTGAGATGGCCATGTCACTTCTGTTAGGGTGATTATTATAAGAAAAAAGTAACTACAAAACACTAAATAATCCCTTTGGCTAGATTATCTTGCAGACTAATGTGAAAATAAAATCACAGAAAACAAATTGAACAATGATAAAGATCTCCTTTCTTGTCTCATGAAACCTAATCTCTGACCCATGAAACCACCTATTCTTCACATTTTTTGTCTCTCAAATGAATTTCATAACTAACAGATTGGGGATAACAAAATAGCATTGCTCAGGGCAGGATTCATGTTTACAAGCATGCAAGTAAAACAGGGAGCTGTCTCACAGTGACCCAATTCCCAAGGGCCACAGCATTCAACTTCTTCTGCACTTTCTCCTATTGTTCACGTACTTTTCAGAACATCCTTCTAGGCCCCTTGCTCTCTCTGCTTCACTGGCAAGCCTGCCTGAGTTCAAGGCCGCAGCCAGACTCTCCCCCGCTTTATTCACATTCCATGTCTGTCTCTGAATTTCTCCAGATGTTACCTGTCTGCACAGGGACTGTGGGTGACAGAGACCCACTACTGGGATCATCTCTGCCAATTGGAAGACTGGGCAGTGGTCACTTGGGGCTGGTGTGCAGAATCTCAGAAGCACAGCCCAGGGACTCACCTGGACTACCCAGGGCAGTGATTTTTAAGGTCTTTGCAAAATTAAGTGGACTTTTAACAAAGTTCTTCCTCACTGCTGCAGGGCTAGAGTCCCTGCAGACTCCTGTCTGCACAGACCCACCGGGGCTTCTCCCAGGCAGCCTCCCGCTGACAGCACCTCACCTGGCCGCCAGCATGGGAACTTTTCCTTATAAATGGCTTTGTGACTGTGCAGCTCTCAGCCTTTCAGGTGTAGCAGAACTTTAACCACGTATCTACTTGGACTTGGTTAAATGGAGACACTGTTCCTCCCTTGAAATATGGGGCATATTTCTGAGACTACCTTTTTAAAACATGAAGTATAAAATTTGAAGGGAATGGGGAATGCAAACTGCCAGCTTATGTGGATATTCCACCTCCTCTCTGCATAGAGAAATGTGTCTCAAATTGTACTGTGCATCACAATCTTGTGGGAGGTTGTTTAAACCTTTCTGGACCTCAACCCAAGTGGGTCTTGGACAGGTCCAAGGATTTGCACTTCTAAGTGTTTCCAGGGGAGGCTGAAGCTGCTAGTCCAGGCTCCACACACTGGGGACTGGATCCTGGGACATCACCAAGCAGATAAAATCAAGACAGAAAGTGCAAGGTCATATTTATCCAGGACCAATTCCAAACCATTTGGCCTCCGCATGTCTTTTGAGGATGTTTGCCTTCCCTCAGCCCCGTCAGTGTCACCCACACATGCTGGTTCTCCCTGGCCCACCAGCACCTGGATACACAGGGGTCACAGCTATCTTTGTGCCCCAAGGTTGCAGGGCAGTATCTGTTTTTACTCTGCTCTAGGACACATGAACCCTAGTCTGCACAGCTCCCTTAGTGCACGCCAGTGAGATCCTGTCCCTCTCGGTCTTTAGATGCTCACACTCACATGCACACCCAGATCCCAGCTTCACTCAAAAATTCTCCTTTTCACAAATGAGAAACAGCATATGCCTGTCACACAGTTCCAGTTTGGTAAATAACCATTTGCCAATGTGCTGGCACTGAACCTGACCTTCTTCCTTGTCTCCCGCTCCTCCTTGTTATTCTCAGATCCTGTTTCTGGCTTAACACAATTGATGCTTTTGGAAATCAATCCTGATCTCACATTCTACATCCACAACCTCCTCTAGTCCATCCCAACCATTTTCCTGGCTTCAAAATAGCACTGATGAACTGGAAATGCCTGCAGAATCAGCATGGTTCTGACTTCCACCCTGAGACCCAGATACCATCTGCCCACTCACCACATCCATGACAATATCCTTGACTTAATTCACAGTGACCGGGGCCCATGTTGAATCAACCAAGTCCCCAAATAATTCACTGCTCTCTCAGTATCCAAAAGCTCACTTAGCAGTTATATCCAGTCTGAAGACCTGGGAGTGGACTGTGATAAAATGCCCTCCTGTTACTTTTCTCTCTTCCCTGAATTCTTGCTTCCCTGGACTCATCCTCACCAATACAACAGCACAGCAGCTGTTTAGTGCCATCTGGCCCCTGAGCTGAGATGCAGGAGGTGAGGCAGAAGGAGCTGGTGTTGCTGTGGGCCTGGGTCATTGGGGCCTGGTGCAGGGTGGGATGGCCCCTCATCTGAGACGTGAGGGTGGGTCAGATTGAAAAGGAACAGCAGGAGCAAGCCCAGAGCCCAGAGGAGTCCCGTGTGACTCCTGCAAAGGGTGCTCGGGCAGTGACCAGCTTTGCTTGTGCCCACGGCTGCCAGGGTACGGATGGGCTTCATCCCGTGACCTCTCGGACAGAAGGTTTGTAGAGGCTTTAAAAGAAAAAACGAAAATGCTCTTGTAGTTTTATTGGTGTTTTACAAACTACCTCTGGATAAACCCTAGAGCTTAACAAACAAATTCACTTCTCCCTCTCCCTGAAGTGGGCGATGCCTGGCCCGCCCCCCTGCTGGGTGTTCCTGCTTGCCTCAGGGCTCCCCGTGCTGGAGTGCCGGGCTTTATCAGGCTGCTCACCCTCTCCTCCTTGGCTGCCGGAAGGCCGCCTGGGACTGCCCTTCCAGTCACAGTTGGGCTGGGCTGGGCTGCTGGTTACAGGGACAGGGATGCCTGTCCCCCGCCTTGGCCAGGATCCAGGCACAGCTCTCTTACCCCCACCTGTCAGGACTGCACAGCCCTGAGGTCACTGCAGCTTCCAGCTCCATTGACCAGCTTGAGATTTCAGATCTTTTTTATTTTTTGTCTTCTACGTTCCTGCCAGAAACAGCTCCACTTAAAACTGGAGGATGTGAAAATATAGGATTTTATACTTCCAGATATGGCAAAGGATCATTGATATGTAATGAGTGTGTGTGTGTGTGTGTGTGTGTGTGTGTGTGTGTGTGTGTGTGTGTGTGTGTGTGTGTTGTGTGAGAGAGAGAGAGAGAGAATGAGAGCTCTTTGATGGTCTGCCTCTCCAAGTTCTCATTAACAGGGTATCAAGAATTCATTGCCAAGAGTAATGTCAAGAAGGTTTCCTCCTATTATTTTCTTCTTGGATTTTCATAGTTTCAGGTCTTAACATTTAGTCTTTAATCCACTTGAGTAAAGATTTGTGCATGGTGTGAGATGGGGCTCCAACGTCATTCTTTTGCATGTGGTTATCCAGTTTTCACAATACCATTTGTTGAAGAGACTATTCTTTTCCTGTTATCCTTGGCTCCTTAATCCAATGATTGTATATGTTTATTTCTGTGCTCACTCTTCTAGTGTGGTATATGCCTGTCATGCCAGTACCATGCTGCTTTAATTACTGTAGCTTTGCAGTATGGCTAGAAATCAGGAAGGGTGATGCCTCCCTACCTTGTTATCTCTCGATTGTTTAGCTGTTCTGAGTCTTTTGTGGTTCCATATGGATCTTAAGATTTTTTTCTAGTTTTGTAAAAACTGAATATTGGGATATTTATGGGGATAGCACTGAATCTGCAGATCACTTTGGGTCAGATGCCAAAAGAACAAGCACCAAAAAGAAAAAATAAACAAGGGGGGGGCTGCATAAAACTAAAAAGCTCCTGTGCAACGAAGGAAATAATCAAATGAAAACGTAACTTACAGAATGGGAAAAATATTTGAGAATCATACACCTGATGAGGAGTTAATATCCAATGTAAGTAACTTCTACAACTCAGTAGAAAAGAAGAATTGAAAAATGAGCCGGTACTACTTTTAAAACATAAAAATGGGTAACATGCACATGAAAGGATGCTCAACATGACTAATCATCAGAGAAATATAAATCAAACCCAAAAGATAGAATCCCACATCAGTTAGCATGGCTATTTTAAAAAATGACTAATAATGTGTTGGTAGGGATGTGGAGAGATTGGAAACCTTCTACATGATGGGAATGGAAGTGGTGCCACCACTAGGGAGAAGTTTCTTTATCCTCAAAAAATTAAAAATACAACTAACATGTAATCTAGCAATCCACTTCTGGATGAAACCGAAAGAACAGAATTGAAATCAGGATCACAAAGAGACATCTGTGTTCCCATGTTCCTTGCAGCGCTACAATATCTAAGTTGTAGAACAAACTAAATGTCTAATGACAGATGAACAGATAAGGAAAATGTGGTGTACACATACACTGGAACCATTATTCAGCCTTACAAGGAGGAAGAGACCCAGACTTTTGTGACAACATGGATGAACCTGGAGGGTGTTATGCTAAATGAAGTAAGCCAGACACAGAAGGACAAATACTCCATGATTCCCCTTATTTGAGGTATCTAAAACAGTCAGACTCCTAGAAGCAGAGAGTAGGATGGTAGTTACCAGGGGACAAGGGGAGAGGGAATGAGAGCTCTCCTCTGGGCGTGCAGTTGCAGTTATGCAAGGTGAGTTAGTCCCAGATCCCAGAGGGTCACCGTGCAGTGTGCATTAGGTTCTGAGACCCCGGCAACAGGATCCCGAACCCAGAAACAGACCCATGTGTATTTGGTCAACTACTATTTGACAAGTCCACCAATAAAACATAATGAAAAAGCCTCTTCTGTTCAGTAAATGGTTTTGAGTAAACTGGCTTTCCACATGCACAAGAATGAAACGGGGCCCCTATCTTGTTTCAAACAGGGGAGTAGGGGAGGGAGCTACCAGCCCCTTAATGTTCCCTAAGCAAAACTAGGTGGGACCATCTCACATTGCAGTCATACAGACACCCAGCTGGTGGGCCTCTGGGTGCCCCTGGTAGCCTGGGTGTTGAGCATCAGTGTCCCACCCATTATTCAGTGAGGACCTGAGGACTTTCCTGGGGCGATTCCAGGAGCAACCATGAGCCACCACAGGGAGCCTGCTCTCCGTGGGGTGTCTCTGCATCTGTCTCTCAGCATTTGATGTGAGAGGTTCTTCCTCTCACAGTAGTTATCTGTAATTTCTGATTGCTGTGTGGAGTTCCACTGGGTGCAGTAGCACTGTGCGTATCCATTCCCTTGTTCATCAGCATTTGTTTAGTTTCTAGAACAGAGATTTTGACTCCGGTTGTTGGTACCAAGCAGGTACACGATACTGGGGATATCTGTGTATACAGAACACTGTAGGCCTGTACACAGTCTTAGTAGATGCTGGCTGTTTTGTGAAGTGGTTCTACCAATGTAAACTCTCACTAGCCCTATGTGAATTATCTGAATGTTCCAGAACCTTGTCAGCGTGTGGTATTACTGGTATTGTTTTCATTTATCTAATCTGATTTCTGTCTTAAAAATAGCTCATTGTGACTTTTATTAGCATTTCCCTGAAATTAAAGAGGGTAAATATTTTTAAAAACATTTGAGTTATTTGCTTATCCCCTTTAATGCCTATTATAGTTTTTACCATATTTTTCTAGTGGGCTTTCGGTACTTTGTTTCATTTCACAAAATTATTTACATAGTTTGCCTTGGTGTCCTTTACCAGATGCATGTAATTCGAGTCTCTCCCACTAGGGCTTTCCACTGGTGAATTTTGATAAAAACTAGCTCATAATATATCTTAATATGATCCAGGTTGTAATTTTCTTCTCTCTGTGTTTCACTGTATAAAAGGGAAAACTTTTTCTCCTCATTGTGGAAGTGCACTGTTGTGTTTCAAATTACAGTTTTGTATTGTCTTCATATTAGAACTTAAATTAAGAAATTAAGAAGTGATTGATCCCAGCAAAAGGCTGGATTACTAAACTGCAAGACAATTCAAGAGCAAATAACCCAACAAAAGTGCAGCGTGAACAATACTGGAAATCCCTGGACAGAGTTAAAGAGCAGTGGGATCTGATTAAAGAGGAGCATGGGGAGGGGAGTGTGAAGGGGATAAAGGGGAACAATAATTCACAATCACAACATAAGTTGGTCATGGGGATGGCAGTATGCATGGAAAATATAGTCAGTGGTTCTGTAACATCTGACTACGTTTACAGATAGCAACTGCACTAGAGGAGGTGAGGATTTAATAATATGGGTAACTGTTGAACCACTGTGTTGTATATTTGAAACCAATGGAAGATGGTATATCAGTGATACTTTAATAAAAAAAAAGAAAGCGGTGGGGAAAGGCAGGAGGACAGATTACAGAGGCACAAGGAGAATTTTGGAGGAGAATGGATATGTTCATTATCTTCATGGTGATGATGGTTTCACAGGTGTACACATATGTTAAAACTTGTCAAAGTACAGTCCTTAAACGCCTTATTCTAAGCAAATTATAACTCAATGAAACTTTTTTAAAAGCGCCCATGGGGAAAAAATTAAACATTACATGTAGGTGTAAAGTGAAAAGTCAAGTTCTTCTGCATTCCCCTCCTGCAACTATGAATGCCTTTGAAGTCTTCCATGAGGAGCTTCCAAGCATGCGCATCTCCCTTTCCTCTGTGTAATAATTGTTGAGAATTTTACATTATTCTCTTCTTTTAGTTTTTCCACATATGCATATATTTTAAACAATGTACTGTTTAAATATATATATTTTAGAATATGCACACATTATAATATCATAATATATATAAAAATGTCTCAACTTGTTTTTGTCATTCAGTGTTAAGTTCTTGAGCTTTAACTGTGTTGATAGGTAAAGTGAAGTTAATTCAGCTCTTTGCAGCATAGTATTCCATTACATAATTATCCACACTAACACTGTAGACAACTAGCCACATGTGGCTACTGAACACTTGAAATGTGGCTATTGTGACTGGGGAACTGAACTTTTTATTTTCACTAATTTAGATTTTAATAGTTACATGTGACTAGGTGAGCAGAGAGGGGCAGGAGCTTGAGTTAACAATGGATCAGGCCTACATGACGAAGGCTCCGGAAGAGAATCTCTTAACTATAGAGTTCAGAGAGGTCCCAGGTTGGTGAACACATCTACGCACCAGAAGGGTGGCACACCACAACTCCACAGCGACAGAAGCTCCTGTGCTCACCCTGCATACCTTTTCACCTGGCTGTTCATCTGTATCCTTTATGATATCTTTTATAATAAACCAGTAACTATAAGAAAGAAAAGAGTAGAGGGAATGCGGGGAAGGAATTGATATCACAAGTGAAAACACACAAGCATGACCCAAGCTCATGAAAGACAGCAATCCACAGATGCAACTAATTCAACATTCCCTAAGCAAAGTATTTACACAGGAAACCATAAAGGATTAATGCTGTGGTCTAAAAAGACAAAGTTAACATAAAAGACTTTAGAGGCTACAGAGGCTACAAGCAAGAATAAGGTGATGTCAACAGAGAACCATTTTTAAAATGCTAAAAGAAACCAGATTTCTATACCCCACAGCAATATTGCACATAATGATGTTTTAAGAAAAAACTTAAAAGTGTAATACTTCATAGTTAGCAGCCTTGAACTAGAAAAACTACTAGAGTGTGGTGTTAAGTCTGAAAGGAAACAACCTGAGATTGAAAACCAGGAATGCAGGAAAAAATGAAGAGGAAAGGAAAAGAAATTCATTTACAAAAAAATATTCTGTTCTATGAGTTAATTCTAAAAGTCTTGTGCAGATTAAACTATATGTAGAACTAAAATGCATGATAACAGTACTACAAGTCATGGTTAACAATAGAATTGAAAGTGTTCTACGGTATTAATTAGCATTTGGGGAAGTGGTAAAACTATTTTATTAGACTACATTATGTGAGGAATCCACAACGTAATCATTGCTGAACTGCAGAAGGATTTGTATATGATTGCAACTAACAAGTTTATAGAGGAAAGAATGGACTAGTAAATGAGGAAAACCAAAGTCAGGGAAATAAGGTGAATAAAGGAAGAACTAGTTACATCAAAGGATAGGGAAAGTGTAAGATGTTGAAATAACCTCAAATGTATCAGTTTAAGTGAAATGTGAATGTACATAACACAAATTTATTTTAATGGCCATTTGACATAGAGTATTGTTAATAAATATTCTGGACATTCACTTACTGATAAGCACTTAAATGGTCTCAAATTTTTCCTATTAGAACATAAGTTGTATGGAAGTCTCTGTGCATAGAAATTTCCACTCCTATTGAATATATCCATAGTGGGAGAAAAAGGAAACATTCAAATGTTGATGAAAATGGAATATACCACCTCCCCATACACAAATGTATTATATTTTATCATCTACAACAGCATGTGACAGTATCAATAACCCCCAGATCGTTGTGTTCCTGTATAAAAATTTAGGACATTTTGAAGTTACATTGATATAAAACATGTCTTCTGTGGATTATCCAATGATTGGATGATCCACTCATTTCCTCCACCAAAGGAGAAGCAGGTAGGGATGTCACTGCATTTTCCACTAAGTCACAGGCTTCTTGAACCTCAGGAGTGGAGGTGCTGGGACAGCCCTTCTAACATGGGGAATCTGCATGAACCCATTCTGGTGAGTGGGGATCCAGACTGACAGCAAGTGTCCATTTGCGTACTTTCTCCTCTGTGAGACCTAAATTAGCAGACACCAGACCTTAAAACCAGGAGGTATCTTAGCAAAAGTTATTTCCCAGGTGTTAATGTTGGTTAAATAATATTCAAAGCATACGCATTAATAAATGAAGCTTCCTTACGATAATATGCCAAATGGCCCTGTTTTGTTTCAACAACATCACTGGGAAGGGGAAGTAGTATGTGGTCATGTACTGTTGAAACTGTTCCCTGCAAACATGGATTCCTTAAAAGCAAAACGATCAGGCTGTCACACCCTTACATCTCATATAGCATTTATACAACAGATAGAACAGTACCAATGCAAATAGGCCTGGCATTTGGAGAAGCCAGGGTGGGTTGGGGACAGATTTACAGTGATAACTCATTTCACCTATAAAGTCATTATGAACATTTTTATATTGGTTTAGTTTGTCAACATATCTTATCACCCAAGTTTCTCCCAGAGTGATATAACTCCGGTTTACAGGCTGCCATGCAACCTTGCCAGGTTGCAAAAGCAGAGATGGTCTTGTCAAACATAAGTCTCACCCTCCAGGGCATCTGGTATGCTTTGGCTAAGAGAGTTATGTTACTCTCTTGGTTGGAGCCTCTCTCAAGGTATTAATAAAATGTTGGAATTCTCTCAGTGCATAACCCACTTACCCATCCCTTTGCCCTAAGCTATAATTTATTCTTCTCTCCATTTGCCATGTATCTTTATCCAGACCTTTCCACCTGTGAAGGGGGTATCAGGTGCTACTGTACTAGTCCAGACGGCTGGCACAATACCAGTTTTGCAAGTGCCTCCCCTCAGTCCACTCCCACTCATGGAAGGTACGGTTACCCAGGCGCAGATCCAGCGCTGGCTGTCCTGGCCACTAGGCAGCAGAGCTGCACTCACTGTCAGCCCTGACCATCACACATGGGGTGAGGGCGCAGTCGACACCATCAGGTCCTTAAGAATTCTGGTATAAATATTTAGGGTGTGTTTACACTTTCTTGCTTGGTAATTTTCCCTGCTTCTGGCACCCGGAGAAGAAGCCCTGGTCCTGGAACCACTGCATCAGGTAGGAAAAAACAAAGTGGCGGTGATGTGAGGAAGAACTATATAGTGGCACTAACATCCTCTCCCACCACAGCTTCCCCAGATGCCCCAGAAAAGCAGAGGAATCTACCGTCTTAGCACCCCTCATGGTCAGTGGGAGCACACACTCCTGAAGGTGTGCAAGCCAGCCACTCATGCCTTTATCTCCCGTTTTAGACAGACAGTGTTTAAACTGCCCATTCCAATTTCCTATTAAACCATGGCTCTGAGAACGATATGCAATGTGGTACATCCACCTGATGGGATGACTCTTTGCCCAGTATGGAACACCATGGGCTGTAAAGTGTGTCCCTTGGTCTGGGATGTAACTTGGTGGTTCAAATTGGTGCAGGATCTTCAACCTTTAATGGTATCTGGAGCATCTGCATCTACCATTGGGTATGCAGAGCCCAGTCCGGAATAAGTGTCTCCTCTGCGTAGGACCCATTTATAGCCTCCAGGAGCTACTAGCATTGCTCCAATGTAATCCACTGGCCAGCTACGAGCAGGGCATGTCCCCTGGGAAATTTTCCCCATAGCCAACTAGTCTGTCTCCTTCACTGACAGTTGGAATCGTTCTTGTTGGCATTCTGTGCCTCATAGGGTGCAAGAGGAATATGTGTAGATTCATCCCATATCTGCACTGCTGCAGCTCCATGTCCACTCATTTCATGGACCCAGGCGGCCGCCTCAAAGCACAGCACCCGACAGGCCCTCTTGGTGGCTCCAATCACCTCCCACTCCTCGAAGAGGTGTCTTCTGATGGGAATCTACATGTCTTACTTAAATGTGCTCCTTAAATTCCCAGAGTGATTCCATATGGCTGCAGCTCACAAGGGCATTCCTTTACTAGTCGTTTTCCACTGTTCATCTATCTGACCCTACAGCCAGGCCGTCGGCTACAGCGCACGAATCTGTAAAAATCCCCACATTATGGGCTTTCATCATTGTTCAATGCCAGGAAAACAGCATGCAGGTCAGCCCACTGAGCTGATTTGCTCCTCCTTCCTCCCAACCAGAGTCTTGCCATATGCGGTCTTAATGCAGCAGCTTTCCAAACAGGGTATTGTCCATTCCGCCTGGAACTGCCACCTGCAAACCCAGCAGCTCTTTTGTCATTCAGCCGAGAGCTGTTCCCAGGGCGCAGCCCATGCAGCGGCGGTTTCCGGCAGTTAGTGGGGGGAGGGGCTCCAGGGTCCGTCTGCGAGGAAACGCTACCTGCCCCTGGGTGTCGTGTGGGCCTCCTAGCATCCCTGGGCGGCCTGCTCCTGCACAAACTGCTTCTGTTTTGTTACAGAACTCTTCTGCGTGCTGCCTTCCCTAGCATGTTTCTCTGACGTCACCCATGACATTATGGGTATCTCAGGCTTCAAAATTATTTTATGTGCTTTAGTCACTGAGGCATGCTAATAATTGCCTCTCAAATGGTGTGTATCAGGCAGCAGCATCTGGGAATGTTCTGATCCAAAATCCCAGCAGTTACAGTGGGGAGGCGCTCACGGGCTTTGGCCACCAGCTCCACTGTGCAGGGGACTGGGGGACAGACACTTCCAAAATCATGTCTGAGTGGGGGTCATAAGGGCCGAAAGGCATCAAGAGCGTGACTGCCATTTCTAATTCTAACACGGCCTGCTTCTGTTCTGGACCCACTCTTACACCTTTCTTCCATGTAGAGCCACAGACGGGAGCTGGCAATAGTCCCAGGAGTGGAACAGGAGTCTGCCAAAATCCAAATAAAGCAACCACATGCTGGGCTTCTTGTTTGGACCTGGGTGGGGGGGCGGGGGCATGACAGTTTATTCTTAGTCACACTTGTGGAATATCCCGGGTGGCTCCTGCCCATGTTATTCCTCAGAACTTCACTGTTTGAGCAAGACCTTGGATCTTGGCTGGATTTATTAACCAGCCCCATTTGGTCCTGTATGTCACTATTACATTCAATTCCATCCTAGCCTGCTCCTCTGGTTCTGATGTTGTCATGATGATCTCATCACATAGGGTATTATTACACTCAAGCCCTGACTCAGGTCCAAATCCCTCCTGACCAAGTGGTGACCATAGCTGGTGAGTTCAGGTAGCCCTGTGGCAGCAGGGCAGAAGTAAACTGGGGTCCTTCCCACAGGACGGCAAACTCTGGTTGGCTCTTTTCGGAGATCCAGATGGAGAAGAAGGCATTTGCAAGGCCCGTCACTGAGTCCCCGCTTCCTTCAGCCTGCTGCACGATCTGTGTGGCTGAGACCATGTCTGGAACTGCACAGGCTGTGGGCCGTACAGCCTCACGTAAGCCTTGATCGTCTACTGGTAGTCTCCACAGCCAGCCCCCTTTGCACAGGCCATGCAGGAGCCCTGTACAGTGAGCTCACGGGCCCAGCATCCAGCTCCCAGCAGGTCACTCACTAAAGTGGTGAGCTCTTTGTCCACCAGGTATTCTGCGCTGCTTCAAGTTAACCACCTGGGTGGCTCAGAGAGTTCTAGCAGTTCCCATTTAGCGGGCCCAATTAACACTGGCCAGAGACATGCCTTCTGTTTTACTGTATAGGCAGGGGAAGCAATCCCCAGGCGGACATAATATCCCCCCCAATTAATATTCACATAAAAGGGATACAACCACCTCACACAACATCTGCAAATGGCCTCAGGACCCAGGCTGGGGGTGCAGCCAGAAGACCCTCACCCATTTGTTAATCTTTAACTTGTTAACCTGTCTGACCACCATGCCAGGGATCCCTGGTCAGGTTTCTCACTCTAATCTTGGCCTTCAGGCTTTTCAAATTCTCCAAACTGGATACAGAGAGTGGCGTTTTGGGGCTGCTGCAATGTTGGGGGAACAGGGGTTCCCACTGGCCCACCCAGTTTCTGGTAGTGCTGCTTAACACCTCTGTTGCTGCCCCAGCGGTGTCCACTAGATTCACCCACTTTTTCAATAACCAACTGAAAACTTCCACTCAATTGGGTCAACTGCCTTGACTCTCCCCTCTGTCCCTCCCTATTTTCTTAACTACAGTAGTGTTCTCAGTATTCTAAGACCCCTGAGGGGAAGCTGAGAAAACAAATCTCCTAAGGCTCCTCAAACTCTTATTCAATTTTATAGCAGTAAAGTTACATGGGCGCCCATGTAACAGGGGCCCCTTCACCAGAGCATTCACCATATCCTGTGTAACAGCAATATTCAGTGGGGGAATATCTCGGTCATCCTAAAGCCCATCTGCTGTTTCTTCTGGGGTGTTCCATCTGCATTTACAGGGGCAGTTGGGCAGTGCCCCTTCTCAGGATAAACAGACCTCACAGGGGCTCTTATCCAGTCCGCCAGGCTGGCTGTTCCCCTCGGGAATAACCTTCTGTGTGTCTGGATCACGTACAGCCCTCTGGGACTGTCCAAGAGGGAGTGGAGGGTCCTGCAGCAGCCCAGACCTGCTCTTCCACTCCGAAGCATTCAAACCAGACACAGCTCCCAAACTGGGGACGCTCACAATGCACTTTACTAAAGGCTCTTCAGGAAGCTGGGGATGCCGAGCTACACAATGAGCCAGGTCCTTTACCCCAAATCCCCTTGTTTCACACGTCCTAGTTTTCGCATCCTCGTACATCAGCCATCTTCTTGGTGACGAGAGGTCTTAGAGGTGCTTCCTGTTGCTCTGACATAATTTTCCCTTTCTAGGCAGCTTTGAGGCTAATGGATAAAGCTCAGATTGACCCAAACTCCAGCTTGGTTCAGCATCAACCCTGACCCACCAATTTCTTTTATTTTCTTTTTGGCTGTTACAGGTAACAACAACCAGGGCATGGAGTATACAGTCTGCTTCCTGAGTTTGCACTTCCTTACATGCCAAACGAGCCAGCTCCATAGGAGTTGGGGCCACTGCCACTTCTAAATTCCACTGGTAACTTGTACCTGTGGTAACTGATGGCAGTGCAGCTGCTCCTTCATATGGAGGGGGAGTGGACAGCCATGCAAGCACCCAAGGCTCCTCATCCTTGCCTTTCACTCTTTCTCTTCAAAACCCACATATTTCTGAGAGGCTGGGCCATTCTACCAACACCCAGTACCCAGACACAAAATGGGTTTTCTCGTACACATTGTAGTACAACGTCCATTTGAGTTTGCAGACACGATTCCAACAAGGTGTGTGTTTGTGTGTGTGTGTGTGAGAGAGAGAGAGAGAGAGCAGGTCATCTCACACACACCAAGCAATTCTTAAACACCAGCGGGGTGTCCGAGAATGCAACTCAATTTTCATGCTATCTGCCCAGAGACAGCATTAGATTCCCCAGGTGAAGGGCTCCATCCTGCAAGACTCCCGATCACCCCGAACTCCAGAAGGCTGTCTCAGGCCCAGGCAGTTCCCTGCGATGCTGAAGAACCAGCTACACACTTGAAGGGCCAATGGCCTCCTGCTGAGGTTCAATTAATTTGCTACAGAAGCTCACAAAACTTAGGAAAACACATTTGCCAGTTTAATAAAGGGTACTATAAAGGATACAAGTTAACAGCCAAATAGCTACACAGGGCAAGCTCCCAAATACAGAGGCTTCCATCCTTGTGGAGCTCGGCGCTTGGGGATCGGCTCTGAGGCGAATGTGATGCTTTGGCTCCCTGAGTGTGGAAGCTCTCTGACAGTGAAGCAGGTCTGAGACAGAGAGAAATGCCCTTCTCACGGTGTTTGCTGAGGGCTTCATTGGCTTTCTCATTGGCCACTGGCTGATTCAATCTCTCTCATTAACATGACAAGACACCCATTTGACCTTTAAGGCCTGCAGTGTTTCAGGAAGTGTGGATGAGGACAAAATATTCCTAGGAAATATATATTTGGGTTATAGAATGACCAAGTATATATTTCATATAACTCATTATATCACAATACTCAAAACAATGTTCATTACTTGCACTATGCTCACTGCTGGGCTAGGCCTGGGGATAGAATCACGCAAGAAAGACCAGTCTGCAGCATGGGAAGACCACCAATGATAAACAAGTGAGCACACAGTTAAACAAAAAAGACGGACTCTCATTGTAACCAGGCACTGAGAGAGCAATTCATGAGAGGAGGGAGGGCCAGGCTAAAGGAAGCCATTTCCAGGAGGCCACATAGAGGCTGAGACCAGATGGGGGAACTTCAACAATACAATAAAAGGGTCATGTGTCATGATCAAGTGGGATTTACTCTGGGGATGCAAGGTTAGTTCACTATCTGCAAATTAATCCATTTGACATGCCACATTAACAAAGTGGAAGATAAAAATCATCTGATGATCTCAACAGATGGAGAAAAATTATTTGACAAAATTCAACATCCATTTATAAAAATTCTAAACAAAGTGTGTATAGAGAGAATACACCTAATCATAAAAACAGCCATATATGACAAACCCACACCTATTAGACTCAACAGTGGAAAGTTGAAAGTTTTTCCTCTAAGTACAGGAACAAGTCAAGGATGTCAATTCTTGCCACTTTCGTTCAGCACTGTATGCAACTCCTAGTGATAGCAACTAGGAAAGAAAAATAAAAGACATCCAAACTGGAAAGGAAGTAGTAAAACTGTCACTATCTGCAGAAGACTTGATACTATATATAGAAAACTCTGAGGCCTTCCCTACAAAACAAATAGAACTAATAAGTGAATTCAGTAAAGGTGAAGGCTACAAAAGCGATATTCAAAGTCTGTTGTGTTTCTATACAGTAATAATGAATTATGAGAGAAATTATGAAATCATTCTTATTTACAATTACATCAAAAAGAATAAAATACCAATGAATCAACTGAACCACAGAAGTAAAAGAAGACCTGTATGCGCAAACCCATAAAATATAGATGAAAGAAACTGAAAACCACACAAGTAAATGGAAAGATAAACTATGCTCATGGACTGGAAGAATTAATATTGTTATAATGTCCACACTACACAAAGCAATCTAGAGATTCAATGCTCTCTGTAGCAAAGTACTAACAGCTTACAAAGCTATTACAATGTTATGAGCTTCATTACCTATGCAGTAATTCCATCCCTGTGACTAAATCACTTCATAATTTGATGTTTGTACCATGTTATCCCCTTCACCAATAAAAAAAGAATATAAAAAAGAATGAAGGTTAGAATCCTGAAAAAAAAAATCACATTTTTCACAGAACTAGAACAAATCATTCCCAAATTTGTGTGGAACTACAAAAGACCCCAAACAGCCAGAGCAATACTGAGAAACAAGTATTATGGAAGTATTAGACTCCCAGATTTCTAAGTATACTACAAAGCTATAGTAATCAAAGCAATATGGTATTGGCACAAAAACAGATCCTTATATCAATGGAACAAAACAGAGAGCCCAGAATTAAACCCACAGTTACATGGTCAGTTAATTATGACAGAGGAGGTAAAAATACAAAATAAGAAAAAGTCTCTTCAAAAAATGGTGTTGGTTATACTGGACAGCTACACACAAAAGGTGGACCACTTTCATAAAGCATATACAAAAATAAACTCAAAATGAATTAAAGACTTAAATGTAGGAAGTGAAACATAAAATTTCCAGAAGAAAACATAGGCAGCAGCAAGCTCTTTGACTCTGGCCTTAGGAATAATTTTTTGATTTCTCTCAGTGAAGGACAACAAAGGCTAAAACAAACAAATGGGACTACATCAAACTAAAACGCTCTGTACAGTGAAGGAAACCATCAACCATACAGAAGAATAACCTACTGAATGGTAGATGTTCGAACACGGCATATTCAATATGGTGTTAACAACCAAAACATATAAATTACTCATACAACTCACTATCAAAACACAATCCAATTTCAAAAATGGACATATGACCTAGATAGGCATTTTTCCAGAAAAGACATATAGACGGCCAACAGACACATGAAAAGGTTCTCAGTTTCACTAACCACCAGGGAAATGCAAATCAAAATCACAATGAGATCTCAATTCAAATCTGTTAGAATGGCAAGTTTGTGGAGAAAAGGAAACCCTCATGTACTATTGGTGGGAATATGAACTGGTGTAGTCACTATGGAAAACAGTACGTGGGTTCCTCCAACACTTAAAAATAAAACTACCACATAATCCAGCAACTCTGCTTTAGGAATTTACCCATGGAAAATGAAAATACTAATTTAAAAAGACATATGTATCTTTATGTTCATTGCAACATTATTTACAATAGTTAAGATACAGAAGCAGCCTAAATGTCCGTAAATACAGGAATGGATAAAGATGTGAAACACACACACACAACATGCACACACACAACACGCACACACACAGTGGTATATTACTCAGCCATAAGGAAGAAAAAAAATCATGCCATTTGGGACATCAACAATCTAAGTCACCTTCAAAGCACGTGCCCTTGACATGAGGTGTGTGGACGGTCCTTGCCCTCTGTGGCCTTCTTCCCCCATAAAACACAACTCCAAGTAATCACAAGAGAAACATCAGGTTAAATCCAACGGGAGAAAAATTCTACAAAATTGATGATGAAGAATCTTGAAAATGGAAAAGATCATCCAGAACAGACTGTCTCAGAAACTCTAACAAAAAGGAGTGTCTTAGGGAGACAAGATCACTAAGTGTAATGAGGTATCCTGAACGGGACCTTACAGGACAAAGGACACAACCAGGGAAATCTGAGAAAAAGAATGCATGGTGGATGCTTACGATGCAGCGACACTGTTTCATTAATTATAACAAGGAACTATAATGATATGGAATGGTAGTAAGAGGGGAAGTGAGCTGAGCAAACCGTGAAATCCTGCATTGCCTTTGCAAATTTTCCACAAATCTGAAAGTGTCTTAAAATAAAAATGTATTAACTAACACTTTTCATATTTTAACACATAGTATTTCTAGAATGTCTATGAGAAACTATGGTTAATTTTGATTATCACCTAGTTCTACTATTTTGTTTCTTAAAGATAGAATTTATGACACAGAGAAGTAAACAACGCAGGAAGATCATAATTTCCAAACAACTATGTTACAGTTTTCATGTTCAGTGGATAATGCATGTGCATACTTACTTATTATATATTATGTTACTTGGGAAGGTTTTTTAAGTTGTTTCACTGGTACGGCTATGTCTCAGGTCACTCTCAAAAAATCATGTCATCATAAATGTATGTAGAGATTCAGATACTATGGTGTCTATTTCACTTTAAGGTTAAACATATTCAAAGGACTGCTGTGGAAACAAAAAATAAAATGCCTCAGTGTGACTGGCTCACATGTATTCCAAGAATACTTGTATAGTTCAGCAGTAATGGAGCAAAATCAAAATCTCTAACTCAAATATTCAGATCACAATAATGAGAACAGAAAGTATGACCATGAAGAGATTCAGTGTTTTGTCTTGACATTTTATCACCAGAAAATATCTAAAAAATATTCAAACATCATTTGCCAGGTGATAGTGAGCAAACAGTGACAAAATCAAAGAATTAAAAGTGGCCGAATATACTGCAAGTGACAGTAGATGTTGCTGTGTTGTGTGCCAGGTGTGATACTTAAGAGATCACACAGAATTATTCAAAGAAAATGCTGATATGCTCCCCAATTTAGTGAAACTTAAATGTTGATAGAATTCCTTATAGCTAATGATGTAGGTAAAGATAAAAGTTGATCTGTTCCATTTTCCAGAATAGACCACATACAAGGCCACAAAAAGAACCTCAGTAAATTCAAAAATATTGAAATTCTACCAACTTCTCATATCACAAAGGTATAAAACTAGAAATAAATTGTACAAAGAAAACAAAAAGGCTCACAAATATATGGAAGCTTAACAACATGCTCATAAATAATCAATGAATCAACGACCAAATTAAAACAGTGATCAAACAATATATGGAGACAAATGACAACAACACAAAGCTGCAACTTCTGTGGGACGCAGCAAAGGCAGTTCTAAGAGGAAAGCATATTGCAATCCAGGCCTATTTAAAGAAGGAAGAACAATCCTAAATGAATAGTCTAAAGACACAATTATTGAAATTGGAAAAAAAAGAAGAAATGAGGCCCAAAGCCACCCGAAGGAGGGACATAATAAAGATTAGAGAAGAAATAAATAAAATTGAGAAGAAAACAATAGAAAAGATCAATGAAACCAAGAGCTGGTTCTTTGAAAAAATAAACAAAATTGATAAACCCCTAGCCAGACTTATTAAGAGAAAAAGAGAATTTACACACATAAACAGAATCAGAAATGAGAAAGGAAAAATCACAACGGACTCCACAGAAATACAAAGAATTATAAGAGAATACTATGAAAATCTACATGCTAACAAGCTGGAAAACCTAGAAGAAATGGACAACTTCTTAGAAAAATACAACCTTCCAAGAGTGACCAAGCAAGAAACAGAAAACCTAAACAGACCAATTACCAGCGATGAAACTGAATCAGTAATCAAAAAACTACCCAAGAACAAAACCCCTGGGCCAGATGGATTCACCTCTGAATTTTACCAGAAATATAGAGAAGACATAATACCCATTCTCCTTAAAGTTTTCCAAAAAATAGAAGAGGAGGGAATACTTCCAAACTCATTCTATGAAGCCAGCATCACTCTAATACCAAAACCAGGCAAAGACCTCACCAAAAAAGAAAATTACAGACCAATATCCCTGATGAACGTAGATGCAAAAATACTCAACAAAATATTAGCAAACCGAATTCAAAAATACATCAAGAGGATCATACACCATGATCAAGTGGGATTCATCCCAGGGATGCAAGGAAGGTACAACATTCGAAAATCCATCAACATCATCCACCACATCAACAAAAAGAAGAACAAAAACCACATGATCATCTCCATAGATGCTGAAAAAGCATTTGACAAAATTCAGCAACCATTCATGATTAAAACTCTCAACAAAATGGGTATAGACGGCAAGTACCTCAACATCATAAAGGCCATATATGACAAACCCACAGCTAACATCATACTTAACAGCGAGAAGCTGAAGCTTTTTATCTAAGATCAGGAACAAGACAGGGATGCCCACTCTCTCCACTGTTATTCAACATAGTATTGGAGGTCCTAGCCACGGCAATCAGACAAAACAAAGACATACAAGGCATCCAGATTGGTAAAGAAGTCAAATTGTCACTGTTTGCAGATGACATGATATTATACATAAAAAACCCTAAAGACTCCACTCCAAAACTACTAGAACTGATATCTGAATTCAGCAAAGTTGCAGGATACAAAATTAACACACAGAAATCGGTTGCTTTCCTATACACTAATGATGAGCTAACAGAAACAGAAATCAGGAAAACAATTCCATTCACAATTGCATCAAAAAGAATAAAATACCTAGGAATAAACCTAATGAAGGAAGTGAAAGACCTATACCCTGAAACTACAAGACACTCCTAAGAGAAATTAAGAGGACAGTAACAAATGGAAATTCATCCCATGCTCTTGGCTAGGAGGAATAAATATTGTCAAAATGGCTATACTACCTGTGGAGAGCGGTTGGGACAGAAGGAGCAAGAGTACAGGACAGGATTGATTATGTTTTTTGTGCCTAGTCTCCATCTAAGGCCTGAACCAGGCCTGACTCTGAGAGAAACCTCCAAAAGTTTCCTAATTTCCAGGAACAAGTATCTCAGGAAGGTAGGGAGGTCTTCTCTTAAGGCCTGCCACCTGGACCAGATACCCCCAGGCGTATGTGACTTAAGTGATTGAATTAATGTCTGATTGGATTAATCTGTAGGCAATACTTGATTGAATTAAGGGCATGTGAATCTAATCTGTAGGCAATTCATGTGTATATAAGCCATGCCAGAATAAAGCTTCTTTGCTTTCTGCACCAGTATGTCCTTCTGTCATCTTGAATATACAGCCCAACGCCCCCACTCAGGAACTGTTCAATTCCTGCCGGCAGGCCCCGGGAGAATGTGGTGCCCAAACAGGGACCTGAGCACGGGGGAGCAACGCCAGAGAGCCACCAAGAGAGAAGATGCAGCGCTGTGGATCTGAAGCACTTCTGCCATGGCACGCAGGCAAGAAAGTGCCGGGACGGTGGTAAAGACAGGAGTTGAAGAAAAGGACCAACAGTCCGTGAGTATAATAAAAGGCATAATAACCCCGGGGAACAGACACTGCCTTTCTCTTTTACTTCTCTTATAAAAAAAAAAAAAGCCATCTGTGGCTCCCAACATCGGGCGCTCGTCAGCCACTTAAACGGGACTAGCCCAGCTGCTGATCTCAAAGTCTCGAGCGACAGGTTCCCCTGTGTCTCCCTCAGTGGATCCCCCGTCTCCCTTGGGAGCCGGGAACATCAGCTGAGCGGAGGCCAGGATTCCCTTTCAGAGGCATCTCCTTGGATGCGAGGGACTGAGGAAAGCCGCGGGCAACTGCGCGAGCGTCCAGGCTGAGGCTGCACTTCAGCGGCTCCTCAAAGGCCCACGTGTCTGGACTCAGACCCCGACAGCCCGACCGGGTGTCCGTGAGGAGTGTCTCTTTCTCAGTCTCCGACGTCCAGCCTGCTTTTTCAGGCTGCCCTGGCCTTTGAGTCAGGCGAGGGGCGCTCCTAGCTCTTTCCTACTTCGCTAGCTAAAAGTGGAAGTATAAAACTTCATTATCTATAAACAATAGTGTTACAGTAGAGATAAGTATGGGAAATGGGAATAGCCGTTTGCTCTTTGCTTACACTTTTGGGCTTTGGACTCTAATTAGAGATAGTTTAGTTCCTAGACAGGAGAGGCAGAGATTGGATTCGGCTGCAGACAAGGGTGAAACCATAGACGCTGAGGCCGGTCAAGTCATTCCTTCCGCACCACCCGAGACTGTATCAGAAGTGGCGGATGAGGGAGAATGGGAGAGTGATCGCGGCTCTTTAATAGACCTTAAAGAACAAAGGCCCGAAAAATTAGATCTGCCAGAGGTTTGCTTGTGTAAAACCTTTAGCAAGCTCATGGCTGAAGGTGCATTGAAATATACTCCTCCAACTCCCCCTCAGTCAGTTGTTGCGGGGCTTGACCCCCCTGCGCCGCCTCTTACAGCTTTGGCCGTCTTGACTTTAAAACCTAGACCAGGTAAAAGACAGCTGTTGCCACTACAACAGCTTTCTCCCCTGCAAAAGGCTCTAAAACAAGCTTCAGAGAGAGGGGAAGATACTATGGGTTTTGTAGCCTGTCCGGTCTTTGAGGTAGTGGATGAGCAAGGAAGGGGTGAGGCACAGAATCCATCAGCCTTTAGCATTTAAACAACTTAAAGAGCTGAAAATGGCCTGCTCATCCTATGGAGCCACTGCTCCGTTTACACAAGCTATGCTTGAGGTTTTTGCGGCTGGTTCTCTCCCGCCTTCTGATTGGAAAGCTATTGCACGAGCCTGTTTAAGTGGAGGAGATTATCTATTGTGGAGATCAGAATATGCGGAGCAATGTCAAAAGACAGCTGATATTAATAGAGCTCAAAATCATCCAGTAGCTTTTGAAATGCTTATGGGGGAAGGACCCTACAGTGATCTTAACAGGCAGTTAGATTTCGATCCTGCTGCCTATGCACAAATAAATGCCGCTGCTAAGCAAGCTTGGATGAAACTGCCCTCAGGGGGGGCACGATCCAAAGATTTATCTAAAATTAGGCAAGGGCCAGAAGAGCCTTTTCAAGATTTTGTCTCTCGTTTGATGCAAGCATCTTAGCAGATTGATAGGAGATATAGATGCGGGTCTTCTCCACGTAAAACAATTAGCCTATGAGAATGCAAATTCTGCATGCCAGGCAGCCCTTCGCCCTTTCAGAAAAAAGGGCACAATTTCAGATTATATTAGTCTCTGTTCAGACATCGGCCCAGCTTACACACAAGGGTTAGCCATGGCTGCCGCACTTCAAGGGAAAACAGTCAAAGAAGTGCTTTTCCAGCAGCAGGCTTCCAAAACAAGGAATACTTCAGGGCCCCTTGACAGCTGCTTTGGTTGTGGACAAATGGGTCACCAGATAAGGCAGTGCCAAAACAAATAGGAATGAGAGGCTAGGAGATACGGGAAGACAACCGGGTCTCTGTCCTCGCTGCAAATGAGGCAATCATTGGGCAAGAGAATGTAAGTCAAGAAGAGATGTAAATGGAAATAAACTAGATCAGGAACAGGGAAATGGGAGGAGGGGCCAGCCCCAGGCCCCGAAACAGTGTTATGGGGCTCTTCAAGCCTTCATCCCGAGGCAAGGAAATCTGTTTGTGACTTCTACCGAGCAGTGCAGGACTGGACCTCAGTCCCGCCTCCTACTCAGTACTAACCCCAGAGATGGGCATGCAGGCCCTTCCCACAGGAGTGTATGTACCACTCCCTGCTGGATGTGTAGGATTATTATTAGGCAGAAGCAGTGCCACCTTGAAAGGCCTTTTAGTAGCACCAGGTGTGACAGACCCAGATTATGAGGGAGAAATAAAAATTATGGCTCATTCACCAGCAGCCATAACAGTCATTCAACCCCCTCAGAGAATTGCACAATTAATCCTCCTACCAAAAGTAGAATCTCCAAATAAATATATAAAGGATAAAAGAGGTCAGGCGGGTTTTGGCTCGTCTGATGCGTATTGGGTTCAACCCATTGGGAATAAATGCCCAGAATTAACGTTAACCATAAGAGGAAAAAGAATAAAAGGGCTCCTAGATACTGGAGCTGACATATCTGTTTTTGCCAGTGATCAATGGCCCTATGAGTGGCCTAAACAACCTACAGTGACACACCTTCAAGGCATAGGCCAAAGTCAAAATTCAGAGCAGAGTAGTGACATCTTGTTATGGAAGGATGATGAAAATCATAGTGGCAGCTTTCAACCGTATATAGTTGCCGGCCTTCCAGTCAATCTATGGGGAAGAGATGTTATGAAAGAAATGGGAGTATACCTGTATAGCCCCAATGATAAAGTCACTACCCAATTATTAGACCAAGGACTTCTTCCCACACAGGGACTCGGGGCTAAGGGACAGGGCATCAATCAACCTCTCATAACTCCCTCTAGAAGAGACAGACAAGGACTAGGATATTTTTAATAGAGGCCTCTGAGCCCCCTGCTCCCCATGCAGATCCAGTAACATGACTCAGCGATACCCCTGTATGGGTGGATCAGTGGCCTCTTTCAGCTGAAAAAATACAAGCGGCAGAGCTACTAGTGCAGGAGCAACTCAACCGCGGTCATATAGAAACTTCCAATTCGCTATGGAACTCACCTATATTTGTTATAAAAAAGAAATCAGGGAAGTGGAGGTTGCTACAAGACCTAAGGAATGTTAATGAAACTATGGAATTAATGGGAGCATTACAACCTGGGCTCCCTTCTCCATCTGCTATTCCGCAGGGCACCTTTAAAGTGATATTAGATCTAAAAGATTGCTTTTATACCATCCGCCTGGCGGAAAAAGATAGTAAAAGATTTGCCTTTAGTGTGCCATCTGTCAATTTTAAAGAACCCATGAAACGTTATCAATGGAAAGTTCTTCCTCAGGGTATGGCAAATAGCCCGACCCTTTGCCAAAAGTTTGTAGCCAAGGCTATAGAATTAACCAGAAGGAAATATAAACAAGTGTATATTATACATTACATGGATGATATTCTCATTGCTCATCAGAATGAGGGGATAGTCCTCGCAGCCTTCAGTTCTATACAGAAAGATTTAGCTAATGCAGGGCTTGTTATTGCTCCAGAGAAGATTCAAACTCAGCCACCCTTTCAGTACTTAGGAAAAACTCTGTATCCAAAGGTCATTCTACCTCAGAAAATACAATTAAGAAAAGATAATGTGAAAACATTGAATAATTTTCAAAAATTACTAGGAGACATAAACTGGGTCCGACCTCATTTAAAATTATCTACAGGAGAGTTAAAGCCTTTGTTTGAAATCTTAAAAGGTGATCCCGACCCAACTTCTGCCAGAACACTCACTCCTGAAGGGAGAGCTGCCTTGGATAAGGTAGAACAAGCCATAGAGAATCAGCAACTTTCATATATTGATTATTCAAAAGATTTAGAAGTTTATGTGTTGGCTTCCTCACATACCCCGACTGCTGTAATATGGCAGGAAGGACCTCTTTTGTGGATACACCTGCCTGTCTCACCTGCGAAAGCACTTGCCCCTTACCATGAAGCAGTCTCTGCCATAGTTCAACTTGCTAGAGAAAATGCACGTAGATACTTTGGCAGAGATCCAAGTTACATCAGGGTCTCATTTAAGAAGAATCAGATTACTTGGTTGTTTGCCTCTTCTGATGCTTGGGGGCTAGCGTTTGCCAGCTTTGTGGGACAGATAACTCACGGGTCAATGGAATGGCCCAGATCCAGTACTAATCTGGGGACGAGGGCATATTTGTGTTTTTCCACAGGATGCAGAAGGAGCCAGGTGGCTCCCAGAAAGATTGGTCCGCCATGCTGAAGCTCATACTCCTCTGCATTCTGCTGGCGACCGCGGGAACCAACCACACACACTGGGCATTTGTGCCAGACCCTCCGATCCTCTACCCAGCGGTTTGGGACGGCCCGGAGATCATTGTCCAGGTCAATGATACCAGGATTCTGGGCCATCCTTCCACCTCCAGGAATTCGCCTGCCCTGAGCCCTTATCAGAATTATTCAGCCGAAGGAAAAGGAATGCCGGTGTGCTTCCGTGCTGTGCCTTCTGACAATTGTATCAATGTTATGGACAGCAAAGGGAACAGAGTGCTCATGCCCGTGGTGAATATGTCCTATCCTGGGATGACCAAAGATTCCAAGAGTAAATCCAAATGTGACTATGACCATGGACATCCTTTTTCCCCTCAGCAAGTGCCTTATTGTGGCACAGAGAATACGAGGGTTAATGCAACAATCTTATGGACCCATTGTGTAGAAAGAACCCCAAAACGGTGTAAATGATAATGCAAAAGATTTTACAGTGCTTGCTTGTGTCAATCCCTCTTCTATTAATCGGTGATGTCCATGTAAATGTGGGGAATAATTCAAAATTCAGTGTTAGCTGCAATAATTGTAACTTTACTTCCTGTGTAACTTCTCTATCAGAAATTCAGGCTGCAGATTCTGTAGATAATTTGGCTCAGGATGTGTCTCTCACCTGGCCACCCAAGAATCAAGTGATTCCCAGGTGGAACATAAGCTCTAGGCCTTAGAGCATACGTGCTTTACTTGGGTGATCAAGTTAATGTGTTGAAAACTAGAAAGTTACATCAAGAGATAATAGCTATCCAAGAGGTAAAATTAGATTTGTCACCAGAAAAATTAGAAAAGTTTTTGGAAGGTTTAAGCTCCATGGTCCCCACCTGGGCCTCTACCAAAATAGCTCTTGAGCTTCTTCATTGTCTGCGCTCTAATGCTCTTTCTTCTACTTTTATTGGTCCCTACAGCACTACGTTTGGTAGAAAAAGTGCTGAAGCAAATCTATGGAAGCCTCCACAAGCAAAACTTATCACTCAACCCCCCAGCCAATTTTGGCTTAGGAGGCTGGATAGCCAGTGACGGGTAAGGCAAGAAGGGGAGTGAACCAACCTAAGACAGGGAATGGGTCATGCAACCCTCAGCCTGATGACGGGTAAGGCCATCCCCGTTCTTGACCAACCTAAGACAGGCACAGTCATCCCATGCATTCAAGCATTTTAAAAAATAAAAAAGGGGGAGATGTGGAGAGCAGCTGGGACAGAAGGAGCAAGAGTACAGGACAGGATTGATTATGTTTTTGTGCCTAGTCTCCATCTAAGGCCTGAACCAGGCCTGACTCTGAAAGAAACCTCCAAAAGTTTCCTAAATTCCAGGAACAAGTATCTCAGGAAGGTAGGGAGGTCTTCTCTTAAGGCCTGCCACCTGGACCAGATACCCCCAGGCGTATGTGACTTAAGTGATTGAATTAATGTCTGATTGGATTAATCTGTAGGCAATACTTAAGTGATTGAATTAAGGGCATGTGAATCTAATCTGTAGGCAATTCATGTGTATATAAGCCATGCCAGAATAAAGCTTCTTCGCATTCTGCACCAGACAGTTCGCCCTCCTGTCATCTTGTATATACAGCCCGATGCCCCCACTCAGGAACTGTTTGACTCCTGCCGGCAGGCCCTGGCAACTACCTAAAGCAATCTACAGATTCAATGCAATCCCTATCAAAATACCAACAGCTTTCTTCAATGAACTGGAACAAATAGTTCAAAAATTCATATGGAACCACAAAAGACCCTGAATAGCCAAAGCAATCCTGAGAAGGAAGAATAAAACGGGGGAATTACGCTCCCAGACTTCAAGCTCTACTACAAAGCTACAGTAATCAAGACAATTTGGTATTGGCACAAGAACAGACCCACAGACCAGTGGAACAGAATAGAAAATCCAAACATTAACCCAAACATATATGGTCAATTAATATATGATAAAGGAGCCTTGGATATACAATGGGGAGATGACAGTCTCTTTAGCAGCTGGTGTTGGCAAAACTGGACAGCTACATGTAAGGGAATGAAACTGGACTACTGTCTAGCCCCATACACAAAAGTAAACTCAAAATGGATCAAACACCTGAATGTAAGTCATGAAACCATAAAACTCTTAGAAAAAAACATACACAATAATCTCCTGAATATAAACATGAGCAACTCTTTCCTGAATGCATCTCGGGCAAGGGAAACAAAATTAAAAATGAACAAATGGGACTACATGATGCTAAAAAGCTTCTGTACAGCAAAGGACACCATCAGTGGAACAAAAAGGCATCCTACAGTATGGGAGAATATATTTGTAAATGATACATCTGACAAGGGATTACCTCAAAAATATATAAAGAACTCAAACGCCTTAACACCCAAAAATCAAAGAACCCAATTAAAAAATGGGCAGAGGACATGAATAGACACTTCTCCAAAGAAGAAATTCAGATGGCCAACAGGCACATGAAAAGATACTCCACATCACTAATTATCAGGGGAATTCAAATTAAAACCACAATGAGATATCACCTCACACCAGTTAGGATGGCCAACATAGAAAAGACTAGGAATAACAAATACTGGCAAGGATGCGAAGAAAGGGGAACCCTCCTCACTGCTGGTGGGAATGTTAGCTAGTTTAACCATTGTGGAAAACAATATGGAGGTTCCTCAAAAAACTAAAAATAGAAATACTGTTTGACCAGGGAATTCCACTCCTAGGAATTTACCCAAAGAATGTAATTTCTCAGATTCAAAAAGACATATGCACCCCTTTGTTTACTGCAGCACTATTTACAATAGCCAAGAAATGGAAGCAATCTAAGTGTCCATCAGTAGATGAATGGATAGAGAACATGTGGTACATATACACAATGGAATACTATTAAGCCATAAGAAGAAAACAAAACCTACTATTTGCAACAACATGGATGGAGCTGGAGGATATTATGCTCAGTGAAATAATCCAGGTGGAGAAAGACAAGTACCAAATGATTTCCCTCATTTGTGGAGTATAACAACAAAACAAAACTGAAGGAACAAAATAGCAACCAACTCACAGACTCCAAGAAGGGAGTAGTAGTTACCGAAGGGGCGGGGTTGGGGAAGGTGGGTGGGGAGCGATGGAGAAGGGGATTGAGGGGTATTATGATTGGCACACATGGTGTGGGGGGATCATGGGGAAGACAGTGTAGCACAGAGAAGGCAAATGGTGATTCTGTGGCATCTAACTTTACTGATGGGCAGTGATGTTTAACTGAAACACTCAATGTTAATAATTAATAAAGTTAGTAAACATGAAAGGAGCTAGTGCTTTGCCAGTGGCAGGCACTCAAGCTAAGGCCTTGGGAACCATAAGACTAGAGGGAGAATGAACTTGATGCTACCTGACGTTTATCCCAGGAAAGTGACCCTCTGGCTGCGCTTCACGGTGCCCATCAGGATCCATAACTAACAGCAAGGAGAGGGGACACTGGGTTAATGGTGCTTCAGGCCTTCTCACCTTCTCTGTCCCAAAGCTACCCTCTGTTTCAATTGCACCATGGAAAAAAATTTTAACTCCTATACTGTACTTCATTATTAATTAATTTTCTAATGGCACATACCAGATTGGGCTGCATCAGCAAGCAGGAATGACCACTCCACTTCACTAAGTAGCCTGCCCAGACTCCTGCACGACAGAAGCTACCCATTCCTACACCCACAGATGCGTGTATATTAGAGCAGCCCGAGTTCACCTCCACAGAGTGCCAGAATAAACAGTGTGTCTCTGCAACACTGACCCTTGTCAAAGGACCACAGACAATTTTTGTTCTTCTGTTAGAAAAACTTTATACCAAAATACGTACAATAAAATGCACAAATCATAAAGCTCGATGAATTCTGACATATGTACACACTCACATACCCATCGCCTAGATCAAGATATCAAATATTCTCACTCATTTTCTCAACCTTCACCTACTTCAGACATTTGGCCAAGGAGACATACAGAAGGCCAACAGACATCAAAAGATGCTCAATAACACTCCTCAAGTCTAAACCCTACGAGATGTCAGGTCACATCAGTCAGAATGTCCAGAATCCAAGAGACAAAAAAATAACAGGTGTTGGCAAGGATATGGAGACAACGGGAATGCTGGTGGGATGGCAAGTTGATGCAGCCACCATGGAAAGAGGATGGAGGTTTCTCAGAGAACAGCTGTGCTCTCTGTCATGCTATGGGATGAAGGAGGACACTGAATGGTGGCTTGCTAAGGATGCTACAAAGAGTCACTTACCTGCCTCGTGTAACCCAGGAGGTAAAGAACAGCACGTTTGCAGAAATGGATCAAGCAGACTTTCATGAGTTGACTTCAGACGAAGTTGTTCCCTGTGGAGACCTTGTAGGGAAAACAAAAATGTCATTAAGAGGGTGACCCTGACTTACTGGCTTCCCCACTAAGAAGGGACAGTCCACTAGCAGGTGGCTTCTTTTCCAAGGCAGGGAGGATGAGTCACAGAGGAAACCCTGATTTGCAGGCACCTGCCACGTGCAAGGGGGTGGGAAGGATGCTCTCACCTGTGACTATCCATGCTCCAGGGGCCTCCCTGCTGAGGCCAATCCCCCCAGAAGCCTGCCCCAAACTCTCCCCACCTGACTTCTCCACTAGGCGGTTTTGGGGAGCCAGCTGCCTTCCTCAAGCTCGCCTAGTGCACAGGGACCCAGAGACACCAACACTCTCCCAGGCCACACAGTGCTCTAACACACATGCACCCTCACAGCGCCCGTGCCGGTGTGCCCACGGACCTGACACCGGAACTATTACCTGCAGTCAGAGAAGCTGGCGGGTCTGGAGAGCTGGCTGAGACACGGTCACCTTCCTGGCTGGGTAAGTGCGTGCACCTCTCATAGCTTTCCAACGCCCACCTACAGCTTTCGACTTTCCTCCCAGAGCCCACGCACCACCCCAAACTCTCTGATCAAAAAGCCAACGCGGGGCGGCTACTTACTACGAGCTGAGGCTGCTGCAAGGCGGCCAGGCCTGCGTGGGAACGAGGGAGCCCGGTCCCCGGCAAGGAGTCTGAGGTAGGAGGCGCTGGGCGTCGGGGAGCGTCGGCAAAGGCAGTGACGTCAGTGTCAGCGGGGGAAGGCACGGGCAGGCAGCCGTGTCGGCAAGCGTCCCGGCCGGGTGTCATAGGGAGGCACCTGCGGGCGAGGACAGGAGGGAGGCGGGCTCTGGGGCGGTGGCTGCCGGCGTCTGCGCTTCGGTGGAGGGCGCTGGCCCGGGCGCAGGGCTTGGCAGGCGACGGCGGCGCCCGCGGGTGCCGGCCTTCCCGGGCGGCGGGGGCGGCAGTCCTCCCGGGCGGGGTCAGCGGGAGGCCTCGGCGGCGGAGGGAGGACTGACGGGAGGCGTCCTCTGCGGCGGGCGGCCGCGCTCTGCTGGAAGGAGGCCGCGGTGGGCGCCGACAGCGGCTGGAGTCGGAGGACCGGGGGGTCGGGCGCGGGCGCAGCGGCGGTTGCGGGCGGACCCCGGCCCCTTAGGTCGCTGCCCCGTCCCCGCAACGACGGACAGCGCGCGCCGCCGCCGCCAGCCGCCGCTCACTACCACCGACTCCCGTCCTCCACCGACATCGCCGCCTCCCGCCACCCCCGAAGCCACCGCAAGCCATCGACGCTCCCCCCCGGGGCTCACGCCGCCGCTGCCCGCCCCTCCGCCTCTCGCCGCCTCTAACGGCCCTTCTGCGCAAGGCAGCCTGGGACGTCCGCAGCCGCCCGAAGCCGACGCCTCCCCTCGCCGGCATCCCACTGACTCCGCCCCTGGCCCCTGCCCGCTCACTCCGCCTCTAGCGGCCGTCCTGCGCATGGCAGCCTGGGACGTCGGCAGCCGCCCGAAGCCGACGCCTCCGTCGCCGGCATCCCACTGACTGGGCCCCTGGCCGCTGCCACCACCACCGAAGCCGCCCCCTCTGCCCACCGACACCCGCTCCGTTGCCTCTCGCCGCCCACCTGCACACAGCAGCCTCGGACGTCCGCCAACGCTTTAAAACTTTGTGTCAAAATTTCTACATTCCTTGAATTTCATTTTGATTCAAACATTAGTTCTTTTTATTCTCCAGCTTTTCAAAAAGGCTTACTTCACCATAATACATATGATTATAAAAGAGTCTGTGTTCATGGGTAAATATGTGTGTGTGTTTAGTTGAAGAAAAATGTATACGAATATGCATACACATCAACTTATCCTGGAATTTGTTCTTTGGACTCAATGTATTTCTACAGATTTCATTTTTCGTTACACCTTTAGAAGTTAAGTTTATTATTTCACATTCTTTTCAAAACTAAGGACACAGAGATAGGGGATTGAATTTTTAATAATTATATAACAGCAGTTAAAACATTGTACTTCTGGAGTTTTGCAAAAAATAGAACCATGCAGTATGCACTGTTATTTTCTTATGAATTTTTTAATTCTTCAATTTGTACACCTTAAATAGGTACAGTTTATTCCATCTAAATATTCTCTAATTAGAATTAAAAAATTGTAGTGGTGCATGACTCGGTAGAATCTGCAATATAAGTAGCTGGATCCTAATGGGTGGGGCGTATCTCTTCTAAATGGGAAAAAGTAGTTTCATGCGTAAATGTTAAAATAGTGGAATTAAATTAAGGCAACTTAGAATTGATAAACTCACTGTTACCCCTGTGAACTAGAAGATTATACTGCACATACAGAACAGGAGTAAAATGACACAAACTGGTTCAAGACAGAGAGTATTACAACCATACACATCATCATGGATGAGCCATGGTGACACAATATGGGGATTTGCAGCTGGATGTTGCTTCATGAAGAGTTTGCATAGGTCAGAACAACTCCCCAGTCTATCATCCCACTTGACTATAAAGACATATGACACCATTTTATTTTAGGATGGTTTGTTATGCTGCAATAGCTAACTGATACAATAAACAACTCAAGGCAATTGTAATAATATGATTCTTCTCATCTTAGGCATTGACTGTGATATTTAAACATGGCATTCATGATGATTCTGTTATTCAAGTCTATTTAACAACTGTTAGAAAGTGATCCCACTGAGGTCCCTTTGAGGTAACATGGAGAAGCAAGAAGCACATGCATATTTGCACAGAAATGGTGACCCTGCATCACATACCTGGACAGGAGTCTGAGCTTTGTAGTGAGTCATCCTTTGATTATGAGGATATGTAATGGATACTGACACTGCTCTTTCACTGCCCCTCTAGTGGGTAGGTAAAATTTCAACTAGAGGGAGATATTTCATTCAGAGAGATTACAAGAATCATATTTGAAGGTAGCAGTAGAAATTTCCAAACAGAAACTAGAAAATAATTTACTAAAAAACTAAAATATGCCACCAGACCTTCAACTGTTAATAATAAATATTTTGTATTAATCAATACATAATACTTTGCTTCACCATTCTTAAGGTCAACTCTGACTCTAAGGCTGCATTATGTCAGCCCATCTTTTCATATTTGTAGATTCCACTTGGAGACACATATTTTATTATCATTTTTCACCAGTGATCGTGGTAGGTGCAGTGGACACAAGTTGCATAACAGTACAGGATCCTAACAATTAAAAAAAACCATCAAAACCTCATTATCAGCTATAAGAACCAGCATGTTAAGGCCCACCATAGCAGGAACGTAATTAAACTAGTGACATACAAATTAATGATGTTCAGACATGGAAAAGAGTGATGTCAGGAGGTCTGGTGCGTGGGCTGCTTCCTAGATGCAGGGCCTCACTGGAGGGTACAATAAAGGGGAGCGGCCACACTCGCAGCGCAGGGAGGGTGGGAGTGCCCCCTATTATTCCCGGCTTGGTAGCAGACGGGAGGAGCCACTGATTTGGTTCACTCAAGCAGTTGTCCAGAGGAACTCATATTGGCTACTCTGACAGCGGGCGGGCTACTGTGACCCGAAGAGGCAGGGCAGATAGACATCCGAAACCGCCTGCGTGAACGGCAAACTAACGCAGCAAGGAGGAAATGGAATCTTGCCGTATTATATTTTCATGCAAAGGGTTTTAAGCATCTGTATCATAAACTTACTTCTATGCTTTCTACCCAGTTCAGCAGAACTGGAAGAGTCCGTGTGGGGACCGCATCCGTATCCCGGAGACCTGGCGGCAGCCTGCCTTGGTGCACCCACAGCGCCTGGACCAGGTATCTGGGGACCACAGTCCATCCTATAAAACTACGCCTTAACCTGCTGGTTCTTATAAGCTGATAATGAGTTTTCCTTTTTAGCTGTTAGGATCCTGTATTGTTACACAACTTGTGTCCACTGCACCAACTGCTTGGCCAATTCTGAAACTTCTGTAACACACCTGACTTGCGGGCCTGGAATTTAGCCTGAATGCATCCGAAAAAATGACATTTTAAGCAGTTTTAAAAGTGCCTTAAATTTTTTCCCCGTGCTGCTGGCTTTGATAGGCTTAACAACAGGACGAGTGAGAACTTTCTCCAGTCGCTTAAGGAAGAGCCCGCGCATGAGAGGAGGAAGCGCAGTGGACCCTGATGGAAATGGAGCCCAGGCCCGGGTGTCAGTCCGGTTCGCAGAAGCTCTACCCGGCGGCGGTTTCCAGAGGGGCGGCACTGAGTTCTGGACCTCGGCCAGGGGAGCTGCGGGGCGGGATTGGGGGTGAAGGGTGGCGCTGCGCTGCGCCTGTCCTGCCCCGACACAGCCAGGGCGCGGCAGGAGAGCCCACCTACTCTCAGCACTGGGGCTCTTAGCAAGCCCAGGAGTAGGGTCTTAGCGCCTCAAGCCCAGCTTTCTGGGCCGAACGCTGTGGGGATGGTCCCAGTCACACAGAGGTAGAAACCCATCGCTAGGACGACGAGAGGAGCATGAGACCCCGGTGGCCATTTCCAGGGCGGTCTGGGACTGGGCAGCAGGGCACGCCCCCTGCGGAGACGGCTGGACCTGCCTACCTCTCCCGGTGGACACCAACCTGAGCGGGCTCCGGCTGGGCCGCCGCTCCGCCGGCCTGCGGGGAACAGGTGCGCAGAGGCGCGCAGAGCCGCCAGGCGGGCGGCCCGGAGTGGCACATGGAGAGCGAGCGCGACCAATGCGGCCAGTTCGGGAACTGGGGCAAGAGCAAGACGATGACCCGCAAAAAACACGAGCGATCGTCTAGCTCCTCAGCGGCTCGGAGTCCAACCCCACTTTCAGGTTCTGGGTCAAGTCCAAGGGCTTCCAGCTGGGCCCGCCGGAGGAGGGGGGGTGGGCGGCGCCAGACAGCTGCCTGCTGTGTGCGGGGGGTCAAGACTGCGGTGAGTGCCCCGCCTGCGCCGCCCTTGGCCCGGGGCCCTCGTGGGCCCACCCTTCCCGCGCTGCACCCTGCCCGCCAGAGCCGCTGGGGCCTCTGCCTGAGCGGCCGCGCCAGAGGGTCCTGTTCCCGGCCTGCATCCGTGGACCGGGCCATTGTCACGTCCCGCCTTCACCACGTGTGGGGGCCGCGCCCGGAGCCGGGGCGCGCGCTGCGGTAACAGACGATACTGATCGATGGTCCCCTGATCTTCCTTATTGGCACAAAGCCCTCTAGGCAGGGCGCAGGGCCCCTGGACGTTGTCTGGGTCCTGGCTGGGCCAGCGTGCGGCACCCGGGCGCTCCACTGCCTCGATCGCTCCCGGGAGATCCGGCCGGTGACCGTGTGCACTCCGCCGCCCCCACCCTCCGCGTCCCCCTTTCGTAAATACAGTAAGGGGCAACAAAAAGCTGGGTGTGGGCGCAGCCTCCCGGCGAGCGCCTCGGCAGCCCCAGGCGCAGGGCACCAGGCTGCAAGCCCGGCGCTGTCAGGCACGACTCCGACGACCGGGGCTCAGCCTCACCGGCAGAGTGAGGAGCCGAAGCATCCCATGCCTTTGCAAGAAGGTGGGAAGTGCAGGCCACGGTGTGACTGGGACTGCAGCTCAGCCCACTCCCCTCCCTCCTTCGCTGCAGCTGCTCGCCTGGAGCAGGGATGGCGCAACGCACCCGGCATCCTTTGCCGTTCTGCCTCGCGTTGCGGTTTCTGGAGCATTTTCTCCTTTGCTTCAATGTTTATTACTGGCAAGTGTCTCCCAGGCAGTATTCCTGGAAGATGCTAGAAAGGAATGTCTCAAGACATTCTTCTTAAACGGAGATTTATTAAATTGAAAATATGTGCATTAAAGTGTTTTCAGAGGGTTCTTTGAAGGACTCTTGTAGGTTTGTGTGGGGAGCTTGGGGTTCCCATGGTCAGGATCCTCACTGAACTTAAACCACTGGATGATGTAACTGGCCTGTTGCTAGGCTACTGCTTTAAGGCCCGTAGGCAATAAGCTATTATTGCACTATATAGAGAGCTCGGCCAGTGCTCTGGGCGGAGACAGAGACACTAGTGCTCGACCTACTGCCAGGAGAACAAGCCGGGTAATAAACCCTTTCACCCCAAAAACGTTCTAATGTCATTTCTTTGGTCACACTGAACTCATAGAGAACTTGCCCAGGGCTGAAGCCCATTAACAAGACAACTGGTGACAGTTGGCAAGGTTCATTGTGGACCAAGGATGGGTGCTTCAGCAGGCTGCCCCTATGAATGGGGAGACAGTGGATTGTCCCCCAGTGGGTATGTGGTCTGAGGTGGCTTGCCTCCTAGAGGGCTGTGCCCCACCCCAGGACTGGAGGCAAGTGGAGGTGATACCTGGGGCAGTAGGGGTGGCCCTTGGTATAGTAAGTAGATCTTTTGAAAGACAGAGTGCCCGTCAGACAGCGGGGACTGTGGGTTGGCTGCTTCTCACAGTACTAAAAAAGTCTACAGAAGAGAAGGACATGCTCCTGAAAAAGACCCAAGAAATGGCAGCACAAGAACACAGCTGTGAACTGCTATGGATTCACTGAAGAAGGAAATGGCATTGATATGAGAGGAGTCAGCACAAGAACACCGGCAGTGAGGTGCCGTTGAAGAGGTAAAAGATTCCTTACAGCGCTGCCAGGTGCTCTGAAGGAGGAAAAGGCCATCAAGGGAAAAGACGAACTCCCGAGGGAAGCAGAGGAAGAGGTGGCACAAGAACGCCGTTTGACCAGGGAATTCCACTCCTAGGAATTTACCCAAAGAATGTAATTTTTCAGATTCAAAAAGATATTTGCACCCCTATGTTTATCGCAGCACTATTTACAATAGCCAAGAAATGGAAGCAACCTAAGTGTCCATCAGTAGATGAATGGATAAAGAAGGTGTGGTACATATACACAATGGAATATTATTCAGCCATAAGAAGAAAACAAATCCTACCATTTGCAACAACATGGATGGAGCTAGAGGGTATTATGCTCAGTGAAATAAGCCAAGCCGAAAAAGACAAGTATCAAATGATTTCACTCATATGTGGAGTATAAGAACAAAGAAAAAAACTGAAGGAACAAAACAGCAGCAGACTCACAGAACCCAAGAACGGACTAATAGTTACCAAAGGGAAAGGGACTGGGGAGGATGGGTGGGAAGGGAGGGAGAACGAGAATAAGGGGCATTACGATTAGCAGATGTAATGTTGGGGGGGCGCACAGGGAAGGGACAAGTGGAGACTCTATAGCATCTCAGTACGCTGATGGACAGTGACTGTAATGGGGTCTGTGGTGGGGACTTGATAATGGGGGGGAATCTAGTAACCACAGTGTTGTTCATGTGATTGTATATTAATGACACCAACAGAAATATATATTAACTCATGTGATCCTCACAATAACCCTATCAGGCAGTATTATTATCATTCCCATTTCATGGATAAATAAACAAAGGCATACAGAGATTAAATGATTTGTCCCAAGTCACACAGTAGTAAGTGGCAGTTTTTAAATCTGGGCAGTCACCTTCAGTTTGTTACTTTAACTGCTTCACTACAGTATAGATGAGTTGATGGCAAAAGCAGTCTTTTGTTTAAAAAGCTAGTCTGCAAGCAGAAGCTGGAGATCAGACTATATGTACCTTGAACAAGCTACTTAACCTCTCAGAGCCTATCTGTGCATTTGAAAAATAGGACTAATAGTACCTGCCTCATTGAGTTGAGGATTAAATAAGATTATACCAGTAATGTGCTTGAAACAGCTTTTTCACACTTATGAGCTGTCAGTGTCAGCCATTGTTATTATTTGCATCATAAAACAGCCTGAGTGGTCAGGCAGAAATGACGACGTATTAAACTGAAAAATGCCCCTAGTGATCTTACATTTGTAGATTCTATAGACTCCCAGTACATCAGATCCAGTATGAAATGCAGTAAAGACTAGCCCCTGTGACAAAGCCTCAACCCACCCAGCCTAAGACCCTGAATAAGTCTGACAATGGAGAGCTCTATTTGCTATAGTTAGGCTCTTTTTAGCTAACATCCTCAATTATCAAGCTGTTTAAATGTAACCACAGCAGGGGCCAGGCTTCAAGTAGCTGCAAACTGCAGTGGACTCTAATTTGACTGGAGAACAGGCCACAGGAGAAGATCCGTCACGTAGCAAATGTCAGGCCTCCTCAGGCACATTCATATCCACAAAAGAAAAGCAAAATGAGAACTCACACAAAAACAGGTAACATTCATCATGTGCTTGCCACTGTAGTAAATGTTTTCTATGCACTACATCATTTAATCCTTAGAACACCCTTCCAAGGTTGAACATTCCCATTAAAAAACAAGCAACCGCACTGGTTGAGCTCAATTTAAATTCATGGGTACACACCTCAAGCAGGTACTCAACACTGCCTGTCAATCCAGTTCCGTTTCTCTAGTGAGTTCATTCTCCCACTCTGAAGGAGGACTAGGTTGCACATCTCTCCTCGGAGCTGTAACGCCTGTCCTCTAACCTGCTGCCCGCACTCTCAGCCAATGACTGCCTCTACCGCCTGTCTACATGCATTTGCACCCACTGTCTTGCCTTCCCTTCTAGTTGTTATGGGCGTATGTATTCCTGCTGCGTTCAAAGCCAACCGCCCCTGCTCTGTGTTCTCCTCCTCCCCTCTCAGATATTGAAGGACTTCCCCCTGAAATGATCCCCTCTCTCATCTGCATGATCTCTCCCTTTCTAGGAGTTCAGTGCAAGCAGCATAAAAACATAGTCTAGTTTCTTCTATCATAAAGAAAAAACAATTCCACTTGACCTTGAGGCCCTCTACTCCACTGAAGTCATTCCTGCTAAAATTATCAAAACCCTTTTAATTGTCAAATCCAGTTTACTCAGTATCATTCACCATGGCTGAACCACGGCCCCCTTTGGTGGTTTCCTCTCTTCTGTGTCTACAATGTCAACGTAGGTGGTTTCACCCAGTCCCTTAGTTTAAATCCCATCTATATAGTGACGATTTCACAGATCAACTCTAGGCCTGACATTGCCCAGGATGGCAGACTCACATTTCCAATGACGTATGTGTGACATCTTGACTTAAAAATCTACTAGGTAATTTATGTTATGTATATTTTACCACAACAAAAGAATTAATCTACTGGGTGATTGACAGAGGGATGGAAAGATTAATAGAAATGTGAAAACACAAGTGTAACTAAATGTTAATGGTAGGATCTAGGCAATGAGGGTATGGAGTTTACTCTAAAATTATTTTCAACTATACTATTTGTATGTTGTATGTTGGAAAAACCTACTTTTTCTTAAATCTCACATATTCAAAACAATTCTTGATTCCACTCCTTCTAAACCTGAAACCTACCCCCTCCCTATGATTTCTCCCATCTCATGAAACAGCAAGGCAAAAGCGGCAAAGCAGAAGCCCAGAACGCAGCCTTGGCCAGCTCTCCCCCACCTTAGTGTGACTGCAGAAGGGCAGGGAACGTGCCTCTCCTGGTCCGCGGTACTCCAGCCTCTAGAACAGCACCTGGCACACAGGGGCTGTTCAAACATACTTGTTAAGTCAATTGACGAGCTGGTGCTCGGTTTCTCTGTAGGCCCCTCGACCCTCACTGGTCCTTGAGTGAGAATGAAGTTCTTGGATTTCAAACCTCCCCAGCCCAGGCCAGGGGAGGTCTTTTTTTTTGGTGCCTAATTATGGCTTCTTACCAATCATATCAGCTCCATGCTCCTCAATGAGAGTCCAAGGCCTTTCTTCACCACAGGGCCAAAGCGCTTCCTGTCCCAGACATGTCACACACAGGAACCACAACTCGTGTCAGTGTGGCTGGGCATCACACCGCCCAGGCTCATTATCCCCCAAGGCTTCAGCGGACTCTGACCTGGCTCTGCCCAGGGCCGCGTGAATCCAGCCCAAGCGGGTCTCCTGGCGTCTGGGACTACAGTCCACTCCTTTGACCTGAACACCAATGGCATCTTCCTCTCTGGACTACTGGCGGAGCCCAAGTCTGCCTGCCCACGGTGCAGCGCAGCAGCCTCCCCTTCCCACCGGACCCCAGCCACTTTTCCTCACCAGGCCCCGCCTGTCCCTGGGGTGCCCCCGCCCGCCTTTGCTAGTCGGGGTCACCGGGGAGCCCGCAGGGTCGATGCCGTCCAGTCCAGGCAGAGCCTGCCAGCCTGCGCATTGGGGCCTCGCCCTGGCCGCCCCGGAGTGGGCAGCGCCTCCCCCTGCTGGCGCTCCGGGCACTGCAGCTCTCGCCACGGACCCCGCTCTAGATTGCCTGTGGTCGCTGGGCCCTGTGCATGGCCACTCCTCAGCCAGGCTCAAAATACCAGCAACTCTCTGAGCCATGCTCACATCTTGACTATTAGCAGTGCTCTCTAACAGTGGTCTCCTGGTTCATACCTGCCCTTGAGGTCCCTGTTGAGTCCCAGAGGGGCCTGGGTGGGGGATTGGCTTACAGTGTCAGAGGAGGCTATGTATGTGTGTAGTCTTCTGGCACTTTGGACAGGAATAGACTGTTGCAGAAGGAGTCAGTTACCTGTGACAGAATGTGAGGTCGGTTGGCTACTAGGTCTCTTGAGAGTTTCAACTAGGGTGCTCAATGTAAGGGGAATTCAGGGTGCAGACCTTACCTCAATACCTGAAGCCAGAGTCTCTTTACCTTGGTGAGGACACCTCTCTCCAGCTGGTCTTGACCAGAGCCGTTCTGGTGGCTCCAGAAGTTCCCTTGAAAGCATGACAAGACCTGCCTCAGTGCACAGGCTTCATCAGTACTGGTCCAAGGAGACAGCCGTATCCTTGAGCTGAATGGGGCTGAGCAGAAACAGCCGCCCTCTGTCTAGGCTCAGGAGGGTCAGTCTCCTGCTCTGTGAGTCGCTGATGGCAGGTGCCTTCTCCCCTCCAGGACCCAACATCTGATGTGTCTTTTGTTTCAGAGTGTCTAAGTCAGAAGTCTGTATGTGGTCGCCATCTCACAAACATGAGCAGCAGAAGTGATTGAAATGTTATAGATACTGTTGTGTCCCTACATAGATGGCTACCCTGGGAGCACCCAGAGGCAAGAATTCCCACCCACAGCATCAGGAAATCCCTGAATGGAGACTAAATGAATACTTGGTGGCAGGGGGCCTGAGATCTCATCCAATCTCCCAACTTCCCGCTAAACTACACAGTACTCCCAATGGCCACAAACCCAGAAAGCTCTTCTTGGTTGCTTCTGATTTTGACAGTGAAAATTTCAAAGAACAGTAAATTCTAGTACTTAATATGTCCACCATTCTTTGGAGGCCTTTCCAAACCTGTGTCTCCCCAGTTACCAGTAATGCGAGGAATCTAGCAAACCTGGACTTAGGTCCCTGCTCTGCTGCTGAATAACTGGTGATCTCAGACAAGTTACTTCACAACTTCTCCCTCGGTTTCTCTTTTATTCAAAGGGGACATCAGGTTGCAAGAATTTAATGAGACAAAGGATGGAAGCATCCAGCACCATGGCTGGCAGTAACTGCCGCTTTCCTTTCCCAGGAAGTTAGATCCACTGGATGCCTTAGGGTTGTGGGTCTGTCAGGGGTTCTGCGCTTACTGCTTCTGTCTCTCACTGCCTGCTGTCCTCTGAGCAGAGGACCCTGGCAGTTGTGGTCTCTGTCTGGTCATGGGTAAGGCTGGATACCCCTCACAAGTCACACCAGACATATTATATTCATGCACCTGACAGTCATTCCAAAGCCGAGTCCAGAAAACCAGGCTGCTAATGTTCCCTTTCCTCCTGCCCCAGGACTCAACCTCACAGGGCTTTCCACCACACTACCCCAGGCCTCACTCCCTGGTGTAGACCTGCTTCCACATGGGTCCTCCAGCCCGAGTCTCAGCTCAGCCTTTGCTAGCCCATCCTTCCAGCTCTCCTTGCTGGTTTGGCTGAGTCTTTCTTGGTTGTCCCCTTCCTGCTGCCCCCCAGATACCACTCCGCAGTTCCTGCTTGGTACTAGGCTCACTGCAGATTTCTGGGGAAGCTCACAGGTGGAGCAGTGGGACCAGCACAGAGAGATAATGCGGGTTCTGGGCATGCAGACTCCCTCTGGGGTGGGCCCCGAGGGCTGGGCAAATGTCCCCTCTCTGCTGAGCTGGGGCCCGTATGCCCCTTTCAAGGGCAAGAATTTACTGCCGAAATGCCCCCTCATCCCAAGCCATAGAGCTCTAGATACAATCAGAGAGAACCCAGGAGGGCCTCCCAGACCCCAATGGACAGCACACACCTACGCCCTCAGAACCCAAAGTCATTTTGCACAGTCCCAAGGCCCATGCTCAAATTCAGGGTTTTCTAAACCTGGCTTGGGGCTGGGGAAGGGTAGCTAGCAAAGAATAAGAAATACTAACAGAAAAAAAGAATCATTTCAGTGACACTACCCTTCCCGAGGATCCGCCCCAGTGCAGGCCTCTGCTCCACAGGCCTGTTTATTTTTAGATGGTGTTCATCACACCCGACACCACCGAGCGCGGCTGATGAGGACCAGGAGCCTGAAAGAAGCTGTGGGGCCTTTTCTGCATGTTTCTTTCTCCCTGCTCAGCTTTGAGACACTTCACGTAAAGGACTCTATAAAAATAAATTGTGGAAAGTACAATGCCAATAAAAATCCCAGTAGAGGCTGGAAACTATTTTATTTAAAGAGGAGAAGGACATGCATTTACCTCATTGTGAATTCCCAGCTCTCTAGTCCCCAAGCCTGGCACATGGTGGGTGCCCAGTAAAGATGACTTGACTGACCCATGTGTTGGCTGCCCCCTCAGCCCATTGCTCTCTGTGCACAGGCCACAAAGCAGGAGGCTCCTTAGGCTTTGACAGGAGAGCTGCCAAGTCGGCAGGCAGGCTCTTGTGCATGAATGTTCTGCCTTCCCACTTCCAGCTCTATTTATTCACAGTAAAATAATGATGTGGCAGAAAGTGAACAGCAGACACTGCCAGATTCCAAGAGGGGACCTGGATGCATGCCTGTCAATCTTCGTGTGTTACCACTCGATCTGTGCACAGCCTTGCTCTTTAAGCTGGAACACGGAGGTCGTCATCTTATTGCATCTTATTACCTGGACAGAATAAGGTGCATGCAGAAGAGAACTGTTTTCTTTCTAATGCCATTCAAACTCAATGCCCAGATACATTTTTCTCCTGGGCTCTTGCATCTAAAATTTGGGCAGGTCCATAACTGAGCCTCTGGAACAGAGTCTCAAAATTTTTCTCCTCGGCTCTTGCATCTAAAATTTGGGAGGTCCATAACTTTGAGCCTTTGGGCAGAGTCCATATTACCCCCACTTGTTTTATAGCAGCTCCAGGCTGTGCCCTGCCAGCAGATCCACTTGGCTGCAAGAAGGGCTTCCACATCTTTATCGTACCAAGGGTACTGGCAGTTCACAACTGGAACAGTCCTATTTCTCTTTGCTCTCCCACCAGGTACGTTATTTCAGCCATCACCTCTCACCTTTAGATGGCTCAGGCATGGGTCAGACATCAAGCCCTTGTGTCCCCCCAAATTGCAGGAGATAACATACCAAGACTTATATTCTCTTAAAATTCCACTCATGTGAGCAGAGGAAAAAGAGAAACACCACCCTCTCCCTCCTCTCTCCTCCCCAAGAAGGGGAAGCTAATGCGAAAAAGCCATAGCAATCCAATAGCTCTTTTCAGAAGAATTTTCCTTCCCTGGGGTGATCACCAGTGCTGCTGGCTTGCCAGAGGCAGTGACTCTTAAAGCAGAGTAGGATTTAACTGAAAGACGAAGGGAGAGTGGGTTGTATGGGTGTGCCAGCACTAAGCAGTACAGGAGGGAGCGCGAGGCGCGCCATGGCTGTGCGAGAAGGAGAGTTCAAGGGGTGGTCAAGGAGATGAAGCTGGAGCTGGAGACCCGAGTTGCAGCCAGATCCTGGAGTGTTTTGCACATGTGCTAAGAAATCTGAGTGCTGTCCTATAGCATTAGCCATCACAGGTCTTTATTTGCCTCTCAGCAGCTGCCTTTGGGCGCCCTGGGGTGAGGCATGGCGCAAGTAGAGACTTCTTTGGTGAGAGCTAAGAACATGAATGAGCAATGTGCAGAAAATCTTCCAATCAGAATCTCTCACTTTTTAAATTTCTCAGTCTTTCTGATAATATTCTTTAAAGCCACTCATTCTCCTTGATTTGCCACGTTCTTAGTGGGCACCATGACTGAGAGAGAAGGGCATGGACTTTATTCCTGAGTGACCTGGGTTTTATTCAGTGCCACTACTTATTTGTGACATCAACAAGTATCAGACCTTTCTGGGTCTGTCTCCTCATATATAAAAATGACCCTAATAAAATATGAGTCAGAAGGCTGTAATAAACAAACCCCAATTCTTTGTCACTTACAGCAATAAAGGTGTGATTCTTGCTTTCAATGCATATTCAATATGGGCTGATGGGACACCCACCATCTCACACACGGTGATCACTGTGGCCACTGGAGAGAGAGTTCTGGGCGTCCTGGACCTATACTTAAGTGCCTCAGTCTGGATGTGGCATGCATTACTTCTGCTCACAATACTTTGGCCACAAGTCACATGACCCCAATTCTACCACCAAGGGGCCCTGTGTGATACCACAAATACCTACCCTCTGAGGCTATAGTGGGGGTTAAATGTGGTTATTAACATAAAGTGCTTGGCACAGAGCTTGAAACCGACCAAGTTCTGATAAAGCTCTTCTATGAAGAGGAGCCTCTACCTGCAGCTATAGTTAAGACTCCCGGCTTCTCACTGATAAGTTCTTTAGGAAAAGGGTTGTACCCTCAATTACACAGGTAGACACCGGGCCTTCCACTTCAAAATGATAGAAGGAAACTTGAAAATTCCAATGAAGGAAAGCCTGGTTAAGGAACAGAAATCCAAAAGGATCGGGATTGGTAAATGTGTCATACACATACAGGGCCCTCGAGGACAAAACTGGGGAAAGGCAGTTGAGTTTCCGTTATGTAAGTTGGAATTCTTTTAGAGGCTGTTCAAAGTGGCTTAAACAGGAGGAGATTTACTGCCATGAGAGCCCCAAGTCTCATGGCCGAGCAGGGGTCCTGATTGGTTGATTCAGCAGCTCAATTATGGACTAAGATTCCATCTTTTTTCTGTGGCACCAAAGTGCTGATTTCATTTGCTTCATCTTAAGACCTGTTCCTCTTGAGGTCATGAGGTGGCCGTCAGAAGCTATCCACTGGTGTAGATATATAATTGCTTTCTGGAAACTTTCCCTAAAGATGCATGGGGGACTTCTCTAAAATACCTGCTTTTCTTTCATTGGCTTAAACTTAATCATTTGTTCCCTCATTAGCAAAAGGAGTTGCCTTTAAACCGATTGAGTCTTATCCTGGCAGGAAAAAAGAAAAAAAGGAGGCTGAATAGACAGCTGGTAGTCTACACCATACCCACTGAAAAAAAGCAGCTCTGGTTTTAGCAACTGATTCAGAGATAGGTTTCAATCACTGATCTTTAACAGTGTCTTATCAAAGAGTTGGGAGGACTTGGCAGGACACGCATATCAGCCCATAATGAATCTAATGGAGAAGCACAGAGGAGACACAGAATCCCTCTTTCTTCTCTCCTTATCCACCCCCGCCATGAGATGCACCCACTTATACTCACCTTAAAGTGCTCCCTCCTTCCACTGCTCCCTGTACGTGTCAGAGCTTCAGAGTACATCTGTCTTAGGGTCCATTCTGTAGAATCTCTTGTAGACAAAGCCCCATCACAGCATTGCTCTGAGGCCTCAGCAACTGCACCCTTTACAGTGGAATTCAAGATGACCCCACCTTAGGAAAAATACCCCTCTGGAGTACCTCAGATCCAGAGATATCTCACATGCAAAATGTAAGAAACCAGAATGATCGCCAAATATGCTATTCCTCAAATCGTCCTTCTCTCGGTTGATGGACTCACTATCCCTGCCTCGGATCAGCGGTGGCCTCCACTGTGATCTGATTCCCTCTTGTCTGACCCACACCGATCCTTCCTGCATCCCACACACCAGACTCATCTTTCTGATCATAACAGATGTCTGCCAAAAAGCCAAGCACAGTTCACAGGCTTCCTCCACCCCACCTCTCGGCCCCTCTCCTACCTCTCAGCCTCTTGCTCCCTCTGTCTCTATGCTGCGTCTGCCTGACACGGTCACCTCCTCCCATGCCCTGCATGCTCACACCTCTCTTCTCAGAGGAAGGCCTTGCTACCCCATCCCAGGCAACTCCCCTCAGGCAGGGTTAATATTTCCTTCTGGGAAAAAGCTGTCTTTTTTTTTATATAACATGTATTTCCGTACCATCATTACAGCATTATTCTTATTGATTAGTGATGTGTTGACATTTTATCTCCTTCACAGGACACAGGCTCCCAGTGGGGAATCACCATCCATGTTCATCTCTACCCCTGAGTCTTGCCCAGAGGCTGTTATATGTTAAATGCTCAATGAATGCGTTTCAAACTGAAAATGGGGCAGAGACATGTAGAGCTGTTCCCAGTCTTCCTGTTTGTTTTTCTCCAGGATTGCTTGATCCTGAAGCTAAGTCCTTTATTCTGCAGCAGAGATTTGTATAACTTAATGACAGAATTGTAATTCATTTAAAAAGATACTACAAGTGCCCCAGTCACAGCCCTAGCTATGCAGACAGGCCCGTTGGGGACTCATGTGCCATTGGACATAGTTGGCAGTGGAGGCTGAGCAGTCTGACTCTCAGTCAATGGGTCTGTAGCTCCCTGCAGAGCCCACCCTGGAGATGCGAGCAGCCATGGCATGGTTAAAGCAGACTTGGGAAGACCACTTTATTAAACTTTTTTATTTTGTGATAACTTTAGAGTCACATGGAGTTGTAAGAAATAAGGCAGATAATAACCCCTTATACCCTTTACCAGTTTGCCCCAATGGCAACATTGAACAAAAGAAACACAATATCACAGCCAGGATGTTTACACAGGTACAATCCATTCCTCTGGCTCAGATTTCTTTTTACTTGAACCCATTTGTGGTGTATTTGGTGGGGATATTAGGTTCTATACAGGTTTATCACGTGCGTGTTCATGTATCTGTCACCACAGTCAAGACACAGAACAATTCCACCACCACCAACATCCCACCTGGTGCCCTTTTAGAAGCACACCCACTGCCCTCCTATCTGCCTCTCTCCTCCTTCACTACCTCCTTAACCCATGGTAACCACAAATCCCTTCTCCATTTCTATAACTTTATCATTTTAAGAATATTATAATGGAATTATAGTGTGCAAACTTTTGTGATTGGCTTTTTCTTGACATAACTCTGCTGGGATCCATCCAAGCATGTACCAGGAGATCACTCTTTTTGGTATGGATGTACCATGGCTTGTTTCACCTGGTTGAAGGGTGTCTGGATTGTTCCCAGTTTTGGGCTATTACAAATAAAGCTGCTGTGAAGATTCATGTACAGGTTTTTGTGTTTTCTATTTCTCTGAGATAAATGCCTACTATACAGTTACTGAGTGTTACAGTAATTGCAGGTTTACTTTTTCATAAGAAACTACCAAACTGTTTTCCAGAATGACTGTACCATTTTACATTCCCACCAGCAATGGATGAGTGACCCAGTTTATCCACATTGTCACCAGCATTTGGTGTTGTCACTCTGTTTCCTTTTACCATTCTGACATGTGTATAGAGATATCTTATTGTGTTGTGACTTTTCATCTCCTGAATGGCTAATAAGACTGAATATCATTGTCATCTGTAAATAATCCCCAATGAAATGTCTGTTCATATCTTTTGCCTATTTTCCAACTGGATATTTTGGTTTTTTACTGTTGAGTTTTGAGAGTCCTTTATATACTCTAGATACTAGTCTTTTGTTGGATATGTAGTTTGCTAATGCTTTCTCCCAGTTTGCTGTTTGTCTTTAATCCTCTTAACAGAATCTTTCACAGAGCAAAAGACAAATTCATCATTTTTTTTTCCTTTTCTGCATCATGCTTTTGATGTCAAGTCTAAGAACTCTTTGTCTCCTTCAATCCCAAGGCTTTCCTTTTGTTTTTTTTTCTACAAGTCTACAGTTTTATATTTACTTTTCAGTCTATGATCCATTTTGAGTTCATTTTTGTACAAGATGTGACCTTTAGGTCAATGTTCATTTTTTCTTGGTCTATGGATGTCCAATTTTTCTAGCACCATTTGTTGAAACGCTATTCTTTTTCCATTAAATTTCTTCTACACCTTTGTCAAAAATCAGTTGGAAATATTTGCATGTGTCTATTTCTGGGTTCTTCATATGTCCGTATGTCTATCCTTCTGCCATACCACATGGTGTTGATCACTGTAGCTATATAGTAAGCCTTTATGTCAAGTACAGTGATTGCTCCCACTTTATTCTTCTATTCATGAGTTTAGCTGTTCAAGGGCTTGTGCCTTTCAGAACATGCTTTTCATTTATACAGCATAAATTCTATTAAAAATATAAGATAAAATTTATGAAATGAATTTTGAGTAAGCTTGTCTGTATCTACAAACCTACTGGGAATTTGATAAGAATTGCATTAGGTCTCTAAATTAATTTGGGGAAATTGACACCTTTACTATGTTGGGTTGGGAAGCCCACTTTTGCTCTACAATTTGGTGGTGTATGTGTATATATTCGAGCAACCTCATATAAATGGTGTGCTGGCACATAAAAGGAGCTTAATAAACATTTATGGCAGAGAAGGAGGATGGGCGGGCCAAGCCATGCCCTGAAGCATTTGAATCAGTCGTTCTCAAATCCCGGCATACATACACTTGGCTAAGTTTGGTAAAAGCACAGATTTCTGGATTTCACCCCAGTCCTGCTGATTCAGAGTCTCCAGAGCTGAAGCCAGTGAAGCTGTATTTTTAACACCTCTAGAGTTGATTCTTAGGTATAGCCAAGTTTGAGGATGTTTGATGCAGAACCCAGAGAGCGAAGCAGTTTGCTGATAAAGAGCTGAGTCCCTTAGGATTGCACTGTTCTTTCTGACATTTGTCCTGAAACAAAGCAAGTAGCAGCTGCAATCAAGGCCTTCATGTTCTTCAAGAAATACAGCTCAAAACGAGTAAACAGGCCTCATGGGAGAGGACAAGTCCTTTCCTATAAAGAGGACTAGATTCATTTTGAACCTGTAAGCACCCATTTCTTTTCAGATAGGAAATAAGCAACCAGAGTTCAGCAGAGTGCAAGCCATTCCCCAAAACTGTAAATACTGTTATTTTGTTCACCTTATTGCATTCTTAATTAATTCCCTCACCCTGAAGCCTGTAGACCAAGGGAGCTGGGGCCAGCCCTAAAGCACTGAAACAAGATTGTTCAGATGTCTAGAAACTTCTTTTTTATTAACAACAGAACAAACCAAATGACCTATAAGACTTCTCTATCATAAACAGAACAGGAAATTAGAAATAAAAGCACATAAAAGAGTTTGTAAATTAAATTTTAGGGCACAGACATTTTTAAGCCTTTGGATTTTTTTGTTTGTTCTCTTTTTTCCTGTTTCAGTCTTTTTATTTGCAATGTAAAATTCATTATATAAGTAATAAATGTATAAAAGCAAAGGAATGTTTAACAAAACAAAGTACATTCTCCTAATCCCATCACCCACACACTGGGTCATTTCTATTCCATTGATGAACATTCCCTTCTACTCATGGCACTTCTGGTGCATAGGTGCTCTTCTGTTGCTGTTATCAGTTAGAATAAGATTGGGAGTTAGTATATCGAACACCTTTCTTAGTTGTGACTTTTTAATATTTATTTTATTGTTTTCTTGGCTGCATAATATCCCACTATGCTACTGTACCATAATGTCTTTGTTTTAACCAGGCTTTGTTTATTATTACATTTTATTCTATTACCATATTTAATCTGTTCTGCTTATTTTTCTCACCATGCTGACATAACTGTCTGTAATATTACTGCATTGTAAGTCATTCCAGCCATTTTTAATTTGCTGTTTTTATTGAGAACACTGCAGTGAACATGATATAATAAACGGATTTTTACTTATTCTGTATTATTTCTTTAGTGCAAGTTCTCAGGAACTTATTTTTCTTTCATGCAAGTTTTAGAATCAGGTTGTTGAGTCCAAAAGGAAAATGCATGTAGAAGACTTTATAACCATGTGGAGTAGCACAGGAAGAACACAGGAAGATGTCAAACACATCACTCTCATGCCTTTGAGCCAAGTCTCTCAGCAGACTCCTTCGAGGGAACTGGGGGCACTTTGAAAACCAGTTCAGCTGGAAACTCCTTCAACCAGAGGAGAGCTAAAATGTGCAAACTGGAACACTGAATCTGTCCCAGTGAAGCAACAAGATCTCACCCTGTTCCGGCTTATCTTGATGTAGGAGGCTGGTTGTCAAAAATCCTTCTGCAAGGGAAAACACCTCTTCAAGGACACCCACATGCAGCACTTTACTCACATAAACCCTGGGACTGAAGACATGACCACCATTCAAAATGAATCTCTGAAGTGATAGGCATGATTTTTTGAGGTTAGTTCTTAACGGACCAGGCTCTCCATCCCAGGTCACCTTCTCAGGGACCCATTGGCTTCCTTCATGATTGTGGAGCCTTTTCCACAGTGGTGGGTACATTTTCTGGACCAAGGACATCGGAGGGCCCTTCCATGTGGTCATGGTCTGAAGGTCGTCCATGCAGAAACCCTTGGGTTCTGCTTTGGGGAACTGTGCAACTTTCTCTGTTCACCTAAAACAACAGCAGCTTATACGGGGTCACCCCAACATTTGGTGAGTAGCCTTCACGAAACAGAATGGCTTAGTTGCTTTCTTAATCCCATCAGACAGTGGACCTTGTTTTTTTCTGAGGGAACTAGTAGGACTTATGACACATGATGGGAAGACATGTTGCACAAGTCCACGTGGAAAGGCACCTTCTAGGGGAAACATAAAAATGGACCCCAAGTAGGAGACAGATGTGATGTGAACCTCCCTCCTCATGGTTGTATGATCTGGGCCAAATTAAATAAACCTTCTATGCTGCATTTATGAAAGAGGAATTAGAATACCATTCCAAGCTGATATGAGGATTAAATTAAATCATAGAAACTACCTATCTACTATTACTGTCTTAAAGTCTAAAAAGACCAAATACAATAATTTGATATAGTTTTAAAGGATGTGTGACTCCAACCATAAGCAAAGTCCTCTTTATACCCTCCAAGACTTCTCCCCACTCCCAGGATGAAACAGGGAGTTGTATATATATGGAACTCTCAGGGAATTTAAAGAATGTTAAGAGCTTCTTTCTCCAAAAGAGGCATGCAAGTCAACATTCTCACTGTAAAGGTCCGTGGGTGCCTTGAAGCATATCTGTGGGCTGTTCCACAGAGCCCAGGCTAGGAACTCACACCACAAGCACTCAGACCAGCAGTCCTGCCTTCTATCAGTGGTGGAAGATAGGGACTGAGACAGGAAGAGACTAACTGCATCCCAAGCCGTTGTCCACAGCTGAGAGCTACTCAGTCCACCCTGGATCCTGACACCTTTGCCATAAACCAGCAGTTCTCACCACCCTGCCCCACACCTCATGTTAGAACACAAGTCGGACAATGCTGTTTAGTTCCTTTGTCTATAAGGGATAAAACCAACAGGATTGAATGCTTTTATAAGGTTGCATCATCTCACTGAAGGACTTTCCTCCTTTTTGATTAATGATTGAAAATAGCTAACACTTTTTGAGTCCCTCTACATGCCAAGCAGGGTGCTAATCCCTTGACGTGCACTGTCATCTAACTCTTACAATAGCAGCATGGCGTGAGTTTCGTCATATCCGTTTGGTAGTCGGTTAGCTGAGTCTTAGGTGGCTGAAAGCCATGTGCTGCAGGTCATCCTGCTAGTGAGCGGCAGAGCCAGGCTGGAGCCTGAGCCCCTCCAGCTACAAGCCCAGCTCTCACTATTCTGCTCTGCTGCCCGCCTCCAGGGCACCGCAGAGCTCACGGGACATTCGTAAGTGCTGACACTTGTGGTTCTTACTTGCTTCCCTGTGGGTCCCCAAAGCATTGCTTACCCCGCCTTCTGTCAGCTCCCAGCCCTGAGGAGCGCCCTCTGGGAGGACTGCCCTCCACATATAAGCCACCCCGTTTGTTCTACACTTTGGTGAATCCATGTTACATCACTCCCAAAGTTGTCAGAATGTCCAACTTTCCCATAAATGACATGCATGGTCTTCAAAGCCTCCAGGTCATCCCTCTATTAACTCATTATTTCCTATTTCAGATGGGAACCAGCTCTTTCCTCATATGTGAATTTCAAATAGGCACTCACCTTATCAGCTTGCCTACCACTGTCCTCTAAGAACCCAGTTCGGTCATTTGTGGTGAAAATGCAGCTTTTTTCACAATGGAATGAAAGTGAATGGGTGTGTTTCAGTTGTACCTAAATCTTTACAAGTCAACGCCTTGGTAAGTTTCAGTGTGCCTTGAAACTGGGCTTACGTGAAAGTTTCTTGAACATTCAGCATTTTAAAAATACTGGAACAACATATGTTGTAGGTGCTTTAACAGAATGTTGGGTGATTCACCAACCTGTCAAGAGTTTAACCTGCTCTACTCTCAGGCTGACAGTTACATTTCTTCCTCCCATGTTTTCATCAGTATAATGTGACCCCAACCTGGTGACCCAGTCCCAACTTCGGGCAGTGTCTTTTGTTAATAGTGTGACTGTCTTGATCAATGGTGTAGAGCCACAGACTGTTGAGAAGGGCCACATTACATGACACCAAGACTCTTCCATGAAATATATTTAGCTCAAGGGCATGCAGGAGAAAGCGAAGTAGGAAGCAGCACTTCCCAAGCAGCCCACCAGAAGAGGGACAGTACCCCCTGGCACATGCTGGAGGCAGCAGAGGAGAGCACTGAACACGGGGCCCAGGGACTGGGAGGCCTGGGGTTGACTTCTGACTCTGTCCCTTACTGACTGTAGGACCCTGGGAAAGCCCCAAATATGTCATCTATAAAATGGGAATGACAACAAGCCCATCTTATAGGGTTGCCATGGAACACGGAGCATGGTGAATGCCACAGTGAGGTGCAGCTCCCTGCAGGATGCAAGGGGAACAAGATGCCCGTGGACCATCACCCAGCCAAAGTGGGCTGAGCCCCACTAGAAGAGCTCCACCCAGACAGTGATACCCATCTGTGGGCACCGTCCGCTGGGTCCGCGGCCTCCTCTAGGTCTTCCCGTTCACTCTCACTATCATGGGGCTCTTCTGGAGGCAAAGACTCGCAGACAGCACCCCAAGAACAGAACTGTGGCAAGGGAATGGGGCCTGCACCCGCTTCTAAACATTCTCCACAGGGTAGCTGGCCTTCCGATGCAGAGCTGAGGGCAAGATACGCTTTGTCCACCATGGTAGGAGAAGGAGCTTCAGGCAGATGGCACATGTCACCTTCTTCATCATCCATGTCCCATTCAGGACTAGAAAACAGAAATTCATGCATCTTCCAGCATTGGTCAGAAATTCCTCTCTCCACTTTTCCTTGCCTTTCAGGACACCAACCGTGACAAGCCACAGGCAAGCCAGTCAGAATCCAAACAGTTCCTACCAGAGACTGCTCTGGGCCTGGGGTGGTGAGCCATGCCTCAGGCATCACCCGTCCTCGGAAAGCCCTGGACTTAATGGGAAGAGCAAGCAGTGGACAAATGTGAAATCCAGGTAGTAAGTGCTATGATAGAGGTAGGACTAAGTGTGGGAGGAGGAGCTCCTTTCCAGGAGACTATGGGGCCTCCCAGAGGGCACACACCAAAAGCAGACCTATGACCCAGTTCTAGGCCTGACTCTTCACATGGGGAGTCAGTCAGATCCCACCAAATTTATTAATTTCTCTAGGATCTCAGTTTCCACATCTGAAAAATGGAAAGGTTAAGAAACTTACAGGATCTTTGGAGTGCTTAAATGAAGTAATTCTGATGAAGCTGTCCATGGTTCTTGGTACAAGGTAAGTTCTCAGGAAAGAGGACATGCCATTATTACTACTCTGCCTATGATTGCTATTTCAACAGAGGAATTAGATGGAAAGGGCCAAAAGCAGGAGGCTGGGAGCAACTCAGGTGAACTTCAAAGCACTTTGTGCAAATATCAGGTGTTTTTCTGAGTACTGAAAAAGTGCCTTTTTGGAGAGGCAGCCAGCTGGAGTGACATCACTGCTTGTGTGACACAGAGAGCAGATGAACGGTGAGATTCATTGGCGGCAAAGATGCAGAAGCACTGCCTGAATCAGTCGCCACACATGCTTCTTGATTTGAGAGAGCAGTCCATGCAAACGGCAGAGCATTTTGGACAGCACTTCAAACATGCAGAGAAGGTGCTCAGAAAATGTCTGTTGGAAGTCTGGTTAGAGAGGATGAATAGGAAAATCTAAAAGAAATGCACACAGATTGAGCTTATTACCAAACACAAAAATCCTTGTTTATCAGCCTCCTTTCCCACACCCAAATCAATGGGTTGGCTTTGTTACATGCCCTATGCCCTCCCTCTCCCTTTCCTGCAAAGCCCCTTTCTCTTAAAATTAGCTCTGGTGCCTCCAGGCCTCCACAGAGCCAGTCCTTGTCTCCAGTAGAGCCAGAGTGTCTGTCCCAACCTGAGTTTCGCTGCCAAAACGACATTACTTCTGCTCCTGAGAGCCATAAGGTATATGTAAATATGCATTTCATATAAATATCACATACAAATATTTAATATTTAAATATTATCATATCAAATACAGGAGACTGTATGCTGCTAGCACTAGAGAGGAACATTCATTTCAAGAAAACAATATTTAAAAATCACTAAGCACTTCAAGAGAAAATTTGTTTAAAACCTGAAAGCACTAGACCAAATTGTGCAGGAAACGTGCTTTCTTACAAGCATATGGTGGGAGTTTTGTCAAAGAACAAGAGACCAGCCTGTGGCCCACCGCATCCTCCCACCCTCCCCACCCCCCAGCAGCAGTCCCCTCCCTCCCTGCCGAGGAGCAACAGGTGGTAACGTGTGCCTGACAGTCCGTGCTTCCTTCCCACCACCTCACTCCAGCATTCCTAATAAGCGCCTTGCTCTCCAGGCTTGATCTGGGGCTTCAGCTACTGGCTCTTCCCGGCGAAGACTCAGGGAGGCTGTCAGCTTGTGAGACAAGAGGCAAGGGGGCCAAAGTGTCCAGAGGGCGTCCAGTGGTCCCCAGGATGAAACCCTAGGCACCATCCCACCACAAGACTGGGAGGATAACTGCCTTTCCATCCACCCTCCCCCATATGCCACCAGGCTGTCCTCAGAGATCTAACCTGGAGTGCATTGTGGACAAGGAGAAAGGTGAGCAAGGACAGAGGAGACACAGGAAGGCAGCCGAGAGTCCGAGGAGGAGCCGACTCATGGAAGGGGCAGGATTGGAGATCTGGGGGATTTCATAAGCACAATGCCATTGCTTTAGAGCAAGACCAGATGTTCTGGCAGGTGGACAGGCCAGGTAGAGAGGCAGGGTCCTTCACCGAGGGCTCAAGGCCAGCTCAGGGCCTCTGGGGCTACTGCAGCAGGACTCCCATGTAGACCCTGAAAGGATCAAGATGCTTGGAGCTCTCTGCATCTGCCTCACCCACTCCCCTCAGTCACACTCTGACTTCCCAGGGGGCCACTGTGCCCTCCCATCCCACCTGCAGACTCAGGACTCTGAAGCCATACCTGGTGTGGCGGCTGCAGCTGGGTGAGACCTTTAGCATCCCAATCACCAGGGAATGCTCTCCCAGGAGCAGAGTTCTCCCTAGGAGGCATACAGTAACCTTAGGTTCATTTCAAGGACTCTGGCTTCATTTGGCACTCTTAATTACCATAAAGACTTACATCGTCACTTTCACTAAATAATACTTGCTGAAACTACATGCATTTTAACTGCATTAATTTTCCTGTGTTAGGCAAGAGATAGAGAGAAATAACCTTAAACATTCTGCAGTGGCCAACTTCCCATTCAATGAGTATAAGCTCTGAAGTGAATGTGAGCGGGAGACTGGAATTCGCCATCCTCTTTATTCCTGTGAGTCTAGTATTTAAAGATAAGCATTTGGCAGACAGGAAGGCCCATAAGTGCGAGCCACCAAACTGCATCTGAGGCTCAACCAAAGAAAAAGTGATCTGCCCCCATACCAGGAGAGCAAAAAAAATCATACCTTCCAAATTGATGGAAACTAACCTCGCATAAGATGTAACTCCAACCAAGTGCCAAGTCCTCTGTCAGGCACACAATTCCCATGCTCCCCCATAAAAATGTACTGTACTGCTTTATCACAACTTGCTTGTAAAATATCTAATACTAAATGATTAAAGAGTCTCCAGATAAACAGTGTGGTAATGGAAGAGAATAAAGAAAGAAAGTAAAATCCATCTCTTCCATGAACACTCTGGGTTTGCTGGGTGCTGGCAGCCATCTGGCCTTAGGAAGTAGCCACCCGGCAGATGGTAAGTTCTGGCAATCTGCTGGGGATTTCGATTGATGGGACTTGTTCTTTAGCTGGAAATAATTCAGAAAGGAGAAAGAAAATGGACTTCTGTTGACTTCCCGCTGTGTGCCAGGCATGGTGGCAGCACTCTGCATGTGTTATTTCTTCTGACCTGCACAGGACCCTGCGGAACTGTCATGATCTTTGTCTGAGAAGCCTCAAGCTCAGGGGAGTCAGCTCCCCAAGCACACTGGTAAGTGGTAAAGCTGAATCCAAGGCTGTATGAGCAAGAAATCCATGTTGTATTTGTTCCAAATGGCAGAAACAGAGCTTGACTCAGATACCAGAAACAAAGAGGCACTGGCCTAGCACAGCCACCTCAACGCTGAGCTGCAGGCACCTTTAAGGGGAGTCTTCAAGGAGCCACCCTCCCACCAGCAGCCGGGAAACTGCATTCAGTGATCACTGGACATGTGCTAATGCTTTTCTTCCTGCAGGGGGCAGTCACCAACTATATGTGCATTGAGGGCAAAGTGATGTCCCACTGGAGGAGAAGCTAACCTGGTTTGAGTCAGAGAGAGAGAGAAAGGTTCCTGAGTGGGGTAGAGAAAACATGGTAAAAATGAAGCCAGGAAATGTGAACACAGAGTGCTGTCATCACCAGGACAGGCAAGTGCAAGGGGGAAGTGTCGGCCATGGAAGGAGCCAGTGCAGACAGTGGCCAAGCTGCCCACCTCGGCTCCATGGACCACATGGGTCTGGGCAGTGACCACGAAGTGACAGCCATGAGAAACTGAAGATCGGAAGTCCCACCAGTGTTTTGGACAAGCCCTCAGGACTCTGTGACTCTAGGAGGAGGGAGCCCCCTCCAAGGATGGCAGATTTTGGACATCTGGTGTATCCTTGCAAGCAGGGACACTAAGCCAAATTTAATTTAATTTAGAAAAATAAAATCATGTGATGTTTCTTGCAAAAAAAAAGGAATGACAAAAAGATAGGAAGAAATATGTGTCTACTTATAAGTAGAAGATAAAGGCAGATTTCATTGTAATGTAAGGAAGCACTCTGATCAATACCCACATGATGATGAAGTGGACCACCTTAGAGGCAGCAAGTTCTGCATCCTTGGAGGCATTCAAGCAAAAGAAGGTCCCCTATTTCAGGAATGTTACAGGGCAGATTCCAATTTGGGGTATGAGGTCGAATCAAATCATTTTTGGATTGAATAACCCTGAGATTCTGTTAAGTCCATGAATGAAACAGTGACTACCTATACTAATAATTTTAAAAACCCTATTATTAATAACTGATAACTATATTAAAGGCACATGGCAAGTCAAAGTCCAGGCATGTACCTAAATCCAGAGTCAGTTTATAGTCCAGTGATCAGAGTCTCTGTCCATCACCCCAAACTATCTGGTAGTAAAACCTTTAAAATCCAGAAGAGTGACCCCATGCCTACAGGGAAGTACAGTCCCCATTATTCCCTACAGGATCACACTCACAGTTGTCCTTGGATAAATCTCTGTAGGTTATTTCTTTTATCATTTTATCAAGTATGTCAATTACTGCCTAGCATGCAATTGTAAGGAACTATAAATACACTTGTAATTAGGCATTTTCAGACAATGAAAATGAATACCCCAATGAATGTGCTCGCCCACTCTGTTCTACTTTGCAAACTATTTTGCAAAAGTTGGTTTTGTTTGGCTGGCACAGTTCTTTCAAAAACTGTATCTAAATGCTTTTAAGGAGCAGATGTCTGACTCTGTTAGCCACAGATCTCACCCTGGGTAGCTGCATTACACCACTGCTTCATACTTCGTATGTCATACTCCATAATGTCACCTGCTAGTCCCTATAGATCTTTCCTTGCCCGTCTTCTAGGATGACCAACAAAGAAGAGCCATCTAATTTCAGTGGGTTTATTTAGTGTCAGACACAAACCCCTGTTATTCATTACCAGGCTGCTTAGAGTCTGTGCGTCTGGCTAGCACACACCTACGAGCAGTACTTACCCCTTCTGAGTATCAGGGCCCCTCTCCGCTCCCAACAAGCCTGCATGCACCTTGAGTATGCGCAATAAATACTGTCAAACTGAGCTGAAGAGCATATTTTCTATCAGAACAGGACTGAGAAATGGAATACTTAGGAGGAATGGGCACAAAAAGGCAGGCCACGTTAACAATGGCCATTAAAATGAATGTTTCAGTCTGGTTTTGGAGATGTGATGTGGTTTTTTTTTAAGCTGGTGTTTATTTTAAAGCATTACATTAGTAATAGAAATGATGATGCATATAAGGGAACTTCTTCTTACCACAGTGTTTCAAGAGGCCATGTGAGATACAGTATAAAGGTTTGTATGTTGGGAAAGACCCCAAGCCAAGGGTATTGGAGGACCATGGGGTGGGGTTTGCTTTCCCAGAAGCCCACAAGCTATGGTTATAGCAGCTCCAGACCATATGCTCCTCTTGCTCCTACCTGCCCTCCAAATGCCTAAATCGGTGCTGGGCCCAGTTAGCATCTGAACACAGTTATTGATTGCTTGATTATAATTTCCAGCAATGACATGCATTCAATTCACAAAGTGCCTGCAACTGTGGTGGAATCTTACCTTCCAAGTCCCCGCATATCACAAACCGAATAGCAGTTCTGCCTCATATCCTCTTCCAAACAGGTAGCCAGTGTTGATGCACCGTCTCTCGGTGAAGTCTGCATGAATGAGGGTGGGAATCCCAAGGATGCATCAAGGAACTAGCCTGGGGTCTCTCTATGTCTTGGTCCCATTGCGGCTTTCTGTTGGCCTTTTGGACAGACTCTGGCCTAAGACCCAGGCTTTCCCCTGGGTCTGGGAGGCCCTGTCTCTCCGGCTGTCCTCTTGATCCAGGCTGGGCTCTGTTCTGAGTCAGTGCGTGCTGCCCTGGTGGATTCTTTGTCTGTCGAGAGCATGGGTGTCTGTTAAAAGAAATGCTAAGGATTATTAGATCCATGGTGCACACTGAGCAAAATCTAAAAATGGCTTCCTTAAAAAACAACAGCTTTTTTTCATGCGGTTGTACAGCAAAGTCAAAATATGGGCTCTGTGGCCGGCCTCCCCTGTCAGCACCCCGGCTCTCACGGGCCCCAGGAACACATTTAACCATCTCCTTAGCTTGGGGTCTTTGGGAGCTCATGATAAATGTAAGAGGTTTTTTTTATACAAAAAATATTTTAAAAACTTAGAAAATGTAAAAACAGACGTAACAATGATTCGTTCTCCCACTTTCCAATAAAAGTGTTTTTTTAAGTGTCGTGGCCATCTGTCCTCCTCCAGAACGGCCCATGTCCACATGACACCCTTTCCCGGGCCGCCTCCTCCCTTCTCCAAACATTACTTGATTCTCCTCAACTGCTTACATCCCCGTTGGGCCCTTTAGATTCTTATTTTGACAGCCCACTATGGCAAACTCCACTTGTCAACTTGCCATAGGAAAAAAAAATCTGTACTCCAGTAGAAAACCATGGTTGTCAAGAGCACAACCTTCTGGGTTATCCAATTCCAACTGTATTCATTGCTTTGAGCTATTTCATAACAATATATAAATAAGCATGTTGCTCTTTGAAATCTCTTTTGAACAAGTCTTAATAGCTGCCTGATTCCCTCATTGAATGAATTAGATAAAAATCTTAACCATGTTCATTTTTACATCGATGTGAGGGTCGTGACCTTACCTTTTCCTGAAAATTATCTTTCAGCACTTCCATCCCATGACCTGCATCCCTGATGTAATAGAGCAGATGGACGTTTGAGCCAGACGGGGCAAGGCTCCCTTCCCTCCTTCCCCTATAACTGAGGGACCTTCACTCTGCCACCCAGCTAAGTTCATCTGAAAAATATCTCAGAAACATCTAGACCAATATCTGGGTACTGCAGTCTATCCAAGCTGACACACACAAAATTACCACCACAGTGCCACCTGTTGGGCCTCCAGGACACAGACTCTGAGGCAGAGAAGGCGGAGCAGGAGGCTTATGGGGCTCTGGGAACCACCCTGTGACGGTAAGGGAAGCAGGGCCACGCAGAAGGCGAAATGAATAAGGTGCAGCTGCAGCGGGGGGCCTCAGTGGACCCCACAGGGAGCTCAGAGCTGGGCTGGCCCCCGGAGCTCCCCTGAATCTGGGCGAGCGAGCCTGTGCCTCTGCACTCTGCAGGGAGCAGCGTGGGGGTGCAGGTGCCCCAGGGAGGGGGCCTAGCTTTGGCCGTGGCAGCTCCCTTGAGCTGAGCACAGATCCCGGGGAGGGGCCAGCTGTGAGCAGTCCTGCAGTAGGGGGCTGAGGGCCTCAGTCCCCAGAGGTCTGTGTGGGCACCCCCGAATCACCTGCACCCGCTCTCTTCCGCATGGGCTTTGGACAAGTCCCTAACTTGTCTAGGCCTTGTGATTCATTGTCTATAAGATGTGGATAAAATCAGTCACTTATCCTCTCTGAGGGTGACAGACAGAGGATTTGGTGACCCAGATCCTCTTGATTCTTGGACTCAAAGGGGCCGTTTGATACAGACTTTGTGAAAAAATTGCTATGGGAAGGAAATTAGAGACTTGCCAGTTTGGAAAAGCAGGCAGAGATGGCAGTTGTGTTAAGCTCCTGAACAGGGTGGGAGGAGGTCAGGTCTCACACACAGAGAGCAGGCCAAGGGGCTTACCCTGTGTTCTTGTTGAGAGACCTAGGAAATGCTAGGGAAAAAGTTGCCCTTCTATTCTGGAGAACAGTTCCACCCAGGAGAGCCCAGGAGAGTCTAGTGGGAAGGCGTGGGGTGAGATATGGTGGGCGTGCTTTCTCTCTCCTCGTACCCGAGGGCCAAGGGGAAGAGGGAGAGAAGACCAGGGAAGGAGCAGTTAGTCCGTAACGATAAATAAAGCAGTTATGAGAAGGAGGCAGCCATGCAAACTTCTGGAGTGAGGTCACTCTGGGCAGGAGGGATAGTAAGCACGAAGGCTCTGAACAAGCATGAACCCGGATGTCTGAGAGACAAAAAGGTACCAAGTGTGCCTGGACTGTAGTTAATGATGGGAGCGTGGAAGGGGAGGGGCTGTAGAGGGAGTCGGGGGCACATCCCGTGGGGCCTTGTAGGTCTTGGCAAGGTGCTGATTTCTTCCGGCCTGTGAGGAGAGGCTAGATAATAGTTCTTCTTCCCAGCAGATTCCCACCTGCCACCCCTGGTCCAGCTCGGGCAGCGCACCTGGAGGGGGTCGGCAGAGTGGGAGTGCGACTTCCTGTGAGGCCCCTCGCAGTAAATGGAGCACCTTCTAGAGAAACCAAAACCCGTGGTTAGATGTCGGGGTGGCATGGCTGCGGGCGCTCCTCCCCTGCTCCCCTCACTCCCTCCCTGGCCCTGGTCCCTCCTCCGCCCACCTTGATATGTTTCTCGGCCCCAGAGAACTCTGGAGGACACTGCTGCGGGCCTGACTTCCCAAAGCTTGAGGGGCCAGGGCCACCAGCCTGTGGCTCTCACGAAGGCGGCGCACTGAAGCTGGGCTGGAAATGGCCGGCTTCTGTCCAGGGCCTTTTCCTGGCAGCACCTGCTAATAGCGATGCCTTGTCTTCAGAGAGAGAGCAGCTCAAGCCAATGGCTGTCCCGGGTCCCACCTTCCTGCCTGCGCAGCGCCCTCTCCACCACCCCGGATCAGCAGCTGCCAGTCACGTAGACCCCACCTCTCCCGTCCCTAAAGCCGCCCCCCAGCCCCGAGCTTCCTGCTGGGGCTCAGCTCAGGCCCGTGCAGGGGCTGCTCTCTGCTCCCTGCCTCCTCCAGGGTTGCCCACATCCCTCCCTCTAAGTTGCCCAAAGAGGGTCTTTCCAAAATGTCGATGTAAGCAGGTCCTCTTCCTGCTGAGCCCCTTCTCTGCTCGCTTCGTGGCACAGTACCCAGCCTGGTTTTACTTGTCGCATGTGGCACCCTACTCTCTCCCACCTGCTCCCTCTGCACCCCCACCCTCAGCTTCCACTGTACTGAACCTCTTGCTCCAAACCGCCCTCTCAGAGCGCAGGGCCCGAGGTTGCCTTGATAGCTCAGATTTCCTATCTAGACCAGAATTTCTCAACCCCTCGGACTGTTGACATCTCAGGCTAGAAACCTCTCTGTTGGGGGTTCCTGTGCCTTATGGGATGGTGGCCAGCTTCTCTGGTCTCTACCCACTGCTGCCAGTAGCCCCTGTCAGCTGGGACAGCCATAAATGTCTCTGGATTTTGCCAAATGTCCTGAGAGGCAAAATCATCCCCACCTGGGAACTACTGATCTGGACTCCACTTCGTAACCCCACTGGAGTGGACTTCTACAGAATGTGCTTCCTTGCCCAGCGCCCTGGTGCAAGCACTGCGTCAGGGGCCCTTAGCTCTCAGGACATTTGCTCCCCGCAGTCAGCGCTGTTCATTCCTCTGTCCCCCTCCACTGTGAGCTCTGAGACCGCGTGAACTGCCCTCCTCAGCGCTGCTGGCCCAGCAGCAGCTCTCAGAGCAGTTCTTGGCACTGAATCTGGATGGTAGCGGATGCCCCCCAAAACACCCCCTCCCACCCTGCCAGACCGCCCCCCACCTTGCTCTGGGCCCAGGAGGTGGGCCCCGGAAGGCTGCCACGAGGTCGGAGTATGGGCAGGGGCTGGGGATGGGAGGAGAGGGAGGCCCGTGTTCTCCTGCCTTCCTCCCTGTGGGTTGTTGCAGGACGACTGCCCCTCAGCTGATGTCTCAGCTCACGTCAGGGAGCCCACGCCACCCAGCTCTGTTTCTGGGGTTGGGTGACTGCTCCTTCCCAAACCCCTTTGGATGTGGGCCTATGTGGCTAGCTGCACACCCTGTTCCCAGCCCCAGGGCTGTACACCCTCCCTCAAGCTTCCCAACATCTGGCCCACACCGTTACTTAGCTCTCCTCAAATGACCCAATTTACTGCCAGGGTCCTGATTGATATGTACAATATTTCATTGAGACTTTGTGTTACAAACATTAAGAAGTGTCTGATTTTCACTCTTTTAAATTACATTTTTGATTATACACAATGGACCACCAGTGTAACACGATATGTCAAAAACTGTAAATTCTGCAGAGAAATGGGAAGAAGGGCGGAAAGAGACCCACTGTAATCTGTTCAGCCCCTACACCCACATCCTGGATTGTGTGTTAGACCTTTAGCCAGCACAAGGAGCCAGGGTTTATCTTCAGTTTCATTAGGAAACTAGCTAGAAGCAAGGCTTACTCAAGGTCAGATGTATAAAAATAGAGATGAAAAATTAAATGTGAGAATGTCCTGCCAGTCACTCTCTGTGTGATCCAAGTCCAGGCTCCAGGTGTGATGTTCAAGAGCCCAGAGTGTTCCCAGGGTGTGTGGCCTCAAAGAAGCATGGTCGGCACAGACGTGTGTGCAGGGCTGCACCACACGTGGCCCCTCACCTGGAAAACAAGCCTTCCATGGGCCTTCCATTCACAGCCAGAATAATGTCACCAGCTGCGACGGCCCCATTCTTGTCAGCTGGCGGCCCTGGAAGAGCCTCTTAATCCTCATGAGATCATTCCTGAGATGGCAGCAGCTCTCTCTCTCCGTCTGCATGAAGCTGAATCCCAGACCACTGGCATTCTTTTTTCAGTTTGACTTCAAATTTAGGACCTGTATGGTGGGATGGGAACAAGACAAATCCTTCAGGACACTACAAATGAGATTGACCAGGCTTACAGTGACAATTGTCAAGTAGATGAATTATTTCTATTTCACATAAAAGGACTCCATTTTGCTAATTTTTATAACAGAGCCCACTGTATATAGTGTAGATCAGTGCTGCCCAGTGGAAACATGATGTAAGCTGCAAATGTGAGCCACAGATGTGATTCCACAGTTTTCAAGTAACTACATTTTAAAAAGAAGACAGGCAAACTTAATCATATATTTTCATTTAACCCAATGTATCTAAAATAGTGCCATTTCAACATGTAACCAATATGAAAAAATTATTGGGATATTTTGCATTATTTTTATGAACCAAGTCTTCAAAAATCAAGTATGCATTTTATCAGTTGGATTGGCCACATTTCAAGTACTCAATAGCCACATGTGGCGAGTAGCTACCATGTTGGACGGAGCAATTACAGATAATCAACAAAGTGTATATGTGAAGTTGGTCTCTAGACACATACAACATGCCCATGTCATTTAGTAAGATTTGTACCACATATATTCCTATTGCTCCTCTAGGACCTCAATCATTTTTAGTAGACTTTAAACAAAGGTTTGCATGATTAGACCATGGAGAATATTACGGTCAACTCTATGAACATATTTTAGCTGCTGTTATTTTTTAGCATTGTGGACTATCCATAACACAAACATCTACCTCTGGGAACCAAAGATGGAGTCAGAACTCCTACACTCTGGGAACCCAGGTAGTCTGACAGTCAAAGAGGCTCTAGCCCTCCTCTCATCTGCCTTCACCACTTCAGTTGACAGTCAGTACAGGGACAGAGCACTGAGTCATAAACTGTGATTTGGGGCAAGAATGAAAGCTTCTGAAGCTTTTAGATTCAGATGAGTTGTCTGACCAATTTCATACTGCCATCATCTGGGCCCCCACACCTCCTTTCATAGTCGGTTCCTCAAAGGCTGCCCCTGGAGTGAGCAGGAGAGCAATGCAAGAGGAAGCAGACTTGTTCTATGCCCTCGTGTCCCCTCCACCACTTGCGATGGCTGCCTGGCCTGCAACCTGACTTACACCTGCAAGAAAACCTCTATAAAGGGACTGAAAAGTGGCTAAGCTCCAAATCATGAAACACTAAGGAAATAAATGTTTTTATAGCCAGAAAAAACCACAGGGAAGTGCAGAGAGGCAACCCATCAGGGGGGCAACGATGCCCCCTGTAAATTGATTGTGGGTTTGCTGTTTAAACCGACGCTGATACTGAGGCTAGGTCTCTGAGTGCCTTCTTCTTCCCACCGGACTCACCACTCCTCAGACCTTTTGCTATGAATGTCTTGGCTGGAATGTGGAGCTTTGGCTGAAAAATTCCTGGCCTTTCCACTCCAGCCCCACATCCCTAGGTCCTTCTGCACAGACATTCCAGGCGCTCCTCAGGATGCCTCAGAAGGCTTGGGGGCAGAATGGTGCCTGGTGATCATTTGGGGACAATGCTTTTTTTTTTGCCAGAAACGTACTCTATTGGCTTGGCTTCCACCACGTCAGGACCACCACCACTGCTCCCTCTCTTCTGAGAACCCAGAGGAATCCTTCCTGCTCTCCCTTTGAAGTTGATAGTTCAAAAGCAGCACAGGCTGACATTTCTCCTCTCACCATCTGTCATGGAGACACAGCTCGAGGGCCTGCCGGGCTAGGCTGTTGCCAAGGAAACAGCTGTGCATTCATCTCCCATCCTGCCATTAGCAGAAGGACACTCCTGTGCAGTCCTGGGGCCTTTTCTTTCTAAGATGAGTCTTACAACCTAGAAGGATGGGTGGACACACTCAATTCACACTTCATATGGCAACCAGGAGGCTCTCCCTATAGCCTGCAAATGCATCTTAATCTGATACCTCCAAGTAGCTGCTTCATTTGAATGTCAAATCAAAATTTCCAATTCAGCCTATTTGTTTGGATCCAAAGCCGTATTTTCAACAGCCTGTTGGACAAATGCTCCTGGAGGTGACACATGTACCTCCACTTCAGTGTGTTCAAGGCCAAATTGAACTTCTTCCTCTTACTTCCCCCTCTGTGTTCTGCCTAAAAGCTTCCTCTCCTTGTATTTTCTTTCTCAGAATGTGGAGCCCTCCCTCAGCTAACCTCCCTGGGACCTCGCTTGCACCTGTCCAGCTCTCCGCACTCTGCCCTCCAAACGCCCCTCTGGTTTCTCAGGCTTGCATGCCCTCTGCCAGGAATCTCCCCAGTCTTCCCCTGTCCCCGCCCCCATCCCCTCTCCTGCTGCCAATACACAGCTGGACTGTGGCAGCACCCCCTGCCTTGGCTTCCCAGACCCCATCTTCTCATTCCTCCGCGCCCCTCATGGCTACCCGTGGAATAATCTAAGACACAAATTGAACATTGAATATGCAACTCTCCTGATTAATCATCTCCAGTGTTTCCTATCACCTAAGTCCAAACCCCTAGCATGGTGTCCCAGGCCTATGCCAAGTTGGCCTCTTTTTTCTGGTTTGACCTCCCATCCTTCCTTCCCACACACTCTACCATTTTTACGCAAAGCACGGTTCAAGAGCAAGAAGCAGGACATCACCTGGAAGCTTTTTAGAAATACCAAGTGTCCATTCTGGGGACTTGGCCCTGCCAACATCCTTCTGCTGCAACTGTCATTCAGCACCATGGGCTTGGGGAGGGGTTACTGAGGAAGGGGTGTCAGCGTGTGTAGGGCAGCACATACCCCTCCCCAGCGCATGCCATTCCCACCACCCTGTGTGGTTAGAGGCCATCCTATCCTGGGATTCTTTTTTTTTTTTAACATAATTTATTTTATTATCATTAATTTACAATTACATGTGCAATATTACGATTATTAAACTACCCCCTCATCAGGTCCCCCCCACCAACCCCATTACAGTCACTGTCCATCAGCATAGTGAGATGCTATAGAATCACTACTTGTCTTCTCTGAGTTGTACTGCCCTCCCCGTGCCCCCCCAACATTACATCTGCTAATCGTAATGCCACTTTTTCCCTCTTATGCCTCCCTTCCCGCCCATTTTCCCCAGTCCCTTTACCTTTGGTAACTATTAGTCCGTTCTTGGGTTCTGTGAGTCTGCTGCTGTTTTGTTCCTTCAGTATTTTTTTTTTGTTCTTATACTCCACATATGAGTGAAATCATTTGATACTTGTCTTTTTCGGCTTGGCTTATTTCACTGAGCATAATACCCTCTAGCTCCTTCCATGTTGTTGCAAATGGTAGGATTTGTTTCTTCTTATGGCTGAATAATATTCCATTGTGTATATGTACCACATCTTCTTTATCCATTCATCTACTGATGGACACTTAGGTTGCTTCCATTTCTTGGCTATTGTAAATAGTGCTGCAATAAACATAGGGGTGCATCTGTCCTTTTCAAATTGGGCTGCTGCATTCTTAGGGTAAATTCCTAGGTGTGGAATTCCTGGGTCAAATGGTATTTCTATTTTGAGTTTTTTGAGGAACCTCCATACTGCTTTCCACAATTATCCTGGGATTCTTATCACAGTGAGGTAGAAATTCAAGACCCTGAGAGCCGGGCTGTTCACCCATTCTGCATCCCTATTCTCCATGGGCCCAAGCAGCCATGGACAGCACCGCCCTGTGTTTGGCTCTCTGCCTGAGGGTGAGAGGCCTGAGAGCAGATGGAAGCATCAGTCAGTCAGGCTGGAGCAGAGAAGATGGAAGTCACCGCAGCTCTGGGCAGCTGTCTGATTCCAGAATGTAGGCAAGTGACAAGTCTTTCAAGGCTTTTTATAGGGGTGAGGTTTTCTGTTTGAGAACATCTGTCTGCTTCTTCCTGGCTTTCACAGCGCCAGAAAAGTGATGGTAAAAGGAAAAGGTGAAAAAGAAAAAAAAAAAGACAAAGAAGAAAGTCTTGCTTGTTTCCTGCCCCCCCCCCCCGACTCAGAGGTGGCTGCTGCTCCTGAGGTCACCCAAGAAAGGTCTGGAAGGAAGCGGAGTTCCCAGTGACGGTGCACTCACCTGCCCCGAGCTCTGAGGCACTGCACCGCCTGCTTGTGGGTGAGGCCGCCCGGACTCTCTCCATCCACCTGCAAGAGCCGGCCACCTGGAGGGCAACAGAGCTCCTGGGGCTGCAGGAAGGACCCTCCTGGGAGGACCCTGCCCAGGGACCCTCCGGGCAGCCTCAAGGAGGGCAGGGAGCTGAGCCACCAGGAGCCCTGCCCGGGCCTCTCTGAGCACAGATGAGTGATACAGAAATCTTTCTATCATTGGCCCACAGAGTGGCTGAGCCAGCTCTGTACAACCTTATCCTTTATCCTGTTTTGCTTTGAAACCATTTTTGAAAGTTTTTTCAAGTCACTTAGGGGTAATATTTATATCTCCAGGATGGTTTTTTTCCTAAAAATGGCAATAAATAAGATCCTAGATGGTCTTTCTAGCTTAACTTTGGCCAGTTCAGTTTCAGGGAAAATAAAAATCAGCCCCTTCCTTCCCAGCAGTGGACATGAGGAAGGGCAGGGTGGGGGCTTGCCCGTTTGCTCCCTGGATACTCAAGTGGCGGTGGCCAGCCTGCGCGCTGTCCTTGGGAGGCACTACTTTCTCTGATGAAGGCCAAGCTTATTTAAAATCTCATCTTTTGAAATCACCTTGTGCTTCCTAATGTGCCCCTACAAATATTTATCCCCAGGTAAACCTATCAGGTAGGTGGGGCAGGTGAAACCATCCTCTTTTCCAGGCAAGGAACACACGTCCTGAGAGGCAATCATTTGCACAAGGTCTCCGGATGGGAGAAGAGCAAGGCCTGGAGGCTGGACCTCCCAGGCCCGAGCTTGTCACACCACAGAATGCAGGGTCCCCAACATGGCTCTATCCTCACCCTGCAGGATCTGCCCTCCCTTGGCAGCTGGCCCTCCAGGGATGATGGACTTCACGTAGATACCTCCATAGAGCACACCTGTGTTAATGTCACCCTGGGAGACACAATGAAAAACTCCCCACCTGCCTGCTCCCTCCTGAAGGGGCCTTCCCAGCCTCTCTAACAGAGCTCCCACCTGCCTATCACTCCATCCATCACTCACCTCCCTGGGACACCATCTTATACATTCCCTTGTTAGTTTAGACTATATTATCCCCTGAGCAGTGAGGTGAAGTGGTCATAAAACATATAGTAATACAGGCTGCGTGAAGGAGCTACGCCTTATCCAGCCCATGCACTGGCCATGGGAGGTGCTCACATCAATGCAGTCTACCATCTTTCCATAAGCAGTGGCCAGCATAGGTGGATATGGCTATGGGTCGAAAGGCTGATGCCTGGCATGTCCTGTCTGCTGGTGTGTTGATTTGTAGATAAAAAAATAGAATCCAACTACAATGTATTTTGCAACTTTTTTTTTTGCTAAAAATAGATCATTAACATCCTTACAGGTCACAAGATGAAGATCTAATTCTATCTTTTTCTTCTAATTTATTCATGCATGTATATACACAAATGTACAGATTTCTACACCAGTGGGATTTTATCATCCTGAACTGTTCTTTTCCTCCTTCCTCCAGACACAGCTCTGAAACCAAATGCAAACTGTCTGCCCTGAAGGTCTTGCCAACCTGACCTTGTCCTGTCCTTGGAAGTGGGAGCACCATGTTCCACGGCGACCCTGTTTCAGATGACCATGGAGCACCCCACTCACCTTTGGGTAATGTCCCTGCAGCCCCACCATGCTGCCCTCTCCCTGATGTCCAGCATAACCGCAGGGTCAGGACCCAATCCCGCCCACCTGCTTATACCAAACTTGTCCTGTTTCCTGCTGTGTCTTTGAAGTCTGTCTCCCACGGAGTCCCTCACCACTTCCCACGTGCTGCTCGCCCCACTAAGCACATTATCAGAGGTTGTCCTGTGAGCGGAATGCCCACCAAGGCTCCAGATGAGCATCTTTTCAATTGTTTCCTTTCCAAAGTCCTCTAATAACTCTTACAGTCACGCTGAATCCAAGTGTCCCATCGTCTTTGACCAGTTCGACAAAGTAGATCTCACTGCCGTCGGTTTCTGAAGGTGATGGAGGACAAGGAGAGCCACCATCCTGCCCCAAACAGACACAAACAGTGAAGGAGGCACGAAGGTGCGTGCCCTGCCTGAGTAGAGGGCACCTCTTAGCTCTGCACTGCACACCAAAGGGAACATGGATTTCAGAGCTGGGCAGCAGAGGACTCGTCTATCAGCTCCTCCCTGTGTGACCTCGGACCAGCCTCCCGGTCTCTCTAGCCTTGGTTTCCCAGTCCGCAGAACTGGAATGAGAAATCCCCTTCTAACTGTGACTGTGATGATGCCAAGCGCATTGCAGCAGCTCGATAAGTATAGGTTCCCTCCTGTTTCCACTCAAGACACATGTACCATTTTGAGAACTGCAGTCTTCCAGGTGCTTCCTGGTAGCTTCACACGTGACACCAGCCAAGTGATGATGTGCTGGATACCAGAGACACAGCAACTTCCTAAGCAGGAGAAACCCTTTCTGAGCAGGAGTCATCCCTAGCAAGAGTAGCTACACTGAGTCTCTACTAAGAAGGTGAATGCTTGAGGGAAGGACACAAGAGAATCATCTACCACATGCCAGACTTCTGGCCCCATACTGTGATAATAATGATGTATATGTTTTCTCATTCATTCAATCACGCAACAGTATTAACTGAGCACCTGTTATGTTCCAGGCATTGTACAAGTTGGGGAGGGGCAGTGATAAGACACTGATAAGACAGGTCCCTATTGAACTACTGTCTAGTAAGGGAGAGACTTCTAATGAATTGTGGTGCCCAGAAGACCTGATACTCCCAGCCTTTTGTCCTGTCTGCCCCCTTTGCTTAGCTGCTTCCTGGTCCACTGCATTGGAAATACACAGGAAAATAAACAGGCTGAAGTAAGCTAAAATAATTATCTGTCCAACAGAAGACGTTCCAAAGAAACTGGTACAGTGACAGACACAACTCCAATTATTCCAGAGACAGCACACATCCTGTGGTCTCGTATAAGGTGTTGTTTCTAAATTTTAAAATTCAAAGGGTAAAGCAACCACTGAGTGTGTGGTCCAAACTGAGGGAGTATAAACTTTTTAGGCCACAGAAGGTTATCTGCCCACAAAGCTGGCCGTGGAACTCAGAAAAGCCTGGATTGTACAGGTTCTACAGCCTGTGTTGTGGTCAGCCATGGCCTCCAAGCATCACCGCTCTCCTCAACTGCCCACCAAAACCACCTTGCGGGTTTGCACCCAGAGGCGCAGGCTGAATGCCCCCTGGCCCTGCTTCCTGGGCACGAGGCCTCCTGAAGGACAGCCCCAAGGTGAAGCTTTCTGCCCGGTAGCCCTACTCCTTAGATTCAGATCCAGCCATGCCATTTACTCCCTGAGAGGCCCTGGGCACATTCCTTTCCCTCCTGTCCCTCAGGTGTCTCACCTCTGACAAGCGTTCATGCTCATTATCGTCTAATCGGCTTGTGAGGGGCCCGCATGCCATGACACACCCGAGGGCTCAGGCCCCTGCCCAACACACGGTTAGTGGCTCAGTAAATGTCCGCTGTCAGTGTCACTCTCTGCGGACCCTCATCCAGCTCATCACGGGACAGCCATCTGGGTGGGCACCACGGCCACGTAGCAAGGAACTATAACACTCACGGGGCCCAACCACAAGCCAGATCCTGGGCACTTTTGTCTCCACAGCTCTGTGGACAGACATCACACCTCTACTCTTTGAAGATAAACACAAGGATGTGAGAGGTGGAATAACTTGCCTGTTTCAATCCAAGTCCCAGCAAGAAAGAACAGGTGTGCACACTCAACCTGGGTAATGGAGGAAAGCTCACGCAAGTCCTGTTTCCAAAGATGTAGGCAGCATTTACAGGAACCAATAAGGAGAGCTACGCAGCCCAGGCCAGAAACAGCGGCTCCTGTGTGGGGAGCCTGAGGAGGGAGAGGGTGCCGGCACAGAGAGGCTCGAGGGCCAAGAACACCTGGAAGCGCTGTGCCCCTCAGGAGAGGGGATCTGCCAGCCTGGGCACAGGCAGAGAGTGACCAGCCTGCCCCACTCACCCCCGAGTGCAGGCTACCCCCGGGGTGTGGATGACAGCAAGTGTGAAGGGGGTCTCTACCCCCCACTGCTGGCGCAGAACTCCTTAAACCTTTACAACTCCCTAAGTGGTAAGAGACTAGGAGCATCTTTTGTTCTAATATTTGGTCTTAAATTCCAGTTCCTGATATAGAATTCCCAAATCCCTTGGAATTTTGGGGGTAAAATAGTCTTTTGTTTCAAACAGGCAACTCTTGGTGGGCCCCTGGACAGCTTCCAGGTGGGGGCTGGCCACCAGAAAGACCAAGCCTGGATTAGAAGCTCGGAACTTCTCCATGGGGAGGGGCGAAAGCTGGACATTGGTTTAATGGTCCATCTTGCCAACAGGATGAAACCTCCATAAAAAAAAACAAAACTATGAGGTTCAGAGAGCTTCCAGGTTGGTGAACACATCTATATGCCAGGAAGATGGCACATCCCGACCCCACACGGACAGAAGCTTCTGCTCTCAGGGCCCTTCCAGAGCTTGCCCCATGCATCTCTTCACTGGCTGTTCACTGTGCCCTTCAAAACATCCTTTGTGATAAATCGGTAATACCAGGTAAACTGTTTTCCTGGGTTCTTGGAGCTGCTCTAGGAAATGATCAAACCCAAGGAGGGGACCTTCCATCTGTAGCCACAAACTGTGAGGCAGGAGTGTGGGTACCCTGGGGACGCTGGCCTCTGAAGTGGGGCAGTCCTGTGGGACCGAGTCCACAGCCTGTGGGATCTGTGCTAACCCCAGTCAGTTAGTGTCAGAGTCGCTTGGTGTGGAAAAACCACAAAGCTGGTGTCAGAAGTGTGTGAGGGGGGCAGTAGTATGAGAGTAAAGGAAAGCAGGGCGTATTTTTCTAGACACATGCCTTCTCCAGGGCACAGCCAACAAGAACACAGAGGCTGACAAGTCCATGGACATCAGCTTTGTGGGGCCCAGAGTGGAAAGGAGAAAGGTTTGGAGAGAAAAAGAAGACTCCTCTACCCAGTGTCCAAGGAGACACACCTGGAAGACGGCGGCCCTGGGACTGAAACACCTGGCCCTTTGTACGCCAAAGCCAGCCTTTGTCGCTTCCCACTCTGCTGTGGTTGTCAACAGCAGAAACATTTGAGTTGCAGCCTGAGGACCAGCTAGAGGCCGAGAATATGAGACACCACCCTCGGCAGAAGCCCATGTTATGACCAGCAGTAATTACAGTCTGTGACTGAGGACACTGGGGCTCAAACACTGAGCCCTGGGCCCCGGGCACTGCCACAGGAGCTTCACCTTTTCCCCTTTATAGTCTTCTCAACAACCATGCAGTGCAGGCATTTATTTCCATATTGTAGATGAGAAAACTGAGAGTCACAGGGGGGAAGTAAATTCTATCCACCTTACATGGCAAACAGAGAGCAAAGACAGACTTCAGAGCCAGGGCTGTTGACCTCACAGCCTGTTCTTCCCTCCAAATCCTAGAGAATGAATCAGGAGTATGGATTACCTTTAGTGGCAGAAGGGAAACCTGCAGCCTCGGCCTGGGCAGTAAGCTCTGAGTCCAAGCCATTTCTAGTTCTTCAATGTTTCTCTCCTGGTCTTGTGTGTGTGATAAGAAACTTCCCTGGTGCCTATTGCTCAGGCTGTCTATGAAGAAGACCCCAGAATTGGCTGTGTTATTATTCTTCTCCTTGCTTAGGGTATTTCCACAAACACCTACAAAAACAAGCCAAGAAGTCAACAGTTTGGAAAGGCTGGCATCTCTGTGACATCGCTGTGTGGGGTGCAGCGCTTTTCTACAACAACAGACCTTTTGTAGATGCTGAGAATGATGTGAGTTTAGCACCTTGTGGAGGATGATACATTTAGAAGAGAGGAAGGGAAGATTCTGGATATGATTTAGAAACCGAAGTAGAACTCTGTGACCCAGCTATGAAAATATAGGCACAACAGAGAGTTAAAAATGCCAGCTTCTCCTTATCAAGTTCTTGTATGTGATAGGCACCCTATACACTGACACACGTATATACACCTTTCCATTTTTTTAAGATATCCACCACTGGGAAGGTGTTCTCCCAGTTTACACATGAGAAAACAAGACTTAAAAGGAGTAAATGGCTTGCCCAAGGTCCCACAATGAGCATGTGGGGGTGTTCTTAGACCAGGCCTCTTCCTGAGACCCTGCTGAGCACACCTACAGTCACATGTGATCCAAACACCAATCTGCTGGGTCTTGTGAGGGGACTTGAAAATAACCAGACAATGGATTCCCCGCTGGTGAAGGAGGAGCCACTAATTCCCGTTTACCCCATGACTGACCCTTGGTCTGCCATAGAACAGAGGAAAGAGCATGAAGTTGGGAATCAATAGGTAAAATCTTGGGTAAGGACCTCAATTTCTTTATTTCTAAAATAGAGATCAAGTCGTGAGATTGAAGGCCTCGGTCCGAGGAGGAAACCCAGGGAGGTGAGCACCTTGGTTGTCATATCAATAAACTTGCATGGTTGGTGAGGCTTAGAGAGTATATATAGAGAGAGATTTTACATATGTAGAAAGAGAGATATGAAGACAGATTACAATCCAGTACATGGTAGAGGCTCAGTAAATTTACTGTTACTCTGTTAATATTAGTTGCCCAACAAATCGTGTGTGGGAGGAAGGCATAACCGATTTTCTTTAGATCTGGATATATAAGCATACTAGTAGGTTACTATTTTCGATACAGACTCATTATTACCCAAGGAAGTACCCAAACTCACATTGTTGAATGAATTGAATTGAATGAATTAGATTTGAATTTGTTCAAACCTGAAGGTATTCAATAGGGATACCTGTAGGGAAGCTGTCCCTTCCCTGGTTCAGCAGGGCAGCGGTGGGGCCACTATTCAGGAATGCTTTATCCCTGGCCGTTTCATTGGCAGATTCTGCCTTCATCACCCTTCTGGCGGTGTGTAAGCATCTGTTCATTTTCTTCCACATCCTCCACAAGAGACTAGGACAGGACTTAGGACTGAACTGAAAAGTCAAGCTGTGCAGTGTGTGCCTGCCTAACGGAAACACAAGCTAGGAGACCTTCTGTGGGTAATTAAAACTCAATCTATTGCAGACAGTGATGAATGTCCCTGACCTCCAGTCTAGAGCACCTACCCTAGCGGCAACCTAACCAGATAGAAATTCATGGCAAGCAAGCCTCCGCCTAGGGTGTCCCAGCCAACACCACCACGGAAACATCTTCCTCCAACTGTGGTAACAGCTGAGCAAGGAACTCCAATCGCGGCAAGGCAGAGTTACTGCCAAGTGACTGGGTCCCTGGGGTTAGAGGCCATGGAACTCACAGGCACTGTGGGAAACTCAATGTCCAAAATTCTACTGTGTGACTGTGGTCGGAGCCTCATGGAGTTCGGGTGCCAAGTTCTGACAGCCCCTTATCACAGCAGCTGTCCTTGAATGACACTGAACTGATCTCAGCACAGCTGCGTTATGTTTCCTGACTAGAGAAGGATCGCTTGACTGCTCCTTTCCATTATACTCATGTGCAAAGTGTGGAGGAAAATTAAAGGAGGGCTAAAATATTGGGGGAAGAACAGTGACAATATTGGGGATTCCAACAAAGCTGCAGTGGTGTTACAGAGGTGCTGGGGCAGGCCTGAGATGACAGGCACATCAGGGAGGACCCAGCTTTGCCACCTCCCATCCCCCATGGCTGCTGGACCAGGAGGAGCTACAACATCTAGGAAGACCATCTGGTGATCATGTGTACGTGTGCAAGAGTGAGAGAGGGTGTGTGGTTTTCAGGGGGCAAGGCAAATGGGTTGCTTACATTTGGGACCTAGAAAATGCCAGCTGGTGTGACATGAAGCATTTTTGTACACGGGAAAATTAAACAATAACCCTGGATTGTGAGGAAGAAATCCACAAACCTGAATTTGCAGGCGGTCTGCTGGTAAATTACAGGATCATCCATCCCAAAAGCAGCAGGGGCTCTGGGTAACCGGGACAGAGGGATGTTAACAGCCCCCCATTACCTCCATCAATCTGCCCAAACCTTTCCCAAATAAACATGATAATACTATTCTTTGATACAGGCAATCATTACTCTCTCATACTTACCTAAGGGACGAATAAAAGGCTCTTTAAAAAAAACTTTAGTCTTGTGATTAACCTCTAATGTTAATTCTTACCAAGTAAGAAGAGCATGGTCGCAATGCAAATTCAGCTTCAAGAAACGTTTCCCATTCTCCTTCCCACCAGAATGACACACCTAGGCTCCAACTCTGCAGAAACTCTGGAGCAGCCACTTTCAGAAAGGACTTGGGTGACATAAAGAATGTCCCCCACATCACACAAGAAAAGCGGGCAGAAAAAACACACTAGCTATATCGCGTATGTCTAAAAAGAACTAGAGAAGTCTGCTCTGTTCAGCAGGACGAGCAACAGCAGAGCCCATTCTGCCCATGCACGTGCGGGGCTTATCGATTTGCGCCACTCCATTGCCTCTTTGCCAGCCACCCCACGAGGAAAGCAATACAGAAGACCTGCATGGGCTTAAAGATCCAGCCCCCCGTGGTAATAATGTGCTTCTGAGAACAGAAGAGGCTCTCCAGCTACTAAATACAAGTGAAGACATACCTTTCGACTGAGAAATAATTCTATGTTACCAGGAGAATTCTGAATCATTCTAACAGCCGTGTCGAATGTGAACCCCTCCAGACTGATGTAATTCAAGGCTAGCATCTGCCCTCCTAGAAAAGTAGAACATCATGAAATAATGCCATCAAAGAAATAAGAAAGAGCAGTTCCTTAAAGCAGCATCTCTGACAACTGAAAAAGACATACCTGGTTTGATATTTTCAGATCTTCAGCTGGCCCTCCAGGTAGAGTAGAAGATATCAAATGCCAGGATCATCTTTGCCTACATCTTCTCCCTCATTAATGACAAAACCTGTAATGCAACGATACTTAATAACATGATACTGAAAGGTTGTGCAGCTCAGAGAGGTTAGGTCATTCGCTTGAGATCACACAGCTGTTGAGTGACACTGCTGATATTTGTACCTAGGGCCTCTGCGTCTCAAAGGGCTCTTTTTGCTCTGCCATGACACACGGAGAAACGTGGATAACCCCCCTTTAAGAAGCACAGCTAAAGCTAGGAACACTGCCCATCAATGTGCACTGGATTTTGTGCCAATAGGTAATTAGAGACAGGAAAGAGAGAATTTTTCATCAAGTATCTTGTCTCAGTGTCTCGTTTCTTCTGTCGTTTTTAAGGTTCTTCAAACATAACTGCATCGTAAAACAAAAAAAAATTCCTCCACATCACTAAGAATCTAAATACACTATAGGAAGGTTGTTAGGTGGCATTAGGGAAATGAAAGTCTGCTTCTCTCTTGTACTTAGAGTCACAAGATATTCAGCCCCAAGCTTTATGGGGCTAAAAGGAAAACTTTGATGCAAAAGTCCCCTTGCTCATCAGGGACTCTGAAAGGGAAGATGAAGAAGCCATCTGGGAGAGGAGAGGCAGGAAAGGGGGGCAGACAAGTCCCGGGAAGCTGGCACACACCTCCCCTCCACGCTTAGGGGACCACTGGGCCTCACCTGCTGGGAGCCCTCTTACCAAAACCACCATGAGGATCCCGGGTCAGTGTCACATGCACGATTTCTCCTTCCGGCTCAGCTATAAAGCTCTTTTTTCTGTTACTTTGCATCCCTAGAGGTGGAAACAAAGCCCCACGTCATGCTTGTCTCCAAATTATCTGAGACCTAAGAGAAAAGGGATGGACAGTATTTCACACACACACACAAGTACGCACACAGTACTGGGGACGGATCACTGAACACACCGCTGGTGAGCCTCACCAGGGCAGCGTCGGCTCATCAAGAGCAGAGACAAGGGCAGGTGAGTCATGGTGTGCGTGCTCTGTACTACCTACTATAGCTAATTTTTTCTGCATTAGTCTTGGGACAAGAAAGAATTTGAGCAGCTATGTACTTGCTAGCGGTGAAAACTAAAACTAAAGTTAGAGTACGAGGTGAAACAGCAAAGCCTTCCCCTCTTGGGCCTCTAACAATCAGGGCCGACACGGCCCCACGGCCCATTGAGGGCACCCCAGAGGGCTTTCCCCATCTTGGGTCTTGGAGGGGATCCAAAGCAGAGCCCTGAGGTTCTGAGTTATCTTGAGTCCTGGGGTGGCTGGGACACTGACTATAAGCGCGTGCGGGAAAATATCCAAATGGTGACCCACCACCCAGTGCTTCCCATAGCTCTCCTTCCCCCAAGGACCGTGGTGGAAACTTCCAGACTATTCATGGCAAAAAGCTGCCTGATGGTAGCCCTGATCCAATCCCCAGGCTTAATGTTTGTCAAGCATAAATATTTTCTCTAGTTGTAGAATCTTTTTGTCTCTACATTCCATCGGGGTCTTGCCCAGAGAACATACGGTAGAGAATGCTGCCTACCCTGTGTATGTTTTCTGATGATAATCCGGGCCTGCATGGGGAGTTGTAACTAACACGGATGATGTCTCTTTCCAGCCACATCGCTCCGCAGCAGGTATTCCTCATGCTGGACCAGAGCACTGGGCGTCTTGACCAACACTAATACATTCCAGACACACAGGCCCAGCCCGAGCCAAAGGTGGAGGGCAAGGGTTCTTCCCAGCCACATGTAGTTTGAAATGAAAAGATGAAAGATTGTAAACATTACTGGGGAAGCAAGATGAAGCAGAGGCAAAAGATTTACAACAAATATCACTGTAAGGTTTCCTTTAACCCAAACCTGGCTCATACCCGTGTGCACACTCTGAACAGGCAGTCCAGAGAGAGGGTCACCAGTCGCTGGCTTCTCGATCAAACAGATGCTCTCCAGCTGCTCCTGGACAGTGCAGGGGCTACGGGGAAAGGCCACACGGTGAGATAAGATGTCCCTAGGAGGCAACTTTCTGGCATTTCTGAGCATGAATGGTGGCCTGGGGAATGTAGCCCCATGCCCGATCAGCCAGCAGGTTTGGTAGACAGACCCGTTCAAGAGCTGACCTGGTTATCAGGAATGCACCAAGAAGAAGGGCTTTGGAGCCTGTCTATCTTAGAGGAAACCCCAGAGTCGCTTGGGCCTCCTATGAAGCCCCCACTACCTTTCCTTTGAGTCAGATATGCAGCCCTTCCAAACCTCCATTTCCTTAACCATAAAATAAGATTAATATTCCTATTTCCCAGGCCTGTGACGGCTCCTAAACAAGGTACAAAGTATAAAGCACTGATGCCTTTAATGTATCTTGATTTTTGTCGTTCACTTTTATTTTTAGTTGGGCCAGGTGTGCTCTAACACACTCATCTATGATGTGCCCCCGAGGGCTCCACATAGTAACGTACCTGCTTGATCCTTGCAGGCATTTGGGTTGGCTACCCCCTAATAATACCAGGCCAAGGACAAGAACCTTCAGGCATTCAACTGGCCTTTGCTTAGCAAGCATTCTAATAACAAAGAATGGTCTAGGACCTCAAAGAGTGATGAATTAAGTGGGACCCCTGTCCCACCCCCAGGGCCAGCTCCATACAAGATAAGCTACATTCAGGGATAAGCAAAGTAGAGTTTGAGAAGGAAGAATAGATGTGAAGTCCTGGAAGAGCTTTGCTCAGAGTCCTGGCAAAAGCCAGAACCGCCCCCAACCTTAGAGTGCCCACGCCACCCCACTGTGTCAGGCTGCCGGACCAAGGTGGGCATGCTGCTGCAGGTGGTGCCCACAGAACTTCTCATTATATCCTTGGTCAGTGGTGCCAGGTACTCTGCCATGGAGCGTGGCACTGCTCAGAGGGGCCAGAGCTAGAAAGGGAAATACAAGAGAGATGATGGAGAGAAGGTGGGTACAGAGGCAAGAAGCAAGTACATAGTCATCCCTCATAAATTAGGGATGAGACCTCGTTCTGACTTGGCCTGTGTTCGTACTGTGCATTGCAGCAAGTCCAGCCTGCTGCATGTCAGGCCCTGGGCTGGCAAGGCTCTGAGGAACAAGGGAATCAGGCTGGGCTCTGCCTTCTGGTCCCAGCCCATGGTGGGGCTTGGGATGGGTGCCTTTCATGCCGTCTGTGCTGACCAAAACGTCCAGGGAGGAACACTGGCAGAGCACTGCTGAGTTTAAAGGAAGGAGACATGCCAGTCCTAAAGGGGCCAAGAGAGGCTATGAGGATAAGGTGACGCTGGGAGGGCGTTTGGAGAAAAGGAGGGCTTTTCTATGGTCCATGCAATCCAAGCCACACATGCAACTCTACTATTTAGAAAGGATAAGGACCGGCATTTACCGCCAGTCACAGAAGGACAAACGCTGCAGGATTCCACTCTCACGAGGTGCTTTGAGTCATCAAATTCACAGAGGCAGAAAACAGAACAGAGCCTCTCAGGGACTCAATGGAGGGTGATGGGGAATTGATGTCTAATGGATAAAGTTTCATTTTTGCCAGATGAAAAAGAATTCTGGAGACTGGTTGAACAATGTGGATATACTTAACACACTAAACTGAACCCTTAAAAATGATGAAGATGGTGAACTTTATGTTATGTGTATTTTACCACAATTAAAATAAGCTTTTAAAAGTGCAAACCTAAAGGGAAAGAAAAGCCATTTATTGAAAGCCTCCGCATGCTGGTCTCCTCAGAGCTGAGGAAAACACAGGTACACTGCTGTTCTCGGGAAGGTCCCTAACGGCACAGAAGGTAAACGCAAGTGGATGTCAGGTGGAGGACAGGGGGACCACTCTGACGGAGCCAGTGATGTCAAGGAGCTAACCCTTTGCAGTGCAGAAAAGGTGGTGTGAAGCAGGTGGCTCATTTCTCCGTGGGGGAGAGTAGGGCAGGGGTTATACATCAGGGTCGGCACCTGCCCGGTCCCCTCCCCTGAGGGATGCTGAGGAAGCAATGGCTCAGGAATGGCCCTGGGAACCGGGTCCATCTCAGTGTAAATGCCTGCATGCAGCCCACCCTTCCCTCATGGCTCCAGCCCCCAAGTCCTATACCCTGGGGTCCAGGCCAACACCATGGCTTGCTTCTGCTCTGTGAGTGCCATGGGGCAGCACTGTGTCCGTCCTGCTCATTGCTGAATCCTCAGCACATAGCCCAGGGCTGGCACACAGGTGCTCAACCAACTTTTCAAACAAGACCAGCGGGCATCCTGATCATGGCCCTGCTCATGGTATTCCTGCTCCTGGGCACCCCCCTCACAGTGCCCAAACCTACCAGTCAGTCAAGATGTGCTGTCAAGTCCCCTGTGCAGCCTTCCCCAGCCCCCCCTTCGTTGGAAATAACTTCAGCCTCAAGGAAGCCATCACGCTGTATCTGTACCTGCCTTGAACATCTACACGCTCCACTCTCTTAACAGTGTGTGCGCTCCACCTGCTCCACTGGAGACGGGGGCCACAGCACCAACATCGGGACACTCACCACACGCTTGGCCTGCGTCCTGGGCTGGGTGACCCCGTTGAACTCCCACCGCCAGCCAGGGGGCCGGTAGTACTGCTATCACCACCAGGCAAATGTGGAAACTGAGACACAGCCCTGTTAAACAACTTGCTCAAGATCTCACAGAAGTAGATGGCCAGGCAGGTATCAGTGATCATCTCCAGGACACTGAGCTCGCTCCAGAACCGGGTCTGAAGGGGGCCCTTGGCCGAGTCACCTGTGCACCAGCCACTGCAGCTATGCTCAACGTCTCACCCCTGCCACAGAGATGGACAGAGCCAGGTGGACGGCAGCCCTGGGCCCCGCTCAGACTTCAGCCACAGCAGTGGTGGGCAGTTCCGTGTGCACTCAGGCTCAGCTCATGCTGACAACATCCTACCTCAGATGAGGTCCTCTTTCCGTCCTAGCTTCTTGTGTTTTGGGTATCCCCTCCCCCCCATTCCCATTTTGCTCAAAAGTATAGGAGTTCATACCTCCCCCAGATAACATTCCACGAGAGTGGGGCAGGAGCCAGTAGACAGATACGCTTCCTCGCGTCCCTCAGATGGACAGTTCCGGAAGGAACGCACACCGCTCATTGGAACTGGGCCCTGGCTGCCAACAACAGCCGCCTCGATGGCGCCACCTCAGGCCTTACTCCCCTGCCTTCCCTGTCTCACTGTCCCTGCTCACTCCTGCTTCCTGGCATCACCCCTACAAAAGCCATCTGCACCCACACCGCTGTATCAGGCTCTACCTCTGGGGCCTTCCAGATGGCCAACAACCATTTTCATGTAAGGGTTACCAGTAATCTCTGAAATGAGTTATTAAGGGTTATGACAAATTGACATTCATAAACTAAAATTGCAGCTGTACCAGAGTTTACCAAGGGCTCTAATAATTCAGCTTTCTACTGAGAAGGCTGGCTGCCATGCAGTGTGGCCCAGCCCCTGCTGTGTGTGCGCACCGTAGGGCATTGAAAGCCCATGGTCCTCAGAAAGGATACTCTGCAGTCAACACCTTCTCAAGGTGGCCTTGAGTCGGTCACAGGTTTTTCAGGCTTTTAATCTATAAAGTGCCATAAAGTACTCTCTGATTGATGACTGATTAAAGATGGCCACAAGCCTTTCAACACTCTTGCCTCAAAAGGTAGAATCCCTGTCTGCTGCCCTTGAATCTGTGCTGACCTGTCACTACTTGGACCAAAAGTGTTTGGTAGAAGGGACCCTGTGCCGCCCCAGGCCCAGTTTTTAAGACGGGAAGCCCTGCTTTAGGCCCCGGAGCCATAAACGGCCATGCTGAAGCCTGGCTGCCTGGCTGGACACACCACGTGGAGGGCCTGAGACTGCAAGGGGAGTGAGCAGGGCCCAGCTGAGCTCATGTCCCAGCCAGCCCTAAGCAAGGGGCCACACATTTGCGTCAAGCCATCCTGGAGCCTCTAGACCAGGCCTGATGAGGACCACCCAGTGACCCCAGGCGATACCATGTGAAGCAGATCACCCACCTAAGCCTTGCCTGAATTTCCAGCCCAGAAAATTGTGAAGTAGAATAGCAAAATGGTCACTGTTTTAAACCTCTGTGCTTTGGAGTAGTTTGTTCCATAGCAATCAACATACTGACAGTTTGGCTTCATCACTACTGATTTCGTTTACAGTGCCCAGTGATGCATTTCTGCATCAACAGAATTGGGGTCAATAAGCTGAGAATTACTTCAGGATATGTATATATGCATCTCAGTTCAAATGCATGATCTGTACCCTCTGGCTGAAGCCGATGTATATATAACTCATTCCAAAAAACAGTTGTTGTGCCCAAGTCGCGAGTCCCCGAGAGACCACTAAGGAGCCGATTCCGATGCAAACACAAAAGGGTCATTTATTTCAAGCTCGAGCTTGGACTCACACCCTTCACAGACGCAGCGGGTCAGGAATGTGAGCCCTGAGCTCAGGGTAGGCAAGGTTTTTATGCATTACAGGTTCAGGAAGAGGGGATTCTAACTTGGCATAAGCTGATTGGGGATTTTGGAAGTTAATCAATTGTTATTGGTTAAGTTCGGCTGGCCTGACCATGATGATGTAGCAGGAGCGTTGCTAGGGGAACTATCTGGGGTAGGGGTTTACAGGCCCCGGTGGCCATTTGTCCATGTTCTCAAGACACGTACATCTCGTACGCCTGGGAGCATCGGGCACAGATGGCCGGCCTTGAGATAAGACCTTCTTCTAATATCAGTTCCTGTGGTTAGGAAACTTTTCAAGGTTTCTTCCAGAGCCAGGCCCGGCTCAGGCCTCAGATGGAGATTAGGCACAAAAAACAGAGTCGGTCCTGTTCTGTCGTTCATTTAGGTTCACACAGTCAGATTTGTTAAAATAGCTTCTCTTATGCTAACTCTAGGGTCTCACACAGTTCCTACAGCAACCTTCAGTGGTCATGTGCTACCTGAATATCGTGCCATTTATATAGCTTGCACTGTGAGTTTAATCCAACTTCTAGTTGTTTTTTAAATCTACAGATCACATTATAATGTGAAGTTGTGTATAGCTCATTATTTTCACTCACAAATTAAATTATAAGAAATCCATCAATAGAGGAAGTAGTGCAGTGTAGCAGTTGAGAGTTTGGACTCCAGGGCCAACTGCGTTTGTTCAAATCCCAGACTTGCCATTTCTCTCCCTGTAGAGCTAGGACAACAGTAGAAACTACTTCGTGGGGTTGTAAGTGTGCAGTTAGTTGATTTGTACAAGTGATTAAAACAGGACCTGGCTCATCACAACTTGTTTATTTTGTCCTCTCCAATTTCATATTATCACTTAGTTCTTTCTGCAAAGAAGATAGAGCAGTGCAGTAGGGGGATGGGCTGTCTGTCCAATAGTGTTTAGGACAGACTTTGCCAGGGGCCAGACTTCAGAAAATCTTTGTGGAATTAGTTGATAGTTGAATTTATGTGTATATTTCCCTTAGATATCTGACACTCTTTAAACAGTTTCTTCAGGTACAGCTTATTCCAGCATGCCAAGTACATGGCAGTTTGGGCCCCGAGAACAGATGTGTCAAACCCACCTGCCTCGGGTTCCTTCTGTCCCAGTTTCCACATTGAAGTTATCCAGTGACAAGTGCAGCAGACTTCCTGCGGTATCCTCCAGTCTGGGTGTGAACAGCGCATTTTCTAAGTATGACAATCTCTGAATCCATGAGAGGGGCTTGGACTGGACCAGACTCATATTGGCCATTGGCACACACTTAGCATGGTCTGAAGTATGGGAGAAAAAGAAGAACATAAATACACATGAGAATGATGATAAATCCATCTCTCCTGTGGCAGCAATACATTACAGCCCGAGGTTCTGTCCTTACTTTCCTTTTTCTATTTTTCCTCATGCTAACTCGTGGGGTTCTGGTGACTCGTCCTAAGCATGCCAAGTCTTCCTAATTAGCACTCACTAATGAAAGAAACTTCAGACACATGAGAAGGAAGATATGAGATGCTCTCCCTCCCCCTCTAGATGACAGGTCTCAGAGCCAAGGTTCTGATGGGTGTTAACATTCACAGCAAAGTCCCAGCGCCTTCAGAGCCTTGGGTAAAATCAACTGCCACCCTCCATTCTGCTCTCTACCTTCACAGAACAGTCCTCGCAAAACACTGTTGTAAAATATGGGACTTCAAATTACCTGGGCTCCCAAGATTAGGTTCTACCCTGTGGAATAAAATTGTTAATCTCTACACAGCTTGGTTTTCCTGGTAATAATATTGAAGATCTAATTTCCTGAAATATGAATACATAACAGAAATGCTGAGTCTCCCACTTTTGACATTTCCCTTTCTCCTTCATGCAGAAAGATGTGATAAATGACTCTAATGAATGAAGTCCCTACCTTGAGATGGTGCATGTGAGTGACTCTCACTACTTCACTATTCATGTTATTGATCAGAAACTGGAATTTGCTAGATTGATCCCTTAAATTAACTGGGCTTTATACCAAGCCCAATTTGTATTTTGAAAGAAAATGATGACTATATTCTGGCTATCTGCTTCCTGTTAAAAGCAGAAAGGGAAGCATACTCAGGTGCATGGTGCTTGTGTGGCTCAAGCTGTGTGTGTGCATGTGTGTGTGTGTGTGTGTGTCTATGTGTCTATGCACATATCTAAAGTACACGGAGCACCCCCACTACTAGGGTGTCTGTGGGCATTTACTGCCTCAAGCAATCCCACCCCCTTTTCTACAGTGGTGTTTAGTTCATTGCCAAGGCTGTGCCCTCTGAAAAAGGTAGGCTTTAAAAAATATACTTTCTGTGCCTATAAGGCATTTGATGTCATCACCCAAATACAGTGGGCTAGAAAGAATGGAGGAATATAAGCAAATTGAGTATGACCTGCAGCTTTGGACAAATTTCATAGTTTCTTACTCCAGAGCTTGGACCTGTTCACACACATACCAACACCAGTAATACCACCACCACCAACTCATGATGCTCACATGCCAGGCACGTAAGATACACAGCTTATATGCCAGGCACAGTAGTAAGCATGGCATCTGCATTGTCTCATTCAATCCTCACAATACCTCAGTGGGTTACTGTTATAGCCATTTTATAGATGAGGAAACTTGGGGCTAATGAAGCATTCATGATTTGCTCAAGGTCCAAGGCTAATAAACGGCAGAGCAGGAACTACCTTCAAGTTGACTGACTTCACAGTCCACACCAGAAAGTGGAGATGCCAAGGACACAGAGATAAAAACAGCAACATGGGTGATTCATCTGAGGCATGCCCAGCCTTGGGTCCTGATTGCCAGAACCCAAGGGGAAAGTGAACTCAGGCTAATTGTGAACCTTGTGTGTTCAGCAGCCTGCAAGCTGGCATGCAGTGTAGCTGGAGAGCAGAGCAGGGGACTCACAGTGAGAAATCAGTCAAGGTCGGGGCCAGGTTGGGAAGAGTCGGACATGCCACCCTAAGAAGTCTGGGCTTGGCCCTGCGGGCAGCAGAGCGCCACTGACAAATGCTAGGTATGGATTCACATTATTGTATTGGTGTTTTTGAAAAGCCCATTGAAGGCTGAGAGCAGGACAAATTAGAGGGGCCACGACACCAGCAGCCAGCCCATTTCAGAGCACTTAGTGACAGGTGGGGCGTGAGGAGAGCGCATAGGTCCAGACCTACCCCCAACCCCCAGTTTCTTGCAGGGTGGGTGGGTGGTCTCAGTTGAACAAGATAACTGAGTGGAGGGCGTAAAATGGGAAAGTGAGATCAACTGTGGACATGCTGAGTTTGAGGATGGAGTAATCAGATGGAGATGGCCAGTTCTCAGCTGGATGCGATCACTGAAAATGGTGTGTGCAGAGTTTCTAATATGAAGAAATTTTTTTAAAGGCAAAAAAAATTGTCTGAATTTTCCAAAGAAGACATACAGGTGGCCATCAGGTACATGAAAAGGTGTTCAACATCAGTAATCATCGGGGAAGTGCAAATCAAAACCACAATAAGACACCACCTCAGGCTTGTTAGAATGGCTATCATCAAAAAGACAAGAAATAAGTATTGGTGAGGATATGGAGGAAAGGGAATCCTTGTACACTCTTGGTGGGAACGTCAATTGGCGCAGCCACTATGGAAAACAGCTTGGAGGTTCCTCAAAAAATTAAAAATAGAATTAGCATATGATCCAGCAATCCCACTTATGGGTATACACCTGAAAGAAATAAAAACGCTGCCTCGGAGAGATATCTACCCCATGTTCACTGCAGCTTTCACAATGTGAATAGCCAAGACATGGAAACAACCTAAGTGTCCACTGGTGGATGAAAGGATAAAGAATTTGTGGTATGTATGTGTATATATACACACATACATACACAGATAAGTAGATGTATAAGATGTATACATATCTACATAAATAATGGAATATTATTCAGCCATTAAAAGAAGGAAATCCTGCAACTTGAGACAATATGGATAGACCTTGAGGGCCTTATGGTAAGTGAGCTAAGTCAGACAAAGGAAGACAAATACTGTATATTCTCACTTACATGCAGAATCTAAAAAAAGCTGAACTCATAGAAATAGAGAATAGAACAGTGGTTGGCAAGGGCTAGGGCTGGGGGAAATGGGGAGATACTTGTCAAAAAGTACAGACCCCCAGCTATAAGAAGGACAAGTTCTGGGGATCTAACATTTGCATGGTAACTATGTTAATGATACTATGTTATTTCCTTGAAAGTTGGTAAGAGAATAACTCTTAAATATCATTATCACAAAAAAAAAAGGTAATTTTGTGAGTGGATGGAGGTGTTAACTACCTTATTTTGGTAATAATTTTGCAATATGCATGAGTATAAAATCATCACATTGTACATGTTATACTTACATATTTTTATGTCAATAATATTTCAATATGTCTGGAAAAATAAAATAAACATCAACCCAGCAAAAAAAAGAAAAGAAAAGTTGTCTGAAATAATCCTTTTAATGCAAATGTTAGATTCCTGAAAACTCCTTGATGGTAGAATTTACAGGTTGAAAAAACTATATATTATGAGAAAATAGGCTTAAAAGGAATAATTACACAAGTGAGCTTGTGGAATCTTTGTAAATATTTTATGTTCACTGGTATCAAGCAATAAAAGCAATATTGATAGTATTTCACACTGTATCTCAACAACAGCAGGTAGGATAAAATTAAATTTACATTCATTATCTCAACTCCCTGGAAACATCTGGAATTGTCACTCGATTTCAGTGAAATGTATTTATTTAGCTTTGTTGCAAACAGTGTGCCATCTATGTTTTTGTGTTTGAATCTCCATCCAAATGCTCAGTGGTTTTGTTTCCTGATTAATTACCTACCCTGGGACCTAGGACCCAGTGACACAGCTCCACATGAACTGGCTGGCACTGAACAAAACCCCCACAGGCAGGAGCTGCCACTACTATTCACATGGAGCAATAAATACCAGACATGGATTTGGAAACATCATACACACTATCGCTCCAGAGCACAGCACAAACCTTCCAGATGGCCAGTGTGCTCCACTGAGAATCTAAAAAAAGGCTCAGAGAGGGCAAGTGAGGTGACAAAGCCAGACAGCTAGTAAGTGGCACTGCCCTGAGACTACTGGACTCCAGGGCCCACATTCCAAGTCAGAGGTTCTCAAACATCTATGTGCATCCAAGCCACCTGGGTTCTTTTTCAAATGCAGTCTCTGATTCAGTAGGTCTGTGTGGGGCCTGGGATTCTGCATCCCTAGCAAGCTCCCAAGTGATGTGCATGCAGAGATCACTCTATGAATATGAAGGTGAAGCCCCTATATGGTTCCCTGTTAGAACCAATGAAGAAATAATGCTCAGAGAACAATAGCAAGCGTGGTATGTCCGGCACTCAAACCCAGATCTCCCTAGCCCTAAAGTCCCAGTTCTGGCAGGGGATGAAAGGCCATATCATATTGCAGGAGTAAAGGGTACAGGCACCAGGCTCAGAGAACTGCAAGTTCAAATCTCAGCCCCATCGCCAACCAGCTTGCATGTTACTTCTCCAAGCCTCAGTTTGCTCCTCCCAATAATGCTGGCACCTGCCTCGCTGGGCTGCCTGACAATTGCAGACTGAGAAAACAGCATATTATGAGCATAGATTAGATCATTCATGCAAGGACAGCATAGTGCCTGGGAAAAACACTAGTAACAATACTAAATAGATCCATAGCATTTCCTAAATACTCAATAAATACTAATGTCTTATGTGACATGTGGCCTCATTTTAACTAACGGTCCCCTTGGTAATTATATCAATACTACATGTTTATTGTTGAAAGTTGATAAATACTGAAAAACATATGGAACAGAAAACAAATTTTTGTTTATTATACAAAGATAATAACAAAAGCACAAAGGCATTTTGGTGCAGTCCATTTGCATATTTCTTCTCTCTCGTTTGCACGCTAAAGATCACCAAATTATTATCATGGTGTCCATACTATACCTGTGCAATCCAATACCAGAGGAACAGGTAGCTATTTACATTTAAATATAAGTTACTTACAATTTTAAAAGTTAAAAACTTAGCTCCATAGCTGTACTTGCCACCTCTCAAGTGCTCGATAGACCCATCTTGGTGGTGACCCCGTACTGAACAGAGTAGGTATTTCCATTATCTCAGAAAGCCCCATCTGTCAGTAATAGATATGGTTTCATATCCTGCTTTTCTTCACTTAGCACCATATTTCATGTACACGTTCACATCATCATTTCCTCAAAACACATCCTAATGTCTAAGTTACAGAGAAGTGCTGTGATTTATTTGATTAGTCTTCTGCTTTTGGTTGCTTAGATTACTTCCAAATGGTCACTGTTATATGTAATGTTCTAGTGAACACCCGTGAGCATAAGCTTTTATGTATTTTTATATTTATTACCTTTAGATAAATATTTATCTATATAAAGTAACAACATAGAGCCAAATGACAGGAACTTTTTAAGGCTTTTTATACATATTCCCAATTGAGCTCTAGAAAGATGTATCAATTTACCCTCACAATGTTATTGATTTTTGTGTTTACCAGTCTAAGAAAAAAAGTATAGTTTTTTATTGTATATCTCTAACTATTAGGGAGATTTTTAACTTTTTAGAGGATTCTGGGTCCATCTGTACATATTTATACAAAATATGTTATGATGTAACAAACTTGCCAGAGTGGAGGTGGAGAATCTAGTGTCTACTCACCAGTTACAGCTCGGGGAGAGCGCACCCGAGCATTAAACCCATGCCGGGCAGAGCAGAGGCGCAGTAAATATCCACAGGTGTTGGCCGAATTGGTGACAAATGCGTGCTTTTTCCCAGTGGTGCTGCTTGTGATGGTGAACTTCTTTCGCTGAAGGAAGCAAACACAGATTTTAATGATTGATCATCCTTACCCATCTATTGAGGCACAACGGTCCAGCGAGGAATCAAACGCCAGAGCCCTCAGTTCAATTTCCATGTACTAGGCCTCCAAAAGTATATGGCAGATGTTGTTTATGGCCCAGTATTTTTTCTCAGATTAAAAAAAAATCCCTCTTTTTATTTTTTTTCTTCATTTATAACATGAATGTTTGTTTATCTGTCAATTGCTATCTGCTAAGCGGAAAGAGCATGACATGAGTAGCTACACACTTGGCCATCAACACAGAGTGAACATAATCCTCAGTGTGTGTTTTCAATGATCATTAAGTTTACCTATAGTTTTCATTGCACAAACTCTCAGAAGTTTCAGGCAAAATCTCAGCTAGCAGGGTTTTAGAAAAGATAAAAGCACTGTCTACATTCTCATATTTCTTCCTAGTGTGTGCCAGGGTCTGTTTTAAGTGCTTTTTGGGTATTAATTCATTTCATCCTCAAAGCTACAGAATGAGGGAAGTCTTACCATTATCCTTATTCTACAGATGAGGAAAGAGACTCAGGGTCCTCAGAATGCAGAGGAACTGAGGGCACATCACCAAGAAACGCTTCACATTTATTCCTTTAAGGCCCACACACAAAGTGATAATATTTGTACCATTCGCTGGGGTAAACCGGAGAGGATTATCTTTAGGGGGTCATTTATATGGAGCTTTGTGGGAAAAATCCATCATTTTTTGCAATATGTAGTCCTAAGAATGATACCATATAAAGCAATAGGAATGATATGAATAAGAATTTACATATAACTTCCAAGTAAAATCTCTATTCTAGATATTTCAATAGAGCCTTAAGTTTACTCCTATAAAGATAACTTTATAAATAGGGGGTTTATGCTTGAAAGTGCTCCCTGAAACTCCTGATCCTCATTAATGGTGATCCCTTTTAATTCATGATAGTCACCATTTCTAAGAAACATGGTTCTCACAGTCAGATATTAACAAAAGGCAGATAACTCATTGCTTTTCCTCTGAGAAACTCCTTTTTAGCATTAACCTAATTTCAGAAAATTTGAGCATTTTCCAAACATTTTTTATTGATATATGTAATGTTGAACTTTCTTATACTGTGAATGGATTTTGAATCCAGTTGAAGTATATCAAGTATTTTTTAAATAATGTATTTTTTCTAACATTCATAGATGCTGTCCTACTAGCCTTAATCATTCTTTCTTAGTATTCAACTTATAATAATGCCCAGATTTCACTACTTGACCATTTCATCCACATTGTTCCAAAGTTGAATGTTTGCTTGGAACCCATTCACTTCGTTAGCATACATTGACAATTTTATATTAAGTTCACTCAGGTATTAGAAAATTTTAGATAAGTCACCTTTGAAATCTAATAATTATTCTTTAACAAATCTGAAAAGAGAACCATTCACACACACACACACACACACACACCAATTTTTCTCTTATAAACTCAGCAAAACTCTCTTTTTGGACAACAATGCTCTAAGATATGAAACACCATAGAGAGTGGAATTTTTATCCCATTTCTTGGAATAAAGCTGAAAACAGTCTTGACTGCAATGGTTGGGATTTTTTTTACATTCTGATAACATCATTTAATGGGAAATTCACAACTGCAGGGAAACTTCCACACAGTGAGCTGCTCTGTGCATAAGACAATGTACTATAACTTGAATTGTAGGGTTTTAAGCCAAGCAAAAAATTTATTTACACCCCTGTTGTTGCAATATAAATATCCTTGGTTCTTTGGTATATTATGTTTATTTCAAGGCAATGTTTATATATCATTTGGTGTATTTCATCCCCAGTGACTGGACTGAGGTTGCTGTTTGTTGGCAAGGTAGTTTTTTCTTTAGTTTGATACATCTTTGCAGAACAGAAGCATACTTCCAGACAGAGACAGATTTGCCATGAAGCTAACAGAGCTGAGGCTCCAGGGCCCTCTCTTGGGTAGATCATTTCCTGGGAGGGACCCTGGCAGAGTCTTTTCATGTTCTTGTAAAAGGAGGAAGGCAGGCTGCTTTCATCACAATCAATTTAGACCACTGACTTTTCTTTCCACTCTAACTCTTCCCACTTCTCCTTACCATAGGTCGGGAAGCCGATCCCACTAAGGAAAAGTTGAGATGGTGATACACTTACTGTAGATTTAGTAGGATTTATTTATGTGGTTTGCAGACTCCTCTGCAATAGTTTATTGCCAGCTATCCCAGAATACTTCCACTGGGCCAACTCACCCAAAGTCTCAGCATAAAGATAAGAGGGCCAGTGACTGCATGAAGTTACCTGTTTCCTACAGTACCTAGTACCAGAAGTATGTGTAGTCAGACCGGAGGGGCACAAGGTTTGAAATATACAAAGCTAGAGGCCAGGAAAATTTTCAATTGTTGGGAATGGAAAAGGGTCATTTAAATCTCAAAAACACCCAATCAAGTGGAAGTTCCGTCCTATCAGAGATCTTCTGTATAATTGTATATATACTGCATTATCAATACATTACACAGTTTTTTTAATGGAAATCACATGAAATAGAGTTCATTAGATTTCCTATGTTTGTAGCACAGAAGCCCTGTAGTAGCACTACAAAGAGCAAATAGGTCTCTGTGCAAAGGTGTATGTTTTACGCATTTTAAGAACAACTTTCCATCAGCCATGTTAGAATAAAGACTGAATTATGTTTGTATTTTCCCCTAGAGAAAATGATACTACAAAAGTATCATCATATGGAAATGTAATCAGAATGTATTTCTCAAAATTTGAAAGGTGAAAAGAGTTATAGTTTATCAGGGAGTTCAATAATAAAAATATTATTGGGGGGCTCTTGTGATTTTGCAGTATTTTGTTCAGCTTTTTAAAAATTTACAAGTTGTGGTAATTTCTCTCATTTTCTCTCCTCACTTTCCATCGTGGTTTGTATTTGGGACTTTGTATTACTTTTCTTAAAGAGAGCCCTACAAAGCCTGTATCCTCCCTGCTTTTCTGCATTTCTCTTCAGACATTCTAGCTATTGCTAATAACCAAGAACAGAGAGTAGGTTCATCATTCTACAACGAATAGTTTCTCAATTGAATAATCTTCTGAACTGATGTCTCTGTCACAGACAGGCTGCCAACACACTTGTGAATCATATTCTTTGAAAATGGCATTTTCTCTATTTCCTTTGCTACTTCCCTGAACACTGGCAAGATGAATGATCTATGATTGTTTGGAGCATTTTGGCTTCCTCTATTAATTAGGCAAACATCAAACCAGCTTCCTGGGTTCATTTTGTATTGTTCACCAAGTTCCCCATTTTGTCTTTGCCAAAGTGTGTGACATTCAAGTCACTGGCTGGGGAAGATGCCTGGTTTGTGGCAAGCAGCTGGTGACATTACTTCATGTGATAACTTTTCCATAAAAAAAGACATTCATTCTAAGGAAGAGGACGGTCATCAGGACATGAAAATCCCAATTAGAGTCAAGAGCATGTTTGAAGCTACTGAGTCTCTCTAGCGAACCTGATGACTTTCCAACTGTGAAAGTGACCCTGGTCATGGGGAAAATAACTATCTGTAAAAAGTAAACCAACTTAAATATAAAGTATATACTTAAGGGGATTGTTAAACTTTACAACTTCAAAAACTTCTATTTTTAAAAATTACTTTTTAGGTTATCTGTACTTTTACAATTTATTTTAAAACAAATTACAGAAGCGAAGGGATGAAAGATGGCAGCATGAGAGGCGAGACACAGTCTTCCTCCTAAAATCACATATAATACAAAAATATAATTAATACAACTAATCCTGAAAGAGCAACAGGAAAGAGGACTGTGCCAGACTGCATACACCTGGAGAAAAGAGCAGACCTCACGGAACAGGGTAACGTACCAAAGCTGTGGCCTGGCAGGACCCAAGCCCTTCCCCCACCCCAGCTCACTGGTGGGAGGAAGAGAAACGGAGCAGGGAGGGAGTGAAGGCCTGGGACTGCTGAATACCTAACTCCAGAGATCTGCTCTGGGAGCACAAACCTACATTTCATGGTGCTTGCATGATACTCTCATGATTACGGGGTTGGAAAGCTAAGACAGACAGAATTACTAGAGAGACTGAGATTCCAGCCACTTGTGGAAAGCAAGGATCCATGTCCAGCTGTGCTGGGACAAAAGAAAGGTGGGCAGTCTGAGAGATTTCCCAACAAGGAAGCCCTTAGCAAGAGGGCTGCTAAAGGAGCAAGGATTGCACAGAGCTTACTGCTCAGAAGAAAGGACAGGTAGACAAATTCCCAGGTGCACACTGCTCAGCAGGTTGGGAGCTTTGCCATATAGACTCTCATATTTAAGGAGGAAAGAGAAATCTTCCTCCTTAGACGATCTTCAGGTGCTCCAGCTCCCAGGCTGGCTACACAGCTCCAAGGACTCCTCAGTGATACGCAGCCTACTGCGCCTTTCTCCTGGCCAGCGAAACCTGGCTTGCAAACTGGCAAACCCTACCCTGGCATTAGCCCAGCCAGAGGGAAGATCTGTCTACAGCAACTACAAACACAAAGCATAGAGGCTTATACATGTGTGCTCACCCCACTGGTTCAGGCAGTGGAGACAGGCATAGCAGATGGGTAGCAGGAAACAGCTCTTTCCTCTCCCCAGGCACCAATACCACTCCCCTGCAACCCCCAACATTGCTTCAGGGGCTGAGCAGCTCCAGAGAGTAGAGCTTTGGGGCACTAGATGGCACCATATACAAATATGAAACACCAAAGGAACCTGGCCCAAGTAAAATTATTAATACAACTCCTAAGAAAGAGTTAAATGACATCAACCTCATGAATCTTCCTGAAAAGGAGTTCAAAATAAAAATCATTAACATACTCATGGAGGTATGGAAAGATATTCAAGAACTCAGGAATTAATTCTGGTCGGAGATCCAATCATTGAAGAGCACAATGGATGGTATTAAAAGCAGATTGGATACAGTGGAGGAGGCAATAAATGAAATAGAAACTAGAGAAGAGGAATACAAAGAAGCTGAGACACAGAGAGAAAAAAGAATCTCTAAGAATGAAAGAATATTGAGAGAACTGTGTGACCAATCCAAATGGAACAATATTCACATTATAGGGGTACCAGAAAAACAAGAGAGAGAAAAAGGGATAGAAAGTGTCTTTGAGGAGGTAATTGCTGAAAGGTTCCCCAATCTGTGACAGGAGATAGTCTCTCAGACCATGGAGATGCACAGAGCTCCCAACCCAAGGGACCCAAGGAAGACAACACCAAGACATATAGTAATTAAAATGGCAAAGATCAAGGATCAGGAGAGACTATTTAAAGCAGCCAGAGAGAGAATTGAGATCACATACAAAGGAAAGCCCATCAGGCTATCATCAGACTTCTCAACAGAAACCTTACAGGCCAGAAGGGAGTGGAATGATGTATTTAATGCAATGAAGCAGAAGGGCCTTGAACCAATAATACTTTATCTGGCAAGATTATCATTTAAATTTGAAGGACAGATTAAACAATTTCCAGATAAGGAAAAGCTGACAGAATTTACCCCCCACAAACCATCTCTACAGTGTATTTTGTAGGGACTGCTTTAGATGGAAGTGATCCTAAGGTTTAATAGCTGTCACCAGAGGTAATAAAACCACAGTAAAGAAAGTAGAACAGGTAATTACTAAGCAAATGCAAAAACTAAAATAATTATCTCCAAAGTCAATCAAGGGATAGACAAAGCATACAGAATATGATACCTAATACATAAAGAATGGAGGAGGAAGAAAAAGGAGAAAGAAAGAAAGAAAAAAGAACCTTAGATTGTGTTTGTAATAGCATATTAAGTGAGTTAATTTAGACTCTTAGATAGTAAGGAAGTTAACCTTGAACCTTTGGTAACCACGAATCGAAAGCCTGCAATAGCAATAAGTACATACCTATTGACAATCACCCTAAATGTAAATGGACTAAATGCACCAATCAAAAGACATAGAGTCACTGAATGGATAAAAAAACAAGACCCATCTATATGCTGCCTACAAGAAACTCACTTTAAATCTAAAGACATACACAGACTAAAAGTGAAGGGATGGAAAAAGATATTTCATGCAACTAATAGGGAGAAAAAAGAAGGAGTTGCAGTACTTGTATCAGACAAAATAGACTTCAAAACAAAGAAAGTCACAAGAGACAAAGAAGAACATTACATAATGATAAAAGGGTCAATCCAATGAGAAGATATAACCATTATAAATATCTATGTACCCAACATAGGAGCACCTACATATGTGAAACAAATACCAACAGAATTAAAAGCAGAAATAGAATGCAATGCATTCATTTTAGGAGACTTTAGCACTCCACTCACTCCAAAGGAAATATCAACCAGACAGAAAATAAATAAGGACACAGAGGCACCGAACAACATATCAGAACAGATGGACCTAACAGACATCTACAGAACTCTACACCCAAAAGTAGCAGAATACACATTCTTCTCAAGTGCACATGGAACATTTTTAAGGATAGATCATATATTAGGCCACAAAAAGAGCCTAAGTAAATTTTAAAAGATTGAAATTGTACCAACCAGTTTCTCAGACCACAAAGATATGAAACTAGAAATAAATTACACAAAGAAAATGAAAAATCCCATAAACACATGGAGGCTTCACAACATGCTCCTAAATAACCAATGGATCAATGACCAAATAAAAGCAGAAATTAAGCAATATATGGAAACAAATGACAACAATAATTCAACACTGCAAAATCTGTGGGACACAGCAAAGGCCATGCTAAGAGGAAAATATATTGCAATACAGGCCTACCTCAGGAAAGAAGAACAATCCCATATAGCAGTCTAAACTCACAATTAACGAACCTAGGAAAAGAAGAACAAATGGGACCCTAAGTCAGTAGAAGGAGGGACATAATAAAGATTAGAGCATAAATAAATAAAATCGAGAAGAATAAAACAATAGAAAGAATCAATGAAAGCAGGAGCTGGTCCGTCGAGAAAATAAACGAAATAGATAAACCCCTACCCAAACTTATCAAGAAAAAAGAGAGTCTACTCACATAAACAGAATCAGAAATGAGAAAGGAAAAATCACTATGGACACCACAGAAATACAAAGAATTATTAGAGAATAGTATGAAAAATTGTATGCTAACAGACTGGATAACCTAGAAGAAATGAACATCTTTCTAGAAAAATACAACCTTCTAAGGCTGACCCAGAAAGAAATAGAAAATCTGAACAGACCAATTACCAAGAACAAAATTAAACTGGTAATCAAAACACTACATAAGAACAAAACGCCTGGACCAGATGGCTTCATCTCTGAATTTTATCAAACATTTAGTGAAGACCTAATACCCATCCTCCTTAAAGTTTTCCACAGAGTAGAAGAAGAGGGAATACTTCCAAACTCCTTCTATGAGGCCAGCATCACTCTAATACCAAAACTGGGCAAAGACACCACAAAAAAAGAAAAGTATAGACCAATATCCCTGATGAACATAGGTGCAAAAATACTCAACAAAATATTAGCAAACCAAATTCAAAAATACATCAAAAAGATCATCCATCATGATGAAGTGGGATTTAGTCCAGGGATGCAAGGATGGTACAACATTCGAAAATCCATCAGCATCATACACTACATCAACAAAAAGAAGGACAAAACCACATGATCATCTCCATAGATGCTGAAAAAGCATTTGACAAAATTCAACATCCATTCATGATAAAAACTCTCAACAAAATGGATACAGAGGGCAAGTACCTCAACATAATAAAGGCCATATATGACAAACCCACAGCCAACATTATACTTAATACTTAACAGCAAGAGGCTGAAAGCTTTTCCGTTAAGATTGGGAACAAGATAAGGATGCCCACTCTCCCACTTCTATTCAACATAGTACTGGAGGTCCTAGCCACGGCAGTCAGACAACACAAAGAAATAAAAGGCATCCAGATTGGCAAGGAAGAAGTTAAACTATCCCTGTTTGCTGATGACATGATATTGTACATAAAAAACCCTAAAGAATCCACTCCAAAACCAGTAGATCTAATATCTGAATTCAGCAAAGTTGTGGGATACAAAATTAATACACAGAAATCTGTGGCATTCCTATACACTAACAAGGAACTAGCAGAGAGAGAAATCTGAAAAACAATTCCATTCACAGTTGCATTAAAAAGAATAAAATACCTAGGAATAAACCTAACCAGGGAAGTCAAAGACCTATACTCTGAAAACTACAAGACACTCATGAGAGAAATTAAAGAAGATACCAATAAATGGAAACACATCCCGTGCTCATGGATAGGAAGAATTAATATTGTCAAAATGGCCATCCTGCCTAAAGCAATGTACAGATTCAATGTAATTCCTATCAAAATACCAACAGATTGTTCAATGAACTAGAGAAAATCGTTGTAAAATTGATATGGAACCACAAGACCTGAATTGCCAAAGCAATCCTGAGAAGAAAGAATAAAGCTGGGGTGGTTATGCTCCCCAACTTCAAGCTCAACTACAAAGCCACAGTAATCAAGACAATTTGGTATTGGCACAAGAACAGACCCACAGACCAATTGAACAGACTAGAGAGCCCTAATATAAACTCAACCATATATGGTCAATTAATATATGATAAAGGGGCCATGGACATACAATGGGGAAATGACAGCCTCTTCAACAGCTGGTGTCGGCAAAACTGGACAGCTTCATGTTAGAGAATGAAACTGGATTATTGTTCAACCCCATACACAAAAGTAAACTCAGAATGGTTCAAGGTCCTGAATGTAAGTCATGAAACCATAAGACTCTTAGAAGATAACACAGGCAAAAATCTCCTGAATATATGCATGAGCAACTTCTTCCTGAACGCATCTCCTCGAGCAAGGGAAACAAAAGCAAAAATGAACTCATAGGACTACATCAAACTAAAAGTTTCTGTACAGTAAAGGACACCATCAACAGAACAAAAAGGCATCTTACAGTATGGGAGAATATATTTGTAAATGACATATCCGACAAAGGGTTAACATCCAAAATATATAAAGAACTTACACGCCTCAATGCCCCAAAAGCAAATAACCTGATTAAAAAATTGACAGAGGATATGAAGAGACAGTTCTCCAAATAAGAAATTCAGATGGCCAACAGACACATGAAAAGATGCTCCACATCACTAATCATCAGGGAATGCAAATTAAAATCACAATGAGATATCACCTCACACCAGTGAGGATGGGCAACATCCAAAACACAAACAACAAATGTTGGCAAGAATGTGGAGAAAAGGGAATCCTCCTACACTGCTGGTGGGCATGCAAGTTAGTTCAACCATTGTGGAAAGCAGTATGGAGGTTCCTCAAAAAATTCAAAATAGAAATACCATTTGACCCAGGAATCCCACTCCTAGGAATTTACCCTAGGAATGCAGCAGCCCAATTTGAAAAAGACATACACACCCCTATGTTTATTGCAGCACTATTTACAACAGCCAAGAAGTGGAAGCAACCTAAGTGTCCATCAGTAGATGAATGGATAAAGAAGATGTGGTACATATACACAATGGAATATTATTCAGCCATAAGAAGAAAACAAATCCAACCATTTGCAACAACATGGATGGAGCTAGATGGTATTATGCTCAATGAACTAAGCCAAGCCAAAAAAGACAAGTATCAAATGATTTCACTCATCTGTGGAGTATAAGAACAAAGAGAAAACTGAAGGAACAAAACAGCAGCAGACTCACAGAACCCAGGAATTGACTAATAGTTACCAAAGGGAAAGGGACTGGGGAGGATGGGTGGGAAGGGAGGAACAACGGGGAAAAAGGGCATTACGATTAGCAGACATAATGTGGGGGGCGCACAGGGAGGGCTGTACAACACAGAGAAGACAAGTAGTGATTCTATAGCATCTCACTATGCTGATGGGCAGTGAGTGGAATGGGGTTGGTGGGGGGACCTGATGAAGGGTTTAGTTTAATAACCATAATATTGCACATGTAATTGTAGACTAATGATGCCAAAAAATTATTTAAAAAAAATCTATTAATGCTGGTAATAGCAAGGGAATAAAACCAAACCTTAAATTCTGAAAATAAATAAATAAATAAAAGGCTACAAATAGCCTGCAGAAAAGTAAGATGAGACTTGCCTTCTCTTCTATCACAAATTATTATAGAGCTATTTAGTAATTAAGAGAGTATATACTGACACCAATATAAACTTGTCTAATGAACAGAATAAAGGGCTATACATATACACACATATATACACACACACACATATATGAGGACCTGATTTAAGGCTGAGCAGGCACTGCAGATAAGAAAGATAATAGTGGCCCATTCAATAACAGTACTGGGAGAATTTGTTATCCATGTGGAAAAAAATAAAATTAGATCTCTACCTCATTCCACACTCAAAAAAGCCAATTCCAAATTATTAAAAACCTAAATGTGAAAGACAAATTAACAAAATTTTTTTGTGGAAAGCAATATGGAGGTTCCTCAAAAAACTAAAAATAGAAATACCATTTGACCTAGGAATTTACCCAAACAAAAGAAGATCCCTGATTCAAAAGGACATATGCACCTCTATGCTTATCGCTGCACTATTTACAATAAGCAAGATATGGAAGCAACCTAAGTGTCCAGCAATAGATGAGTGGATAAAGAAGATGTGGTACATATACACAACACAATATTACTCAGCCATAAAAAGAAAAGAAACCCTACCATTTGCACCAACATGGATGAAGCTACAGGGTATTCTTCTCAGTGAAATATGCCAGGTGGAGAAAGACAAGTACTAAATGATTTTACTCATTTGTGGAATATAAAAACAAAGCATAACTGAAAGAACAAAACAGCAGCAGACTCACAGACCCCAAGAAGGGACTAGTAGTTACTGAAGGGTAAGGGTTGGGGAGGGTAGGTGGGAAGGGAGAATGGGATTAAGGGGCACTATAATTCACAGTCGCAATATAGGTAGGTCACGGGGAAGGCAGTACAGCAGAGAGAAGACAACTAATGACTCTATAGAATCTTACTGTGCTAATGGACAGTGACTGCAATGGAATGGGGTGGGTGAGTACTTGATAATATAGGTGAATGTTGAAACCACAATGTTGTTCATGTGAAACCTTCATAAGAGTGTATATCAATAATACCTTAATAAAAAAATAAAAATAAAAAATAAAATAAAATAAATTAGAATGAAAATTTTGAACACTTAAACATGATGTAAGGATAAGTAATGCAATAGTACTGAATTAATTTAATAATTAACATTCTTCAAATAATCTTTCAACTGACTTAAAGTAATTCAAGTCATTAAAATTTGAAAAATTCACAAACATAAATATTACTTTTACATATGGTCAAAAATAGTTGGGAAGATCTCAGTTTCCTGATAACATAGAGGTCACTTTAATGAACTCATTTAAATTATGCTCAGTTATTATTTACTTTCAGAGGTAAGCTTTTTTCCCTAAAGATAGACTAATTTATTATGAAATTCTATCAAGAATCACATTTTAACAATATGTTAATTTCAACAGCCAAAATGGAAGAAACAAAAGATGTTTCCTTTTGAAAATGAATAAAACTTAATTATATTCTACTCAGGAAACTCTAACATCAGATAAGGATAACAAACATAGCAATCTAGTAGTAGAGAAAATTTAAGAACTATGAGAGAAAACTAAATAGCAAGAAAAACTAAAATTTTTAATGGATCACAAGACAAAGAACTTCATGTTTTAAATGAAATCACTGCTACAATAATGGCCTGCTGACTGGGATGACCTCCTAGACGAGCAGGTGGATCAGGTCCCAGAGGACTCTCCGCTGTGGTGACACACGTTTTTGGTGCCGAATTTCTTGTCACTAAACTGAGGAAGTATAAATACTCATGCAAATGGTGTTCAAATGCAATTTCAAGTGTTATACATTTAATACGGATTTTTAATTAAAAAAAAAGGCTTTTAAATTCTCAACAGACATCAAGGGTTTGTAGTCCCCAGTGTATTGTAGGAAACCTGAAGTCCATGGGAGACAGGCAAGATGTCCTCACACACTGTGTGCAACAGGAAAATTAAAACACAGTGAAATGTTTCAAAATTTTGCAGACTCCACTCCACCTACAGTATATTCTCCTCTCCCATTTCCCACCTCCAACCTTGCTCTCTTATCAGTAGACTCTCCAAGTTCAGAGAACTTTTGCGCGAGGGAAAGCATAGCCCTTTAGGCCATGGCTTGTGTGGGGCGCTGGGTGAGAGGTGGTAGGGAAGAAGTGGTCTCCTGGGGACTTTCCGATGGTCTGGGAGACATCTTCGAAATATGCCACAGTGCGTCAGAGCACAGGTTAGCTGACAGGCTATGAGCTTATCTGGGCTGGAGAAGATCACATGACCCACTGCTCCCTTAAAGGGGCCGCAGATCAAAAGAAAACGAAGCACAAGCCATTTATCAACTGAGCTACACTCACACAAGTCGAGATCTTCCCAATCTCTCTCCACTGAAACCGTAAAGTTGCGATTCTGCTATTGCTTTTCACTTCATATACTATGAGACCTTTGCACAGATCCCTAAGGCCATCCCCCCTTCTGGCCTTGTCTTCCGCAGGAGAACTCGGTGAACCAGCACACCGTATTCCGGGAGCTGCCGAGTGACCTGCAGCAAGAAAAAGAAACTTAGAAAAGATAGTCAATTGGTCTAAAATAATGGGTTTCAAAACCATTCCATGAAAAACTCCTTACCACATGTTCTGAAAAACAAAAAAATAATAACATTGCCAAGTACATTCAGGAAGCACTGAGCTACACAGATCTTACTGCAGAATTTCTCCACACTTCCAATATGACAGCATTTTTCTGTTTTATTCACTCAGGGAATCCTTTTTTCATGGAGTTCCTCAAACAACACCTGGAACACAGATATTATGAAGATGGTACAATAGAATAATAATATTATGCACAAGTGTTTAGAATTCAGATTCTTCTGGGTCATCTCAAGGTAAGGGATTCCTTTTCCCAACTGTGTCAATCAAAGTCTACTGTGATAGTATCTGGAAATGTCACAGATGGAAAAGCTGAGGCCCAGGCACAGAAAGCGACCTTCCAGATGATTAGCATCACTGTTGAAGGAAGATGGCCATGACCATCCTGCAGAGAAAATGACCTATCACTGGCGTTTCTCATCGTGTGGCAGTGACTTGGTGAGGACCCCACAGCCCAAGGCTGTCTTCAGTTCACCAGGAGACTGAATTTTGCCAGGGGCCTGAAGGCCATCCAGAGATGGGAACTGCAACAGGCCAACCAAATTCCTAAGACTGGAGTATAAATCTAACTGAATGGTACATCTGAATGGTATGTCTTGTGTCTGAATGGTACGTCTCTATCTTGGTCTCTACCAACTTCACCTTTACCTGGAAGACTCCAGTCCGCATTAGAAGGTTGATGCACCTGGTCCTGCAGCTGGGACATCTTGCTCTAGGCATTTGAAGCCCTCTCAGAAGAGCTTTGTTGGTGAGATCCCATCTCTATGCCTCAGCAGGAACACTGTGTCCTATTCAGTCTCTCTCACCCCCAGGCAGAGTCACAAAAATGGGCAAATGATGGCTTTTGAGAGCACCTTTCTCTGGTTCCTTGCTGACCTTTCTCCTTCTATTGATACATAATCTCTGCACATATGTACACGGCCTGCAGAGCCTGCAGCTCTTCACATGCTCCTGCATGAATTTCTGGACCCTCAGCTCACTTCTTCTAACTTCAGAGAGACCCTGTCATCACCATCGTTGTCACCTCACCATCATCATCATCTGAAACAGTATTTACTGAGCACCAGTGCTGGACAATCCAGTGGCCAGACAAAGCAGGGCCATCCCAAAACAATTCAGTAAATTCTTTTAAGGAACTTGATGTGATTTTTAAAAATTCTGATGTATTAAAGTAGTTTTCACTAGAACAAAGATGCCTTTGTTGGTTTGGCTTACATTTCTTAACTATTTAGTGTTTATTTTGATTTTTTTATTTTATTGTTGAACTATATACAGAGAGATATGATACTGAAGTATTTGGAGCCACGAAATTCTTAAAATGGCAAAGCACCATTCTAAACAGTTCCCATGCATTATTTCATGTAATCTTCACAGCAATTAATAAAGTGGTGTAGCTATTGCTTTTCAGGTGAGGAAATGGAGGCACAGAAGAGCTAAGTAACCTGTCAAAGTCCCCACTTAGGAGCCAGGAAGGGAAATATGAGCTCATTTGCTTCAGAGCCTTCACTCTTAACAACTAAAATACAGAGTTTCCAAAAAGTGTGGAAATGTTACCGAAAACATGGACTGGATCGCTGATGGAAGAACCAAGGGGCACTTGGAGGTCATGGAGGTTGGAGGTTTATTTCACTCCAGCGGGCTCAGAGCGGAGAAATCTCCCAAGGTCTGAGCACAAGCAAGGAGAGCGATTTATCCTTTTTTTGCTTCTGTATATGTGGCATTTCGGTGTGCACAGCAAGCAGGGAAAGAGGAGCCCAGAGGAGAAAGAGAAGGACACGGGGCCGGGAGTTTGCTGACCTTGTTGGTGAAAGAGGAGCCCACAGCCGTAAGAGAAGCAGAAGGGGGCAGCGCGTTTTCTGCTGACCTTGTCGGCTGTGTTAAATATTTTCCTTATCAGAAACATAGGTGAATATACATAATGTCATTAAGGGCAGTTTCAATCTGTAAAAATGTAAATAATACTCTATGTCTCCATGCTGTGCTAAGGAATCTCTTCTGCAACACCTCTCTGGGGCCATTCTGTGTTGCCGTTGCTGGTTTTCCTCTCAGAGGGTCCCTTTAGGTCCACATGCTTAGAGCCATCTCACTATTTTTCCCTTCTCCCTACAGTGGGCAGCAAGGTTTAGACCAGACCCAGGCTCTCCTGGCTCCTGGCCTGGGCAGCCCTCCTGCTGTAGTGGAAACTGTTGGAACAAATGGATTGTTCCCAGATACTCACCAAGAGAGATTCACTACAATTCACAGCCTTTGCTCCCAAATCCCACTCCTGGGGATCAGTCCCAAGAAAACACACGGAACAATCAAGACAAGCCCTTCTCAGAGTGATGTTCCGGGTAGTTTATAGGGTTGGTTTCAGAGTACTCCTCCTGGGGATAAGGGATTTCCTTAAAGCACTAACACCTTAAAAGGGATTATCAAAAAAAAGGGGGGGATTATCAGGCAGGCTTTACAGAGGATATTTACAAAGCACTTGTAATTATTTGGGAAGTACATATGTTATAATGCTAAGTGAGGAAAAATACAGATACCACCGGTATGATTTCAACAGCAAAAAAAAAAAGAAAAAATGTTTTAATAGCATATCGCATCCACTAGTTATGTGAAAAAAATGGTCCTGTGGTTAAAAAAATTTGGAAAACACTGAGTTAACCTTGAACAGGTTGTTCTGGGATTAACATGATAATGTAGCTGTGAATTGTCCAGACAGAATATGTCATTCAGTGTTACTCAAACTGGATTTCAGCCAAGCCTCCCTCTACTGGGAGATGATGAAGCAGCAGGGTCAGTCATCAGCAAAGCGGAGGCCGACAGGCACCATCTGATAATGGAAAACAAGAGAAGGCTCGAGGAGGTGTAGTTAAATAACCCAGTGACTGTTTATGGAATAGCTGGGCTCTGTGATGAGCTCTGCAGATTCAGGGCCCTCTGGACATTTACAACCTGGTACAGGGACAAGAAATGTACAGAAATGACTGCAAAGTAGTGGCTTAACAATATATAGCAACACTGTCTAAAATGTTTATAACCTTCCACCCCGTAGTTCCATTCATGAGAAGATCCTATCCCTAAAATATTACACAGAAATGCAGCTAAAGACTTATGTAGAAGAAGTGTTAATCTCAGTATTGCTAAAATAGCCCCATTAACAACTGATGTGCCAAACAACAGAGTATTGAGAAGAATTTATGGTACACCAGATGTTGATTCATACAAAAGCTTTAACATTTAGTAGATGGGATTATAAAAAATGCCCCAAAGTGCATATATACTATAAAACCAATTATATATATATATGTATGTATATATGAATACACAGAACAAAGAGAGAAGGAAGAATATGGCAGACCTCAGTGCGCTCTCTCCGGGAGGCAGGATCATGAGCCAGTGGTTACTTTTATCATCATCCTGGGGGAAAAGATTTTGTTTAACAAATGCTCACCCTAAGGATAAGGGTCACAGTGTGCTCTAGGGGCAGCAAAGCCCCCTCATGCCTCATGTACCATGGGCAGTACCAGGATTAGTAAACTTGACCAGCTAGCACTGGAGCCGTACAAGCCAGTGTTTCTTTAAACCGATAAGCGCACATGCAAATAAAATCAAATCTATTCAGTGTTTTCTTTCAAAGTCTGAAAAAAATCTCGTGCATTTTTGCTTCTGATGTGGTGGCTTCCTTCACAATTATTTTTCATCATTCAACTAAGGGAGAGACACAGTGAGCCCAGCCCACAAAGCCAGAGCCTGGGAGAGAGGCAGGCGGGCTTAATGGGTCCTGCAGGAGCCTCTGCAGGCCTGAGTCCTTGGTCTCTCCACTGGCTCTGTGGTTCCATGGCCACCCTCCATCAGATGTGTGCGATGGTTTTGAAGTCCCCACTTGCCCCTCGACAAGGGAATGCTGCCTCCTCCTGACAAGAAACGTGCACAGCGGCTGGACTAGGGAACACAGCGAGCATCTTTCTGCCAGGACTTCGCAAATGGAACACTCGCGGGCTTACCCGGTGCCAGGTGTTGCAGACAGTTCTGCCAAGTGACAGACCAACAAGAAAAGGCCAGGCTTGGCAGTTCTGCTTTTAAACACCTGTCTCTGTTAAAGGCAGAAAAACACGGACAGAATGTTTCTATCTGTTCTGAGTAACTTTTGAACAGAGAAATGCATAAATCTGAGTTTCCTTTTGAAACTGCTCCCCAAATTTAAAGGCCCAGCTAGGTATCCTGTCCTGGGAAAAGCCAGGGGAGACTTCCTCCCCCCTGACCCCCACTCCCCAGCTCCATCTGCATGGGCAAAGCGGCCACTCCCTCCTACCCTGATATAGACTAACTGGTTATTGTTCTCATCCAGCCGTTGTCACAGTGTGCATGCCTCTGGGGGACTCTCTGTCCTCCCTTGAGATCTGGGATTCCCTGGGAAGAAGGCATGTATCCTTTCTGTCTCCATTCCCTACAGTGCTTGGTCCACAGTGGATGAAAGTTGTCGGGTGTGCAAAGGCTGTTCATTGCAGGCTCTGTGTGTGCCCACAAACGTGGGGGACTCTAATACTGCTGCTTTGGCTGAAGGACCACAGAGAGAGTGGCCACACCATCTGTGCTGTGCTGAAGACAGCTGCCTGGAAGGCTGCACACCTGGGGTCTTCCCATAGCTTTGCTTTTGGCACACACCCTTTGTGCTTCAGCTGTCCCCCATGTCTCTGTGAGAAATGTGGGTCTCCCTGCTCACAGAGAAGTGAATGTGAGCCCTAAGGTTGAAGAAAGGCCCTTGCCATACCCACCCCTGCCTCCAATCCTACCCTTTTGGGCATCATTTCCAGAGCAACCAGCTTCCAGAAGCTCCTCCTTGCCCCACAGGGCAATGGAGCTTCCTTCTTCCCAAAATCTCTAGTCCTTTGCTCACACCTCCTCGTGGGTCTGAGCACATCTAGCCCCCCAGAGAAAGTTCCAGAGGGGAGTACTGACTGCACACCTCTGAACACCAACACCCCCTCTCAAGAGGCCTTACCCTCAAGAACTCCAGCTCAGCAGCCTCACCCCAGAGCACAGGACTCAGGCGGTGCATCTCTGAGACTTCAGCTTGGACCCAGAGAGCGGTCATCCGCTCAATCAGACATGCTGGGATATCATCTTCAACTCAAAAATAGGCTTTACAATCTACCTGCTGGAAAGACGCAGAAGAAAGGGGGAATAATCAAGACACTTTCGATGGGACTCTGAGCAGAACAGAAGCCTATCTGCAGTCACAGCCCAGGTAGGGTCCCAGAGCAAGGATGCTCCTTTGAAGTGCTCTCCTGAGATACCATTTTCTACTATATTAGAAGTTGGGCCACACCATATGGCAGGAATAGAAGGGAAAAGGGGAACTGTTTTAATCCCCTTCTGCATACCAGGTGGTCCTCAGTACACACTAGCTCTTTCAATCCTCATACACAGAAGCTTCGGAGGAGTGGTCTCGGGGCGCACTGTAATGAACGAGGAAGGCAGGATTTGGCAGAGGGAGAAGCTGACCCTGCCCTCGCATTCCTGACTCAGCTCGTTCTGGTCTCAGGTAGCCCTTCCCAACCTAACCTGGGCAAGGCATTGCCCCACTGCCGAGGGGTAACTCACAGTACTCCTGGGAGGGTCACATGATCATTGCCACTGCCAAGAGGAGCAAGATGAACCGGGAAGGAAGCCCTTCATCAGCGGCAAGGGCACAGCACTTGAAGGTGACAGAAACAAGACTTGGTCACCCCAAACCATGATGCCATGCCATTTCCAAAAAGTACAGAAAACCCAGGCCCTGAAACTTTGTTTCTTTTGATTCACTTAGCATTTCTGTCTGCATATGCTCCTAGTACCACTGCCTCCTCTTACAGAGGAGATCTTGGCTGTGGTACCAACTCTCCACAAGAAGCTGATCATGAAGTCGTCCCTTATATGCAAATTAAAACCACAAGGAGATATCACCTCACACCAGTGAGGATGGCCAGCATCCAAAAGACGAAGAACAACAAATGCTGGTGAGGATGCGGAGAAAGAGGAGCCCTCCTACACTGCTGGTGGGAATGTAAGCCAGTTCAACCATTGTGGAAAGCAATATGGAGGTTCCTCAAAAAACCAAAAATAGAAATACCATTTGACCCGAGAATGCCACTCCTTGGAATTTACCCAAAGAATACAACTTCTCAGGTTCAAAAAGACATATGCACCCCTACGTTTATCACAGCACTATTTACAATAGCCAAGATATGGAAGCAACCTAAGTGTCCATCAGTAGATGAATGGGTAAAGAAGAGGTGGTACATATACACAATGGAATACTATTCAGCCATAAGAAAGAAACAAATCCTACCATTTGCAACAACATGGATGGAGCTGGAGGATATTATGCTCAGTGAAATAAGCCAGGCAAAGAAAGACAAGTGCCAAATGATTTCCCTCATTTGTGGAGTATAACAACGAAGCAAAACTAAAGGAACAAAATAGTAGCAGACTCAGAGACTCCAAGAAGGAACTAGTGGTTATGAAAGGGGAGGGGTGTGGGACAGTGGGTGGGGAGGGAGGGAGAAGGGGATTGTGGGGTATTATGTTTAGTACACATGGTGTGGGGGGGTCACGGGGAAAACAGTGTAGCACAGAGAAGGCAAACAGTGAATCTGTGGCATCTTACTGCACTGATGGACAGTGACTGCACTGGGGTATGGGTGGGGACTTGATAATATGGGGAAATGTAGTAACCACATTGTTTTTTCATGTGAAACCTTCATAGGAGTGTATATCAATAATACCTTAATAAAAAATAAAACATGTACTTCTAAAGATACTTAAAAAAAATAAAGAGAGAAAGAAAGAAGCCGTCCCTTAAACGAGATGATCTGACACCCCACCGCGCCCCAAGCCTGAACCGTCACAGTGTCCGCTCTTCAGGGAGCCTGAGGCTGCCGCCCCACAAGGAGCAGCGGGAAGTGGGCACACTCAGCCTCTCTCGCTGCCGGATGCTGGGCTCCCAGACAGAGTCTGCGGCAGAGAGAGGGACACAGAAGCTCCGGAGGAGTGGTCTCGGGGTGCACTGTAAGGAACGCGGAAGGCAGGATTTCGCGGAGGGAGAAGCTGACCTGCCCTCGCATTCCCGACTCAGCCCTCCTCTCCGGCAGCCCTTCCTGCCTAATCTTGGGCGAGAACTTCCCCAAGCCGAGGGCAACTGCTCGAGAGGGAGGCAGTAGGGAGCCAGGAGCATGCGGCCTTCTTAGCGCTGGGAAAGGGCAAGTCATCTGGGGAGGGGGTCTGAGGGGACCAGCACAGCAGCCACTACATCCCCATGTTCCTGGCGCGCACAGAGCTGCCCCCATGTGGCCATGTAGGGAGAATCCTGCAGCCGAGGATGCAGCCTAGGGCTGGCCCATGCCAGTTCTGAGCTTAGCTCAGACACACAAAGGAAAAGAAATTGCTCAGCAATCGAGTGCATTAACAAAAGCATACGGATTGCTATTAGACTGGTCAAAATCCAGAATATTAGCACTGCTAAGGGCTGAAGAGGGTGTGGAACAATAGGAATTCTCATTTATTGCTGGTGGGAATGAAAAATAGTATGGCCACTTTGGAAGAAAGTGTGGCAGTTTCTTGCAAAACTAAACATACTCTTACCATTGATGCAGCAATTGCACTCCTTGAGGTTTACCCAGAGGAGCTGAAAACTTATGTCCACACAGAAACCTGCATGTGGATGTTTCTAGCAGCTTATTCATAATTGCCAAAACTTGGAAGCAAAAGATATCTTTCTGCAGGTGAATAGATAAACTGCAGCTCATCCAGACAATGACATATTATTCAACGCTAAAAAGAAATTTGCTACCAAGCCATGACAAGACATGGAGAAAACCTAACTGCCTGTTACTGAGTGAAAGAAACCAACCTGAAAAGGCTACATACTGAATGAGTCCAACTTTATGGTATCCTGGAAAAGACAAAATTATAAATCAATAAAAAGATCAGTTGTTGCCAGTGGACAGGAGAGAGAAACAATTTTTAGAGCAGTGAACTGCTCTGTACACTACTGTACCAGAGGCTGGATCGCCTCATTATAAATTTGTCCAAGTCTGTAGAATGTACACCACCAACAACCACCCTTAATGTAAACTATGGACTCTGGGGATAATGACATTTCAAAGTAGTTCTTCAATTGTAACAAATGTAACCCTGGTGGGGAATATTGATAGTAGGGGAGGCTGTGCATGTGGGGAGACAGGGGGTAGGTGTGAAATTTCTGGACCTTCCACTCAATTTTACTGTGAATCTACAACGACCCTTAAAAAAAAGTCTATTAAATTTTTTGTAAGTATTTAGGACCTTCGAACCAACCAGGAATATGTCTAAGAGAAGTCAGCATGGCACTCGAAAAGCTCTGCACAAACATTCATTTATGTCATTTACAAAAATGAAAGATCAGAAGCAACTACTATAACAACAGTGGCTACCACTTACATGGCACTTCTAGGTGACACCCAACAGTGAGAGAACAGGTAAGTGACAGTTTTTGAGAGGCAATGTATCCAGCAGAACCAGCACTGGCACTTGAGTCAGATGCACCTGGTCTCCAGGTTAGACTTCACTCTTTTCTGGCCACACTTCACAGATGGCTCTTCTACCAAATGGGAGTAACAGTATCTGCTTTGCAATGCCGCAGTGAGGGCTAAGTGTCTAGGTGAATGGCAGTACAGAGATCTTTCGATAAGGGCTGGTTATTACTACCGATGACAATGGTGATGCTGGTGGAGGTGATGACGATGTCGGGAACTCAATAAATTAGTAACTTATTGTTTTTAGGAAAGACGATAGATTAGAAGTACATTACAATGTATACATTTGACTGGTTCATCTCTGCATCTCCCACTGCCTAGCAAAGACCCTTAATGAATACTTATCAGATGGATGGATGGGTGGATGGATGGATGGAATTACCCCAATCTCAGGGGTAGACTCTAACAACACTTCTCACCGGCTCAGTTTCCACATTTCTAATACTTCCCCCTGTCCCATAACTACTTCTCCAAAGACCTCACTGAGGGCCCCAGGTTTCCACCCCTACCTCCTCAGGCTAACTGCCAGACTCGGCCTGCAAGGTGAGGACTCACAGCTGAAGCAGCTTCTCATCATTGCAATACAGCTTCCTCTCCTGGATTTCTTTCCGAAGCTGCAGGTAAAACTGATGTCTTGTCTGGCTGTTCCTGGGAAAGAAATACAGGAAAAAAGGCTACTGGAATGCTGAGAGCAAGGGAGAACACTAAAACCGGAGGGGTTGTTTCAGTCTGGGAAAGAGGGAAAGGAGAAAAGACAGGATACAAGCCAATAGAAACCAGAGGACAATGACAGTAAGACAAAGATGATCTTCTTTATCCATTCCTGCCACTGGTTTGGGGCTGCTCTGGCCGCACACCTCACACAACACCCATGGAAGCATTTGTTGCTGTGGTTCCAGTGAGAACACTGTTAGATGGTGTTTCTAGCAAACAAAGGAGTAAAGAGGCAATGGCCCAGCCCCCAAACCACAGCCCTCTCCTCCAACCCTGATCACTGGGCTGCTGTAAGGAGGGGCATGTTGGGGTCAGGGGAGCCTTTACATTGAGTAGATTATGCTTGAAACAAAAGGACAGTTTCTTGTTTTGACAAGTTGACAAGTTTGACAATATGACAGTTTCTGTCATATGAAAGAATCCAGTCAATGGAAGATCAACCATAATAACTTTTGTTATTTATTTATAATTTACAGTTCACCAAGCACTTGCCTATCCATTATCTCTAGCATCAGTCTGTACACATATAAATCCCTCAAGGGACAAGTGAAGAATTTGGGAGCCCTCACTGGAGCAGCCCATAGTGACTGACAAAGAACTTTATTCTCAGAAAAAGTGTGAAGGTATTCGAGGAAGTCTTCTTCTGGGGCTGTCCACACCAGCTTTCAGGGGCTATTTTGCACAACCTGGTTTCATTGTCTAGGAAAAAGAACTCTACCTGAAATGGAAGTAGAGAGCTTTTTTGCATATATTGAGATGATCATATGATTCTTTTCTTTTGTTCTGTTCATGTGATGTATCACTCTGATTGATTTGCAGATGTTAAACCATCCTTACATCCCAGGGATAAATCCCAGTTGATCATGGTGAATGATCCTTTTAATGTGCTCCTGAATTGGGTTTGCTAGTATTTTACTGAGAATTTTTGCATCTATACTCATCAATGATACTGACCTGTAGTTTTCTTTTCTAGTAGTGTCCTTCTCTGGTTTTGGTATTAGAATAATGCTGGCCTTGTAAAATGAGTTTAGGAGTGTTCCCTCTTCTTCAATATCTTGGAAGATAAAAAAAAAGATAAAAGAGAAAAAAGAAACTGGTGTATTTCACTTAGCCCAATGTCCACTAAGTTCATCCATGTTTTAGCATGTCAGAATTTCTTTCTTTCTTAAGGCCGACTAATGTTCCAACTACAGGTAGACCACATTTTGCTTATCCATGAATCTTCAATGGACATTTAAGTTGCTTCCACATTTTAGCTACTGTGAATAACCATTCTATGAACATAGGTGTACAAATATCTCTGAAAGAGCCCAATTTCAATTATTTTGGGTATGTATGCAAAAGTAGAAAATTTATTTGTAAATTTTTGGGAAACAGCCATACTGCTTTAATGGTTGTACCATTTTATATTCTTAGATGGAAATGTTTTTTACATGTGCTTATCTAACTTCAATGCATTGAGATTGATCAACAAGACCCAGCCCATCACAGAAACACACACCTTATATGCAGTATTTCATTACAATCTTCTGCACTTACTTGTCATTTTGCACATAAGCAGGTGAAGCCTTCACCATGCTAATGTCTAGATGTGTAAGGCGAGGTGTCCCAGTCTCGGGCAGCTGTTTTTTAGAAGGAAGAGCACGCTGGCACCTAGATAACTGGGTTACCTGAGACGCCAGGCCAGCTGTGCTGTACTCCGGAGACACTTACCTTTCATGTAAGCCAAGCCAAAGTAGGCGAGCTCCCTAAAGTTGATGAAGGCCACAGCGGCATGGAAGATGGCCCCCACGGTTGAGGCAATGTCACATTTCACCTCCAGACACTGCCCATTCAGCAGCCTCACACAGAGGTCCCTGAGAGCCAAGCAAGATTTCCCTTTCTTGGTCTGAAAACAATAATAGTATCGATTTTAACAATAGGAGACATGGAGTCTTTATTTCGGCCAGCTACCAAGCTAAGCAGTTCATGTGCATTGTCTCATTTAACTGACAAACAACCCTAAGAGAGAAATACGTGTATGATTCCTATTCGTCAGAAGAAAAACAACTCTCAGAGATGGTAAGGGACTTATCCAGGCTGCACAGTTAGTAAATTCTGTCCAGAACCAAACTCAAACCTCCATTCCCCGCCAGGCTGTGTGGGGGCCACGGAGGCTGGGGTGGTAAGTATAATGACATTTCTCTCCTGCAGAAATCCCAGCTGCCCCTTGGGCTCTGCTTCCCAGAAAGACTGCCCAGGGCCCTCATCAATGAATCGTACATCTCTGGAGGTGTCAGTCAACCTCGCACTGTCCCCCAGACCCCTGCAGAGCATAGCAGAGAGAATTTGGGCTGGCACAGATCTAATGAAGAAAGAGGTCTAGAGCTAAGGGGATGACTTCAAATGGAGAAATACCAAATTGGTTAGCAGAGCTATACTCAAAGATGAACAGCAGTCTGCCTTCTGCCTCTTCAGCCTACTCAGATCAGTTTCAGACTCATCCTCACCACCCACCCAGGCTACTGTTACCTCCACTCAGCAGCCCAGAACGACCCACCATTCCACCGCCACACGGGCTTGTCTGCCTGTGTCTCTGCCCCCACCACCCAGTGCGCGGAGCACTCTTCCCTCCTTCTCCGCACAGCAAATTGCTCTGAGTCTTCCACGTCAGGCTCAAGACCCTTCTTGCCCACTCCCTTCTCTACTCCCATGGCACCTTAAGCCACAAAGCCCAGGCTAGGGCCTGGCCCAGACCACCCCAGAGAAGTCTTCCTCAGAGGACAGTCATGGATGGACACTGGCATGTGTGGCTTTGTGCCATCGAGACCATGCCTGCAGCCACACCTTCCTGATGCCCAAGGGCAGCCCACTGCCCAGAGGCCAGCACAGCTCTGTGGACACTGTGGGAGGGGTTCCCACATGATCCTGGGCAAGGCTGATCACACTCTGAGCCACGCTGGCTCCCACCCCTGCCACACACCTGAGTCGCCTGATGGGCATGTTCAACATGCATGTGCAGAGGCCACCTCTGAGAGAGAAGCGGGGGCCACCCTTCCCTACCTATGACCTCTGCCACGCTCCACCCAGGGTTATGTTCCACTGTCACTCCTGTCCTTTGCAGGGAGCTGGATCAGGAAGGGTCCCCTTCAAGACACACTGCAAGACATCTCAGAGCAGGGCAAGGCAGGTGCTGTCCCCACCCCGAGCCTGCAGCGCCAAGACTCTTCCTGTGAGTCAGAGGGGACAGACCTCTCACTCAGCCCCCGTCCAGGCACCCTGTGCTTCGCCATAGAAGTTGAACCCCTTGGGGGTCCATGGTCTGCCTGGGCTGGGGCAGCAGAGCTAAGAGAACACAGACACATACATGACAGAATGGAAGCTCCTTGTAAAGAGGACTCTGTTGTGTTCCCGTGATAGATCTGGGGTCTGGAGTAGAGCCTGGCACCTACTAAACGCTTTAACACTATTTCCTGATGGATGACACAGTAAGGCTGGGCTGAGTCTGGAAGGACAAGAGGGACTTCGCCAGAAGTCACAGACGGTCCCTCTTAAAGGGAAGAAGGAAGCACTGAGGGGCCCGGAGCAGCAGGGTGGCTTGGCAGAGGGCTCCGGTAAGCGTCTGAGGAGAGAGCGAGCACCCCCAGGGCCCTCCCAGCCTGAGACCGCGGTCCCAGCTCAGTCAGCCTCTCGGTCCCGCTAAGCAGGGCACAGACCGCCCAGTACCCTCCCCCTGCCCAGTCTGACCCGGCAGTCACCACAACGGTCCAGGCAAATGCAAAGTCACCAGGGTCTCTCCGGCCAGCAGGGTGAACTCCAGCGTGGAGAACTGGGGGAAACACTCAGTGTCCTTCATGGTAGAGAAGAGAAGCCACATTCCAGGGGGCTGGATCCCCAGCTTTGGGACTATGCCTCCCCCACCATCTCAACTCCCCACTCCTCTTACCAACACTCCTTTCCCCAGAGCCGGCAGGAAGCTAGGCTGCACATCTCAACACAGATGGCTTACCAGTGGGTACAGCACTTTGTGTAAAGTTCTAGCTCTTAAGTTGGGTGTTCACCCCATGATAAGTTTTGTAATTCATGCATAGTTACATAATCTTTTGTATGTATCAAAATTATAGTACACATTATACAGTACAAATGTATGTTATATATCATGAGATTTGTGGAAAACAAAAATCCCTTTAGCTTTAGATTAGATGAAATTAATTCTAGCCACCATTCTAGCTCTGGATGTTGAATCAATAGCATGCAGAGGGCAACTATTCTCAATTTCACAATATCTCGTATTAGTACCACAACTGTGATCTGGGAAATACTGTAATGCTCATCATTATTTAAACCCAGCTATCACCCTGTGGGTGTGTATTCTCAGCCCATTTTGCAAGAAACTGTGGCTCTAAGAGGTTAAGAAAGTCATCCAAATCTAACACCAGTGAGTGAAAGGATAGGGTGGGCCTTCTAATGTGCCCCCATGGGTGCCAGGCAAAACTCTTGTCTCACGAGGCAAAAAATTGAAGGGAGTGACTTGTGTTCTGAGAGAGTCCCCAATAGAAGCAGTTTTAGTGAGTGGTCACAAAATAAAGCCAAAGCAGGTGATCAAGGCCTCCGTGAGCCCATTTCATTTCCCTCACTCCACGCTCATGAGGACCTGGGAGTGGCCTTGGAGGCAGCAAGGGCTGGACAGGTGTGTGGGAGCCCAAGGCCGCACAGGAAGAGGACGTTCTGAAGCTACTCCAGGCTCAATTCATCTGTAATGTGCTGAGGAGCTTTAAAGCAAATCTGTGACAGACAGACCAAGGCCTTCGGGGGCGTCTGGGTCTTATGTTCCCAAAGGGTTCTGGATGCTCAGACAGAAGGCCAGGCAGAGGCAGCCTCCTCAGTGGACAGCCCCCCTGGGGGGACCTTGTCACAGCTCCAGAGGACACCCATACCCCAGGGGTCGCTGCAGGCTTGTGGGGCTATTAAGAGAGTTTTAAGACAGCCAGTGGCAGTATTGTGTATTTGAGGAAGGGGTGCTTTTTTTCTCCACACTGGAAGTGACTCTGATGCCAGGTTTACTTCTGGCAGAAGATGCCTCGGGGATCGCCCCTGACTGCCCCCTCTAGCACAGGCTTAGCAAGCTGGCCCCTCCACAGAAACCAGCCTGCCTGTGAGGCATCAAGCGCCCCAGAGGCCTGAGCACACCACTGGGGCCACCCAACATCCACCCCTCCCATCAGCCCAGACATCAAGGCCAGGACAGGCTGGCCTAGCTACTCTCAAGCCTCAGCTTCCCACACTCATCCAAACCCTATTACCCCATGTGCCTCCCCATCTACCCTCCCTGTGCTCCTGCATTTCATCTGTTCAGAAGACTGCTTCCAAGGACACTTGGCCTTGTCGGCTATCTTACCATACACCTTATGGGGTGTCATCACCCCACACCAACAGCTGTCAACTTCCTGAAGGGTGGGACCTGGTATCTTCAACTTTGTATCCTATCAACTTTTCCATAGCCAGGCCACTCAATAAACAAAATTTTCCCTGAATTGCAAATCTCAGGTTTATTTTAGTCTAATTCTGTAAATCTCAGCTGAGGGAGCCCAGCATCCCAACAGAACCCAGCCCTTTTCGGGCTGTCAGGGGCACACAGCTCCCCACTCAGACTTCCTTGCGAGTGTCCTTTGTCCTCTTTTGCTCACCTTTCCCTTTCTTTGCAGAAAACCCCTTTGAGAAGGAGTTGTGAGCTGTGTTTTCCGCTGCCACAGAGAGAGTCGAACTGGAACTGAGCAGCCGGCCGTCCTGGAGATCCTGGGGCGTCTCCACTGGAAGAGCGCTGGCCCACGGTCAGAGAAGGGAGGATGATTACCAGCGGGAGCTGCTTCCAACTAGTAAAACCCACCGCATGCAGGTACTCGGTGGACAGGGTGTGCCTACTACTTCATCTTCACCCCTGGCCCATGGGGGAGTTATCATATCCATCTTTCCGGTGAGGCAGCTAAGGCTGCATGGCCACAGGGGTGGGGTGGGTTTGAAGGTACAAGGCCATGGTCCATCACTTCCCACCCCACCGTCCGCCCCTCCTCACTGCGTTCAGGCAGGTCCTGAACACCCCAGAGCAGGTGAAGGGGATCACAGGGGCTTCTGACTTTCCTCCTTAGAATGTTATATATCGTTCAAAATACTTTAGCAATAAACATACATAGTTTATGGGATCAGAAAAAAAATAAAGCTATCTTCATTGGGCAAATAGAAAATCGAGTTTTAAATAGCAAGATAAATCATTTTGAGGTGAACTCCACAGAGTGTCATCAAGGCCCCAGCTGTGTATTTGACATCAAATATGGCCACAGCTGTTGGCTGAACCATGGAGTAATCGCAGATCAATACATAAATAAATAAATACCCGAGTTTCAAAATACCTAATGTTCCAGGTCCAGGAAGCTATGGGCTCATGTGGGGTTTGAGCAGATCTAAATATCTATGGCAGGCTGATTCCAAAGACAGCCACAGTTCTCAGTTCTCCTCCCTGATCCGTGCCCTTTGCAGTGCGACTGCCTATCCCACCCCACCTTCCGTCAGCAGGTGGAGTCTGTTCCCACCCCTTGAATCTGGGCTGGCCTGTGGCTTGCTTTGGTCAATAGAATGTGGTGGAAATGGTGGAGGGCTAGGACTGGGGGTTCAGTGGATCTCTGTCTGCACAGTCTCTGTCTCTCTCTAGTTCCCTGCCTCTCTCCCTCTCTCTCTCAACTCTGCCTTTCTCATGAGAGCCATCCCAGGCTAGTCTGCTGGTGAAGAGCCAGGACTCCCCCAGACAATAGCCAGCCACTCCCCGGACATGAAGCTGCCTAACTGAGCTGCAGCTGATCACAGAGGCACCAGGGCATCCAGCCATACAGAACCTCCCAGCAGAGCACAGCCCCAAATCCCAACTCACAGAATCAAGAGCTAAATAAATCATTGTTTTTAGCCACTGTGTTTTGTGGTTGTTTGTTACACAACCTCATGGGGCAATAGATAATCCCAACAATATGGAAGCATGTTTCTATTCCACAACTGAGCCTGAACTTGGATCCCAGAGGAGACAGTACACCCTAACACACAGCTACCATAAGGCCCCTCATCACCTTGGATTCATATCTGTTTAAATATGGCTTTGTTACCGCCAATGGAATAGGGTCACCTTCTTCTGGAGAAGCAAGAAGCTTCTCATCAGTAATCAGCAGAGAAGCAGGATACAGCAGCCCCCACGCCAACGTCTCACACCAAGTTCACAGCCCTGAACACCTTGTGACTTACCTATTAACAGAGAGGCTGCAGCAATTGTGTGCTGTGGTGCTCAGGCTAGGTTCCAGGGAGTTCTGGGGCTCTGTGCTTCTCTCTGAAACTAACCAAAAAGCGACGTGGAGGGCATAGGCAGAGGCAAAGGGCATGGCTTTCTTGAATCAAGCAGCCTGCAGTATGGATATCAACGTCATAACTTACTAGCTGTGTGACCTTGGAAGAATTACTTACTCTCTTTGAGTCTGTTTCCTCATATAAAAAATGAAAATGAAAATGTTGGTTACAGATGGCTGGGGGAGGGTTTAGGAGGGAAATAAGACCTAATGGCAAAGGGTCCCTAGGGACAACAAATAATAACATTAATAAAAAGAAATAAAAAACCCTTAGATTCAGTTGAAAAGGAGAGAACAGTAGAAGGTTTGAAGGTTATTCTAAAGGCCATTCTTTTAACACATAGCTAGAACAACAACAAAAACAATCTTTTATAAATTGCATTTCCTTCATACCACCTAGAAACTAATCAGAGAAAATTTTCTCTTTTATGTTATTTGTGTACATTTGTTTTGTCAACTTGGACAGTTAAAACTCAATAAAAAGAGTTTATGCTTGATATAAGTAACTCCATTAAATTATGTGTCCAAATGAAGCTTTCCTCAGGACAGAAACAAGTCCTAAACTCAGCCCCTTCTCTTCAGGGGCTTTTTGCAAGAGTGGAGCTTGCATAGGCTTTCTCTGCTACTGCAAAGTGGACACCTGGCCCCCACAGGGCAGGAGACAATAGAAGGGGTGCCACAGGGTCATCCAGGGACTGGTCAGGGTGCAGTACCCAGCTCTGCCGGGGGGGCAGACCCTCCAGGGCCCGTGCTGCTGGGCTCTCACAGCTTGCCCGAAGCAGCCTGTTCTGAGCAGGTAGCTTCTGTCCTGCTGCACAGAGGCGCTTTCTTCCACAACTCTCCTTCCCACCTGAAGGGCAAGTGCATTGCACATCTGCATCCCAAGGTTGAGCAGGGGCATTTATATAGACACATACATGGCTGTCAGTTTAAGTCAGGGTGGAAGTGTCCATCCTACACAGTGAGAGCCCACCGATGCATTCTCTAGCAACCAGAACATGTTCATATGCATCACAGAGGTAATTCACTCCTATCCACTACCTGTAGATGCATGCCCATCTGTGCCTGTGCTCATGTGCCCCTTACTGGCTAGGGTCCCCCTGGTAAGCTCCTCTGTGCTGCCAAGACCCAAGAGCTAAGAGCTCCCTACTTCCAAATCTCTGCACTACTGCCCTCTAGACAGATATGTGTCCTCTAGTCACCTTCCCCGGTGACGGTACTCACGCTCCCTCCCTGATACCACCTTATATTGGGTTTCCTTCTTCATCTGTCTCCCCAGCCTGGCTGTGTTCTTTGTGTATCACTGTAGCTCACCTAGGCCAGTGCCCCAGTGAACATCAAATAAATGATCCAAATCTACTTTGTGGGTCCCTGACACTGCAGATCACCACAGTGTTTATCAGAGGACAACGATATATCAGTGGATTGTAGGCTCTAGTGTCATTCAAATAAACAGATGCCTTCTTCCCCACCAAATTTTCTAGCTCAGTGAATGGGAGTAACATATTTCCACACCAAGGGAGAAGGGATCCAAGAAGGAGGACAGGGGGACAGGCCTTTTCTGATTGACTGTGGGCAGCTCCCCCACCCCAGCTCTGTCCTCCACTTCACCCACATGCCTCTGCACTAGTCTTGGTCTCAGTTCCCCGACCTACCCCCTGGACAAGGGCAGCAGCCATGCAGCCAGGCTCTGGCCTCACCTCCCTCTGCTTCCTCTAACTTGCAGGCCTCCTGGCATCTGTACCCCGGGCACCCCACATGACTCACCCTAGTCCCAGGCCGCGTTTACATATATTGTATTTTTATTTCTATTCTGTTAAAAATTCTTATTTACTTCCCTTCTGACTCCTCTGACCTATAGAATTTTTAGAAGTATGCTATTTAGTTCCAAGTGTTTGGGAATTTTCCAAATAACTTTCTATTTTTGATTTCTAAATTAATTTCATTGTAGTCAGAGAGCATAGTTTTCATGATTAGAATTCTTTTAAATTTACTGAGGCTTTTTTGTTGTAGCCCAAATATGGTCTATTTTGGTTAATGTTTTATGTACCCTTGAAAATTGTATCCTGTTGATGTTAAATGGAGTGTTCTATAAATGTCAATTAGATCAAGTTGGTTAATAATGTCGATCAAGTCTTCTATATCCTCACTAATCTTTTGTCTATTTGCTTTATACTTTGGAGAGGAGTATTGGAGTTTTCAACTATAATTGTAAATTTGACTGCTTCTTTTTCAATTCTTTCCATTTTCTTCTTTATATATTTTGAAGGTTTTTTAATACATTCTGCATACACATTTAGGATTGCTGTTTTCTTGAATTTACCCCTTTTTAATTATATAATATTCCTCTTTATTTCTGCTAATATTTCTCTTTCTGAATGTACTCTGAATATATGTAGTCTCACTAGCTTTCTTTTGATTAGTATTTATATAGCATGTCTGTATACATGCTTTTACATTTCACTTATTGTGTGTCTTTAATTTTTTTTTACCTGATTAAAAAAATTTTTATTGAAGTATATTTGACATACAATATTACATTGGTTTCAAGGGTACAACATAGTGGTATGACATTTATATACATTACAAAGTGCTCACCACAGTAAGTGTAGTTGCCATCTGTCACCATGCAAAGTTAGTACTGTATTATTATTATCGACTATATTCTGTATGCTGTGTGTCTTTAAATTTAAAGTAGGTTTCTTTTCTGTTTTTAAAAAAATCCATTCTGGCAAGTTTTTATTTTTAATTGAAATGATTAGAACATTGGCATTTACTGTGATTGTAAATATGGTTGGGGTTAAACCTTTGGCTATTTTTATTTTATTTGTCCCATTTTGCTCTTTGTACTTTGTCCAATTTTGTTATATATATTTTATTTGTCCCATCTATTCTTTGATTATTTTTCTTCTATCTTTTGAGTTGAGAGTTTTAAAAATTATTCCATTTACTTTCACTACTGACTTGTTATTCCACATTATTTCATTTTTAGTAATTGCCCTAGACTTTACCATAAACATCTGTAAGTTATCACAGTCTGTCCTGTTCTCTTTCTCTCTTCCTCCTACAATTCCAATTACATGTACGTCAGCCCATTTCACTTAGTCCTGTAACTCTTAGAACCCTATCACCTGCTTCTAGACTCTTTGGGAAGCTGGACCACTTGTTCATATGAAGGTGGGGTGGATAAAGATGGAAGGGGCAGGGTCAAGCCACAGCAGCACCAGGATTTGATTCCACTGGGCAGGACAGAATTCCAGAGTTCAGCCAGACCAGCAAAGCACAGGTCCAAAGGCCTCAAGTCTTGAGTCAAACTCTTAGCTCAGAGTAGGATAGAGAGGTGAGTGGACATTTAGGAAACTCAGGAAGAGTATCATGTTCAGTTTGACATGGGTAAAGAACAGGAATGGTGTGTCATAGCAGATGGCCACAGCATTGAGAAAGTCAGCACCCTACGAGTTCTTAAAAACTCTATAAAGAAGATGGGCTTTCAAAAGATGTGGAATGACTAATTTGAACAAAATATCCAGATCTAAAGGGGCAGTAATGCTCCAGATGATATCTGTTACACATTGTAAGTTGCTGTCTCCTCTACATCTCCTCCTATAAAAATAGGAATCACCTCTGTCTTTTTCACTAAGAGTACCTGACACATAGAAGGTATGCAAACATTTTCAAATAAATGATGTAAAATCAGAAACCGTGGGTTAAATCTCAGTCCCACCACTTACTGGCAAAGTTCACTTGAGCAGTTACTTAACATTTTCTATCCCTTACATTCTCATCTATGAAGTGATTGGTCATAATCCCAATTTACAGGGTTGTTGTGATGTTAAATTGGGGAATATATGAATCAGGTATGAATCTCATGCCAAAAACTTAGGGAAACAAATACATTTCTCACTGTCTTTATAAGTGAATTCAGTTTCTATTTCAGCCACCGTTCTGCTGAATGATGGGAAATTATTATTTTTTGACAGTCCAAACTACATTTATTTGTGTGTAAAGTGCTGGTTTTATATACAAATCAAGAAGTAAACTTTAATAGCTGCTTTGGAACAACAAAGCTGATGTCCTCCACCAGCCTTGTGGTAATAACTGACAGGTTAATGCTGCTGGACAAGACTGAGTCCCCCCATTTTGACCCCAAGATTGCTGCTGCTAAGAGCCATGGTGAAGTCATGTGCAGCCAGCCTGTTTGCCAAAACAAAGTACAGACAAGATCTTTCCCAGGAAACCCACTAGCTTTTGTCTATGCTTTCATTCTAGGTAAGATCGCTAGCATCATTAATAAACAAGATTGGTTTTGAGGTAAGCTACACAGCTTAAAGATGCCATTAACGAACATGAGGGACAGTGCATGGTGTAGTTGGCTGATACACTTGAAGCAGCTGATTTTTTTCTTTTGATGAGAAGGAAAAAAAAATCAGCAAAGAGCACATCTTCAGTTCACTTAGAAGTCAGCATCCAAGGTAAAGAATTCTCTGTTGGGCTCGACACCAATCCCATCCTCTGATACTTGTCTACTCTTTTCTCAAAGAAATTAGTCTTCCCTTCCAGGGAGATATTCTCCATAAAGTCAAATGGATTTTCTACTCTGAAAACCTTGCTAAAACCCAGCTCCAGCGTAAGTCTGTCTGCCACAAATTCAATGTACTGCTTCATTAAGCTACAATTCATCCCAGTGAGCTTTACTGGCAAGGCCTCTGTGAGGAGCTCCTGTTCTATCCTAACAGCATTGATGACGATTTCTTTCACTCTCAGCTCTAAAGGTTTGTGTAGCAGGTGTTTGAACATCAGGCAGGCAGAGTCACAGTATAAACCCTCATCTCTGCTAATAAATTAATTGGAAAATGTGAGACCAGGCATGAGTCCTTGTTTCTTGAGCCAGAATATCGATGCAAAAGAACCAGAAAAGAAGATTTCTTCCACCGTGGCAAAGGCTATCACATGTTCTCCTTAGGTAGCCTCTTTGTCGCCAATCCAACGCGAGGCCCAATCTGCCTTCTTCTTTACACAAGGCATCCGCTCAATGGCATTGAAGAGAAATTCTCTTTCTTTGGAGTCCTTAATGTAAGTGTCAATGAGGAGACTATACATTTCAGAATGGAAGCCATAGAAACAGCGGGCTTCTGTAATCTGAACTTCTTGGCTAAACCACTCCACCAAATTTTCATTTACTATGCCATCACTTGTTGCAAAGAAAGCCAGAACGTGAGATATAAAATATCTCTTCTCAGGCTCTAGGGCTTCCCAGTGCTGAATGTCCTTAGAAAGACCCACCTCCTCAGGGGTCCAAAAGGAAGCCTCCGCTTTTTACACATCTGCCAGATATCATGGTATTCGATAAGAAAGATGACAAAACGGCGAGGGTTTTCTCTCAGTAGTGGTTCATCCTCCACACTGGGGGCAAGTATCTTAGTTTTCGGCTCAGGGAAGTCCTGGAAGATCCTCCTGGCAGTCTTGCTGGCCAGCACGCGGGGCCATCTGAGGGCCGGGGGCATGTTCTCCTTGTCCACCAGGCTCAGCCCCTTCAGAGGCAACAGCTGGACCTGCTGCTGATGCTACGGGTCCACGACGGTGGTGAGCGGGACGCGGACGGAGAGCATGGAGGCGTTGGGCAGATCCGGTAGGTGGAGTGGAGCGCGGGTCAGGCTGATGGTAATTTATTACCTGCCAATTAAGTGTTCTCTCAGTCATTTCCCTCACCGTCCATTCTCTCCTCCCTGGGTTTAACTTAAGTTCAGGAGAGCTTTCCATTGTGAGAGTGTGTGTCTGTGTAGAGGCACTAAGCATCTGCTCTTAAGTAACTGCTACCCTCACACATACTGACATCTGCTGAGATCTTTGGTTTCCAGACTGCTTCTGGTCATACAGTTCTTGTAGATTCCAACAAAAAGGCTACTTTAGGTTTACCAGTTTGCCAGAAGGGTAGATCTGAGCCACAATAAGCCACACACAAAAAAGAGTTTTGGTGCTTCTGGAGCACTCACAGGGAGTGCAAGTGAGATAGAGCAAAGTGGGACAGGGGTCATGCCATCTATAGGCCGTTCTTCCTCTTCTTCCAGCCCCTTAATCAATTAAGTAACTTTGTAACCAAGACAAGAGATAGAACTCCACAATGTAAATAAACCAATGTGGATAAAGAATACTGACAGTTGTATCAACACAGTCATCAAAATAACCCTATTCTTAAGAAAAAACTTCAAGGAATTATGAATCACCTGTTTACATCATGCCTTATGCTGACCCCTACCCAAAAGGGCCTATAAAACCCCAAACCCTAAACCCTTATACACACCTCCTCTCTGAGGTTACCCATACTTCCATCTGAGTGTGTACTATCTTTTATCAAATAAATTTTCTTGTTTCATAAGTCTCTTACACTCATCTCTGAACTCTTTTTCTTGATAAAGACAAGAACTCACCAACCTCCACCTCTGGTGGTAAATGTCTTTGTGACTTCGCTGTTTCACTCAGCTTTCCAGTCTCAATGCAATCCTTTTCTCTCTCCCTGTTTTATTTATTTCAGACCAGTAATGAAGTAGAAGTTCTCAGAACATAATCTCACTCCATACAGTGCTCTTCAGCTCCCCCAAATTCTGGGGTGATAGGGATATAATTCCCACACCATGCAGGTCAAGTGGACACTGGACACCAGGCGGCCCTGGTTTCAGGAGTTGGAAGGGATTTGCCTTATGTGAGGTAAGAGTTCAATGAACTTCTCTTTTCTCCCTCTGTTCTTCCTTGCTCTCTACTGCCTGCATGGCTGCTGACATTCACTTCTATTCTTGCTTTAATGAATTCCTTCCTTGCTGGTACTTGTTTGACCCGATTGAGAATTCCTTCCTTATCAGAGTCAAGAGCCCTCCCCCATCTGGGTAGAGGTCTTGCCTAGTATACAGGGAAGGACCTCTCCAGATGCAGCTGCCCATCAGCATGAGGACCCATCTGGGCTGCCTTGGCCCATCTGTCTGGACACAACCATTTCAGCTGTACTTCTTTTCCACCCACTTGGGCCCTCCACAAAGCTTGCAGATTTTTTTCTACTCCCAGAAACTGGCTTTCCTGTACTTTCATATCCCCTGAGGTGCAATGAAGTTTCTGTTAACCATCCCTTCCCATGAGGCCAGTATGGGGACAGGGACTGTGCCACCTTCCTGCTGACACACCAGTGTCTCGGGCCTCCAGCTCTTCTAACTCCATATCCTCTTCTCTGAAGGGGGGTTTTGTTTGTTTGGTTTTTATTTTTTCCTGGGGCAGAAAAAACTTATTCTAACTGATCTTACAGTTTTCTAAAACTTGTATGAAAATAAGTTACATGTACTGAGTTACTTTGAGCTCAAGATTTTTTTTATTTTGCTATTATTAATGTACAGTTACATGAGCAATATTATAGTTACTAGACTCCCTCTATTATCAAGTCCCCACCACATACCCCATTACAGTCACTGTAGTAAGATGCTATAGAATCACTACTTGCCTTCTCTGTGTTATATACTGCCTTCCCTGTTCAAGATTTTTTTATACTCAAAATTTGAAAATTAATTTTTTTCTCTTAAAATATAATCTTTGCCACAAGCTCAAAAACCTTATTTGGGAGACCTTATTTAACTCTCTTCTTTCTCTCTATTTCTATTATGACCATCACCCCTTTGCAATGGGTACAGAATTTCAATAAGAGGATCTTGAGATAAACAGAAATAATTGAAAAAAAAATACTGAGAGTATTTGATTAAAATATCAAAATATTATCCAGTTACATGTATTTAAAAGATGTACAATAGCATTATTTGGTCATAATTTCCTTACTTAGCATTGTTTCACTAAAAGCTTTAAAATCAATGCTCTTAATCCTTAATCTACATATAGTGTAAATACTTAAAGATCTCTCTCTGTTTCCTTTGTTTTTAGAAAAACCCTTGTTCTTTCTTATTAGAGAGTTCATTACTTCTGTTTTCCTTGCTCTGTCTGTGAGGTCTGCCTTAGGGATTAAGCTCTCCTGGCAGACTGTATTTTTCCTAAATACTACACCCATTTCCTGATGGATTGGTTCTGATAGCTCTTCTACATTCCCTTCTGCCTTAATCAAAATATGTGCCTCACTTTCCACACTGTCTTCAAATATATGCATATATACTATACTCCAGCCAACATAGTCTCCTGGCGGGTATCTATTCACTAATATATTATTGAGAGTCAACCAAATAACATATATTGGGAGGCAGAAAAGTAAGAGTAATAATAGCCGATGCTTGTGGAGGACTATATCTGCCCACTTTTCTTCATGCTTTATAGGTGTTACCTCACTCAGTTGTCCCAACTCTTTGAGGTAAATACTGGTATTATCTCCATCTTACAGCTGAGGAACCCAAGTTTCTGAGAGGTTAAGCATCTTGCCACATTTTCCCAGGGAGATCCAAGATTCCAACCCATGCAGTCCAACTCCACCGCCCACACTAATTTCCATACCGCCTCAGAATCCAGGAAGTTTGTCAAATATCTACAGAAACCTGAGGGACCCTTAGGTAGAAATGAGTCAAACATAACTGATATTAAGAACTATAGTCCATGTAAGTGTGTAGTGACTTCCCTGCCATAAAGTACTGCTTTCGGCTACTGAATAGGATTGTGACATGGTTCTGAGTGGTCTCCAGCACTTCGCCACAGAGAAGATGCCCTGCCTGGGAGCCTGTGTGTCCATCCTCTTGGTGATATAACCTTGCAGGGGGATGGATGAATAAAACTATCAGATTTTGAAAGTACTTCTGCACAATATCCCACAACTTTTTCTCTGATCTCTCTTATTCCACCAAGTAACTAACTTGTTATCCCCTGTATAGCATTTTGTAGTTTATAAACCTTGGGGGTTTGACCTTTGTTTTAATGTGGGAGGCCAGTACACTTACAGGCACCGCCAAGTACATTCTAACATCCATTGATTTCCTGTCTAAGGGAATACTGAATGGAGAGCGTGAGCACATCATGGAGCTATGATTTCCGCTGTGGTCAGGGAGAGGAAGCACAGAGCCCCACCAAGGGAAACCAATGGCCCATTAGAGTTGGTGGTTAGGGTGAAAGCAAAGGGGGGAAGGGGGCAAAATTTAGCAGGTTGAAAAGGTCAAGCTATGGGTAGAAAACAGCATCAAAGAATGAAAAGAGAAAAACCATCACATAGTCAAGGCCAGAATCCAATAGAAACAGACTGAGAGCAGAAAAATGTCAACATCTTGGCAGAAGTAACTAAGGTATCCAACTGAACAAAAGCATTACCTTAATCATTTGAATAGGCACAGGGGACAACCCCATGTTATCTCCTGAATGCCTATCTTTTCTGAAAGGAAAATAAGGGTATTATAGTAATCATAAGAGTAGAGAGGTATTTTATGGAACTCAAAAGCAGGAGTGTAGCTGGGTCTCAAAAACAAACAAGGTTGTGGGTCTCCCCAAAAGGCCCTCTTTGTACTCTATCTCTACATTTCTTCTTTATTCTTCACTCGGCTTCTTTTTGCTTTGTCTAGGATTGTAACAGCTCCTTAACTTTAGTCTTACAAGCCATCCCAATTCCTTCTCTGGATTCCAATTCTACAGTTCAGGAAGAAAAGATTCTTATCGGACAAGCCTGATCAAGTGCCCACCCCTGGACTAAACTATTGTGCGTATGTTTGGGATCAAGTTGTGTTAGCATGGCTGGTGAGAACCTAACACGTGTGGTAGTGTCCATCCTTCAGTTTCACCATCTCCCAGGCCAGCCTGTGTTGCTGTAAGGATCAAATTAGAGAGTACATATGGAAGGGGGCCATGAAAATGTAAGCCACTATTACAATTCTCATGGCAGAAATTTATAACCATACAGAAGTATTTGATACCCAAATTGCTTTTGTGGTAATATTAGTTTCTGTGCATTATAAAGATACTCTGGGTATATAAAGAGTCCTATAAATTGGAACCATTTGTTTAATCTGAGATTTTATTCTAAACCCTTTTGCTTTCAAAAGATGCAGTGATCAATGAAACCAGATTGCACTACCAAAAAAAAAAAAAGATGCAGTGAAAGATGGGAAGGCTCTCCAAGACCAGGTCTCCCAATCCATAGAGAAGAGCCTCAGAACTGGGTGGGGGAAGGGGACAGTCATTATTCAATAGTCAAAAAATTAAAACAAGATTATTAAACATCAATCAAGGATGTTTGAAGGGGAAAGTGGCTGGATTTTAAGATTTCTCTATAGAATCTGTCATCTGGAAAAGAAGCCATTCCTACAATCTGGCAAGAATGCTTTGTGTTGCTAGTCATAATTGTTCCTCGTTGACTTTGCCAGAAAGAAGCTTTGGTGCTCTGTGCATAGAGGTGGATGTGACCACTTTCTTCTAGTTAAATGCAGACTACTTCAGACCACTTAGTTCTTTGCAGATTTTTATTAAATTCCCTGAATTCTCCTACACTGTAAAAAAATAGACAAAAAAGTAACTTAAAATAAAAATATCATAAGCTTTCATTTAAAACTTTGTTTCAGAAATTCTTATGCTTGAGATTACAGCCTCTATTTTTAGTTGATAAAGCCTTAAATTCCATTCTACTTCATACTTGAAATTCAAAGGACAATGCAAATTGATTGTTTTTATTGTAACTTGCTGTGTTACCTGGAGTAAATTTTTTAACTTATTTGTGCTTTTTTTGGGAGGAGGGGTAACATTATCCTTCCTGCCTCTTGACTATTTCTGGGACATTTGAGCATAAAAACCATCCTGGAGCACACAGTAACTCATGGCAGAGAGGTTTTCTCTCTCTTGATGTCAGTGCATTGTGGAGTTTTAATTACTAATGCACTGTTCAGATGTGTCCAAATGCTTGTCTTTTAAAAGAAAAAGGGTCATGGGAAATGGAGTAAATAGGATGGCACCAGAGGGACTTAAGTTCACGACCAGAAATTAAATATGAGTAAGACCATCTGTCTGAGATCCATAAGTAGTTCAGAATAGAGGTAAAGGTGACTGAGGGAGAGAGAACCAAGCAGGAACAATAAGTTAGACACCAAGATGATCAAGTATGAGTAAAGGATATTAAGAGAAGATGCATGGTCTTTAAAAACAAAAACAAAATTCAACTGGGTAAATTTTACAGATTTCATTGGTTGTATTCATTCAGTTATTCATGAATCAGGAAGCATCCCATCTAGCAGATAGAAAGGAGCTCCAAGGATCTGAACAAAAGATTTTTTATAGGCAGAAGGGAGCAGAAACAAGGAAATTATACTAGAGAAAAAGACAAGTTGGTTTTTGCAAGGTTATTTTCCTTTAGGGGATGGCAGGGGCCTAGCATACAGATGACCTAACTGGTGCAGCCAGGTGATTCCTGATTGACTGGTTTAAGATTCCATTTCTGCAAAAGCTGAAACTGTAATTAAGTCTCAGTCTTGTCACATGGGATTTAGCAGAAGCAACTCCATTTGGGGCCCATTGTCTTGTTTTAACAACACACACTACACATGCACACACACCACACATGCACACACACACCCCAAAGAACCAAAGCAAAATATACTGTTTGAAACTGAGAATTGATAGGAGAAAATTTCAAAGTGGATGTGTTGATACCTTCTACAGAAAAAAAAATTATTTCTCCTGGAACTATGCTTTTCAGGGAAGGTCACAGGGATGGATATTCCAACAGACAGTCGGTCCACAAAGATGAATAATTTAGTAGGAACCAGGCAATGGTGGAGGAAACAACAATGTGGAACATGATAGACATAATCCCAGTCCTTGAAGAACTTCTTGTCTAGAGGAGAGAGAAACAAACAAAAATGACAGGTAGTGATAGGGCTACAAGGAAATAATACAGGATGCTTCCAGGAACATATTAGAGGTGCACCCAAACTGGGGGTGATGGTGGCCTGGGAGGGAGAAAGAACTGCATATCTGCTGGCCCTGGGTGAGGACAGAGAGTATGCAATTCTGCATTCCTGTGCTCTCCAGTTTAACCCACCAATAACTGAAAGCTGGGAGGAAAGTCCCTACTGGCAGCTGTGGCTTAAAGCAAAATGCTTTGAACTTGAAGTCAGACCAGTTCTAGGTCCACCATTACAAGTTGCAAGACCTTCAGTTTTCTCATCCCAGTTTCCTTGCTGTAAAATGGAAATAATAATATATTTCCATGATTTTAAGTGATTGCAAGATGAATGTCTATTTAATAAGAAATTTTCAAGATAAAGCTAAGGAGAGGTGAAGTCTCTGTCAATGGCACTATACTTACTGATTTTAGCAACATAAAAATGTAAAAATACATACATTATAAAATTGAGGAAATGAGATGATGCATACTTCCTGGGATTGTTTGTGAAGATTAAATGAGGTTATATAGGAGAATATAATTTCACACTGTGCTATGGACTGAATGTCTGCTCTCCGCCTATGCTCACACAATATATTCAAGTTCATATATTAAAATTCTAACCCCCAATATGATAGTAGCAGGAGGAAGGCTTTTGGGAGGTGATTAGGTCATGAGGAGTGCGATTAGTGTTCTTATAAAAAAAGACATGATAGCTTGCTCTCCCTTCCGCCTCTCCAAGGGGGGAAGAAGAGAAGGAGAAGGTGGTGGTCTGCAAAAGAGGAAGGGTGCTCGCACCATACAGAGGGTCTGCTGGTGCCTTGGTCTTAGACTTCCCAGACTCTAGAATGCTGAGAAGTAAATTTGGTTGTTCCAGCCACCCCATCCATGACATTTTTATTATAGAGGACTAAGCAAATGAAGACAGACTGTCAAGTGCTACAATGCAAATATTATTACTTGTCTCATCCTCTACATGGCCCAGGCTTTAATAATATACTCGAAAAGATGGGTTTGTTTTTTCAGTCTTGGGATCAAATTTCTTCATGAGAGTCATTTTAATTGCAGTACAGTTGATATACAATATTATGTTGATTTCAGGTGTACAACATAGGGATTCAGTAGTTGTAACATTATGAAATGCTCACTGTGATGTGTAGTTACCTATTATCACCACACAAAGACATTACAATAATATTGACTATATTCCCTATGCTATATTTTTCATCCCAGTAACTGATTTATTTTATAATTGGAAGTTTATACCTCTTTATTCCCTTCACCTATTCTGCCCATCCCCCACCACTTTCCCCCATGGTAACCACCAATTAGTTCTCTGTTTTGAGTCTATTTGTGTTTTGTTTGATTGTCCTTTGTTTGATTTTTTAGATTCCACATACAAATGAAATATTAATTTGTCTTTCTCCATCTGATTTATTTCACTCAGCATAATGCCCTCAAGTTCATCCATGTTGTCAGAATGGGAAGCTCTCCTTCCTCTTTTATGGCTGAATCATATTCTGTCGTATATAGGTAACACCTCTTCTTTATCCATACATCTGTCAACAGACACCTAGGTTGCTTCCAAATCTTGGCTACTGCAAATAAGGTTTCAATAAACATAGGGGTGCATCTATCTTTTCAAATTAGTGATTTTGTTTTCTTTGGGTAAATTCCCAGAAGTGGAATTACTAGGTTGTATGGTATTTCTATTTAAAAAATTTTAAATAACCTCCATGCTGTTTTCCATAGTGGCTGCCACAATTTATATTCCCACCAAGAGTGCATGAGGGTTCCTTTTCTCCATATCCTTGCCAACACTTGTTAATTCTTGTCTTTTTTATACTAGCCATGCTGACTAGTATGAGGGGATATCTCATTGTGGCTTTGATTTGCATTTTCCCTGATGATTAGTGATGTGGAGCATCTTTTCATGGGTCTGTTGGCCATCTGTAAGTCTTTGGAAAAATGTCTATTCAGGTCCTCTGCCCATTTTTTAATTGGATTATTTCTTTGTTTGCTGTTGAGATGTCTGAGTCTTTATACATTTTGGATATTAACCCCTTGTTGGATATATCACTTGCAAATATATTCTCCTTTCAGAGGTCACCTTTTCATCTTGTTGATGGATTCCTTTGCTATGCAGAAACTTTTCAGTTTGATGTAGTCCAATTGTTGATTTTTGCTTTTGTTTACCTTGCCTGGGAAGGCATAACCAGAAAAAAAAATTGTTAATGCCAGTGTTTGAGAGTTTACTGCCTACTTTTTGTTTAGGAGTTTTATGGTTTGGGGTCTTATATTTAATACATTTTGAGTTTATTTTTGTGTCTGGTGTAAGACAGTGATACAATTTCATTCTTTTGCATGTAGCTGTCTAGGTTTCCCAAGACCATTTATTGAAGGAACTATCTTTTCCCCATTGCATATTCTTGCCTTTGTTGTATAATTAATTGACCATATAAGCATGGGTTTATATCTGGACTCTCAATTCTGTTCTATTGATCTGTGTGTCTATTTTTGTGCCAGTACCACACTGTTTTGATTACTATAGCTTTGTGGTATAGCTTGAAATCAGAGAGTCTGGTACCTATGAGTGTCATTTTTATCAAATGAGGTATATTATTCCTGATAACTAATATACAGAGACTTTTATAACCAAAAGGAAATTCAAAGTTCAATAAATTCTATCCTTAGATTTTATAATAGAAAAAACATGATCACAGAATTAAAATGACTTTTTATATACATATGGCACATGGTACCATTGGCACAGAAAGAGGACTTTTATAGATTATGCTGAGAATTGTTAGTAATTATGGTTAAATATAGTGAAGTACTGGGACTGGCTGTGTGACCTAGGCTCATACAAAGCAGCTGTAGGATGCCAGCTTGCAGATGCCTCAGCAAGCAGTAAAGGCCAAGCTTATTTAGGTTGTGGAATTGGGGTGGTGGGGATGGAAGGCATGGGAGAAATGCATAGGTGTAGAATTCTGATGTATTAGTGAGTTTCTTACCCATGGGAAACAAAATCATGCTCAGCCCCAGTGACAATATTGCTGGAATTAGAGGTCCTCTGTACAGTGGAAGGTTTACATACTCCTCCAAAGCCCTTCCCACCTCCCAGCAGTTTGCCTTGGTCTAAAAATGACAAAGCAGAGTAGGTCTCAGGCATATGACTGCTAGTCAAGGGGTAGGCCTGTTCACAGTAGAACCATAGAAGTAGTCACCTTGCAGCCACCAGGAAAGAGGCTTGGCTGGGCTGGGCTAGGGTGACTGATGACACTGTTAGAATCACAAGAAATACACCTATAGGTAGATTCTATCACAGATCTATGCCCCATCTCTGACAGGACACTGCAGTGACTTTCTCAAAGGCTTATCAAGACATTGCAGGCAGGATCCACCTCATTGTGACTTTATCTGCAGAAGACAGATGAGGACAGGGTTGTTGCATCTCCCAGGGGGTGGGAGGGTGATACTGATGCCTGGTTAAATAATTGTTCTAAGCTCCCCGTAGCTGAGGGGAGGGGGGTCAAGTCAGACCTCTCAGCCCTGGGGTGCTCTGTGGGGCACTAGGTCGGCCTGCTCTTCAACCTTTGGACAAATGGGAAGCAAGCTGCTCAGAAGTGAGCAAAGCTGAACTGAAGAGTCATGGACTTGAAAGCAGGAAGTAGGGTATGCAATTTGTATTTAGGATTATTTAGCTTAGTTCTCACACATATGTAGTACTACAATCCTCATTACAGTAATGAGGGTCAGAGAAAGCATAAACAAGCTGCTCAGCGTGGCTGATCGGTAAAGGATCCCAGAGTCCCAGCCAGAGTCCTGACTCCGAAAGTTCTGGGCCTTACTGACTACTGTCAGGAGTGCCTCGCCCCGCCCCAGGGCTCTACCCGAGAGCCACCGGGGCCCCTGCGCACCAAGCCACAGCCGGCTGCAGCTCTCTCCCGCCATGACCCGCCCGCCCTCACCGGTGACTGGCTGGCCTACGCCTTGCTTTGTGGCGTCTATCTTGTCTTTGTTTGGAGTACTGAAAAATCTGAGAACAGGGAAGCCGTGACTTCAATATTCATATCGTTTTTAAACAAACAATTTCCTAGGTGATTTGTCTGCTTCCTACCAGGTGGAAGTTCCGTGGGCAGACGCTGCTGCGCGGCAGCCCTTCCCTCTGCCGGCCCTTCCCACCCACAATGCCCTGGCACCTCCATCCCCACATCCTTCCGTCAGCAGCGCAGGGAGAACAGCCGAGCAGACGAACCAGCCCCGTCAGGAGGAGGCTGTTCCCGCATCCCTAGGCTGGAGCTGCCGAATATGGCGATTTTCCCATTCATAAAAGTACCACCCCCACCCGCAGTCTTCCCGCCCACCCTGCACAGCCCCATCGGTGGCAGGGCAGGACTGGGTCTGGGATACTGGGTTCCGATGCGGAGGGACCTAAAGTGGCGCGTTTCGTGAGGAAATCCCATTTTATAAACCCCATCTTGTGTCCTCGCTCATTCTGTGTAGACGACTGACACCCACCGCAAATGAGCACTCTTGGGTCTTGGCTGAAAGGAAGAGACAAAACCGTTTGTGGTTCAATCTGTAAATAAAACCTCACACTTTGATTTCAGGCTGTCCGACATTTTGTGATTTGCATTTTCTGCTCTATCACAGATTTCAGAAGTGACTGCAAACCATGCCACCCATCTATTTGTAAACAACTGGATTTTTAAGCCTTTGTTTTTACCTTTTTATGGTGGTGGGTGGGGGCGCGGAAGTAGGCAGGGGAGACGATAGCAGGGGAGGGGCGAGACAGGACTAATTCAAGACGCAATCTCCATCCAAATAATAGACTTATTAACAATGATCCTTTCTGCGAAACCCTTAAAATTGCCTCTTGACTCCCCTAGCAGCAGGAGGAGAGCCCTTATTGGCTGAGCTGACGCCTCCCCCATCCCCCGTCCTCCTCCCCACTACTCTGCTCTGGAAATTACAACTCCTCAGCGCGCGGCGCCAGAGGCGGTGGCGGCGGCGGCGGCGGCGGCGGCGGCGGGAGAAGGGCGGGGGGATTCCCGAGCCAGCTGGGCCCTCGCCCTCCGCTAGCCGGCTGCAGCGTCTCGCGGCCAAGGTCAGAGGCGCCGCTGGAGCCGCAGCTGCGAACCAAAGAAACGGGTCAATACTGGCAGCGAGAAAGCTCGGAGCACGTTCCGCTGGCGGCAGCAGCAGCCACTGCGGAGGGAGGCAAGCGGGGGTCTCCGGGCTCCGCCGAGAGAGTCGGGGCGCAGCGACCCGGCAGGTGCAGGCCCTGGGTCCAAACGCACCCAGCCGCGGTTCCTCCTTCTGCGTGCGGGAGCTGTCCGCAGCCTCGTGGTGCTGAACTCAACCCCGAGGCCAAGCGGCCTGCTCTCCCGCCTTCTCACCTACCGATAGCCCCGATTGGGGGCGGCGTAGGGCCAAGGGGGCGCCTGAGCTGCCCACTGGAGCCGAAGGGCTGAAACAGGAAAGCTAGCGAACCACAGCCTGACCGCTGATCCTGATGTGGAGAGGAGACGTGCGCTGCAACCGGCGGCGGCGCTAGTGCTGATTCATCACCTAAAGCGCCTCGCAGGCCACCGCGAGCGCTGCCGACCGGCTCGGGACTCTCGCCGCAGGTTGAAGACGCTGGTATTGGAGCCTCGCTGGCAGGAGGTGAGGACCCCCTCCCTTCTCTTGCCCCCAGTCGTCTTAGGGCAGTGGCCCGGGACAGAGAGGGGCGTGCCTGCGGGTGGTGAAGTAGTCATGCCTGTGTGATGCCCCCGCCTCCAGTCTCTCCAGTGCTAACCAAGCTTGTTCCCCGCCGCCGGTCTCCGGAGCTTGGGCCATTCCACCCCCTCCCTGAAAAGTCGCTCTGCCCGCGTCGTGATGGAGGAAGAGCTGAAGTGCCCTGTGTGCGGCTCCCTATTTCGGGAGCCCATCATCTTGCCCTGTTCCCACAACGTATGTCTGCCTTGCGCTCGTACCATCTCTGTGCAGACCCCGGACAGTGAGCAGCACCTGCCCCAGCCGCTCCTGCACTCCCGGGGTTCAGGGCTGCCTGTGGGCGCTGCCACCGCGCCCCCGCTGGACCATGACGCTGCGGCTGGCCCGGCCTGCAGCGGAGGGATCGCGAACGCAGCTGGCGGCCTGGGCGGGGGTGCGGCAAGTGGCGGGGACCACGCGGACAAGCTGAGCTTGTACAGCGAGACCGACAGCGGTTATGGCTCCTACACCCCGAGCCTCAAATCCCCCAACGGGGTTCGGGTGCTACCCATGGTGCCCGCGCCGCCCGGCTCCTCCGCCGCCGCGGCCCGGGGTGCCGCCTGCTCCTCTCTGGCTTCGTCCTCCTCAAGCTCCATCACGTGCCCACAGTGCCATCGCAGCGCCTCCCTGGACCACCGCGGCCTCCGCGGCTTCCAGCGCAACCGGCTGCTCGAGGCCATAGTGCAGCGGTACCAGCAGGGCCGCGGGGCAATGCAGGGGGCGTCTGCAGCCGCTGCTGTGGCCATCTGCCAGTTGTGCGACCGCACCCCGCCCGAGCCTGCCGCCACGCTCTGCGAACAGTGCGACGTGCTCTACTGCGCTGCCTGCCAGGTCAAGTGCCATCCATCCCGGGGACCCTTTACTAAGCATCGGCTGGTGCAGCCGCCACCGCCGCCGCCGCCTGCGCCCGCCGAGGCAGCCTCTGCGTTTCCAAGCGCGTCCCAGGGCGCCCCCAGCGGAGGCGGCGGCTGCAAGAGCCCGGGGGGCGCCGGGGCGGGAGCAGCCGGGGGCAGCGCGGCCCGAAAGTTCCCTACATGCCCCGAACACGACGTAGAGAACTACAGCATGTACTGCCTCAGCTGCCGAACCCCAGTGTGCTACGTGTGCCTAGAGGAGGGCCGGCACAGCAAGCACGAGATGAAACCGCTGGGGGCCATGTGGAAACAACACAAGGTGAGCGCCCGCTGGGCAGATGCGGGGGCACCGGTGCAAAGAAGAGGGTGGAAGGAGTTGGGCCCTTGGCCTTTTCCTTGGAGTTGGTGGAGGGCCGGCCAGAGGGTCAAGCAGGAATGATCTCATTCATTTATTCATTCATTCATTCCCTCGTCGGTGAACTGACAAACACTTAAATGAATCCAGATACTCTGATCTGGGTATTGGAGACAGGAAGGGCATGGAAAGATGACATACTGGGTCCCCTGCCCCAAGTTTTTAAGATTCTACACAAAGGGCACCCGGAATGCAGAAGCAAAGGCTTTTTCACTACCAGAGTTGACTATTAAGTTATCTTGCTGGCTTCTCCAGATTTGTGGCATCTAGGGTCCCTTTGTTCCCCCTAAAAACTTTTTTTTTCTCAGTGCAACTGCGACCAACTTCACACAGAAAAAATGTCTGATGCCATCCCCTGCTCAGTTAATCTTCTCTAAAGGCAGGAAGGTTTCCGTCCCAGCCTTCGGTAAAGGAATACACTATTTCTTCTAGAGCCGAACTCCCAGCAGCTTCTATAAATTTTCCTACTCTCTCAACTAGTCACCAGCACATTTTACCCCTAGAATACCTGTCAGCATAAAGGGAAGATATAATTCCTCAAGCCTTATTTGGGTGTGTGCCCTTTTAGGAAGAGAGCACTGTTTACCCCTAAAGACCTCTTATGGGGATTCTGCTACTTCCGGCAGTGGAACTGTGGTGGAGTCCAGAGTAACTTAGGGCAACCAGGCACACTTCCATCTGCAAGCTGCCCCATGCCTTCTTCCCCAAGGGACTTGCCAAATAGGAACAGAACAACCTCCAAAGGCAACTGGCACTGACTTGTGGCTGCCAACATGTCCTCCTACCTGACAGTGGGAGAAAGAGAGAAATCTTCAAAATCAGGTCAGGCCCTTATCAGGTCAGGCCCCAAGGCAAGAGTAGGGCCAGTTCTTCAACATTCACTTTAATTTCCTACCAAAAGCCAAGCTGAACAACTGGACTCATCCGTGCCTGAGGTCAATGAGTCAGGCCCGACAGAGTTAGAGCCCCTTGTTCAAAGACGAAAATAGCATCTTCAAATTTGGACACCTACCATTCAGTGTCCTCTTTCCAGTAAATTCTCACCCCCTCAAAGAGGCAGGAGGTCTCCAAATCGCCCACCAGGGAATATGTGTTCTGACTAAAGAGGAAAGACACAGGAAAATAATGCAGTTTGCATGGTTATCTTGTATCACCAACTAGAAATGATCAAAAAGAGGAGTATAGGTGAGAGAAGAAGGGATCTGCCATTATTTATCATTTACAATATATAGTTACATATGATTTCATGTGCTACAATGTGCACATTATTGTAATTTATCGTTTTCAAATAAAAAAATTAGAAAACAAATGGGGAACACTTTAGAAATCCACCTTCAAAAGGGAAATTTGCATGGTAGGTGGGAAAGGCGATCTAAGTCAAATCCCTAATTCTAGAGCAGCAGTTCTCATTTGGGGACAATTTTGCTGCCTTTCAGGACATCTGGCAATGTCTGAAGACCTAAGGTCAGGACATTAGGCAATGTCATACCTGGGGGCACCACTGGCATCTAGTAGGTAGAGGCCCCAAAGGCTGCTAGCCATCCTATGGTGCTCAAGAAAACCCCCCAAAACAACTATCTGGCCCCAAGTATCAATAGTGCCTCTGCAGAGAAACCCTATTGTACTGTTACATAGACCTGGACCCAAATCTCAGGGTATGTAGTTCACTTGCTGTAAGCATTAAAGCCACTGAGTAATAATACCTAACTCAGACAATTGTTGGAAGGAGTAGATATAAATACAGTATGTTTAGCCTCTGGCACAGGACCTGACTCATGGTCACCAATACATATTATTTACTATTTTTATAATCCTAATACTTAAAACTACTAGACCTGCAGAAAGATACAAGGCAGCAGAAAAGAGCGCTCATTTTGACATCAGTGAGTTTGTCACTGGAGAAAACATGAGCTGGTAACTTTTGGTACAGTTTACACTGAGTCCTAAAATAGCTTTGCATTCAATGGGAAAGTCTGCCTAGAGTTAGTTTTCATTCATATGCTTTTGCTGAATATGCCTCCCAGCACTTTTAGCCACCTTGCTCATTTCATCTTTCAAGTAAGAGATATCATTTTATAAATAAAGAAATCTTTAGCAAAGAGGCTTTCCCACTGACAAGAAGTAGAGGTTCACATTCAGATTTCACGAGCTGTTAAATTTTCACAGTGCAGAGCAAATCTTTTACAAAAAAAAATTCTTTTACAAAAAAGCTAGAACAAATTCTGGATATTGCCACCTTAATCTTTAGATTTAGAGAATGGAAACCAAAATGAGATGAGAGTCTGCAATCTTAAAAGAGTTAAGCTTCTTACTAGGAAAAGTTTGTTGGATAATGAGCTATGGTTTTAAGAGCCAAAGTCATGCATCCTTGACTTGTTGTCAAGAGCAGTTTTATAACATTTCTATCTTCAGCCAACAATGCAAAGGTATGAGGAAATACGGAAAGCATATGTAATATTTGCTCAATAGAGTGGGACAGTTATCTGTGGGAAACATGACTATGCAGAATCTAGTGTCTCAATTTTATATCTCATGCCACTGCTTCAAGCAACTAAGATATCCCCCTGAATCCAGAAAGAATGCTATGAGAGACTTTTGTGAAAATCTCTTTTCACGAATGAATAGAAGTTCTGCTGTTCTCTTCCACCAGATGCAGTTTTTCTACAGAAAGAAATTATTGAGTGCTTACCATGAATATCTCAGCTAGGGGCTGGTGATCAAAAGAACAGGTAAACCAGGGGTCCTGGTCAAGCACTTGTTTGGTCTTACTTTGTGAGCAGGCATCTAGGCCACCGCTGTGAGCGGTGAGGGAGACTGCTTCCAAAAGATAAACTAGAACACTAGATTTCACACTCCTGCTGTGGTGGCTTAAGTTCTTTTTATTTTTTTATTAAGGTATTATTGATATACACACTTATGAATGTTTCACATGAAAAACAATGTGGTTACTACATTCACCCATATTATCAAGTCCCCACCCATACCCCAATGCAGTCACTGTCCATCAGTGTAGTAAGATGCCACAGATTCACTATTTGCCTTCTCTGTGTTACACTGTCTTCCCTGTGACCCCCTACACCATGTGTACTAAATATAATATCCCTCAATCCCTTTCCCCCTCCCTCCTCACCCACCCTCCCCCACCCCTCCCCTTGGTAACAGTGGGTCCCTTCTTGGAGTCTGTGAGACTGCTGCTGTTTTGTTCCTTCAGTTTGTTTCATTGTTATACTCCACAAATGAGAGAAATCATTTGGCACTTGTCTTTCTCTGCCTGGCCTATTTCACTGAGCATAATATCCTCCAACTCCATCCATGTTGTTGCAAATGATATGATTTGTTTCTTTCTTATGGCTGAATAGTATTCCATTGTGTATACGTACCACCTCTTCTTTATCCATTCATAAACTGATGGACACTTAGGTTGCTTCCATATCTTGGCTATTGTAAATAGTGCTGCAATAAACATAGGAGTGCATATGTCTTTTTGAATCTGAGAACTTGTATTCTTTGGGTAAATTCCTAGGAGTGGAAATCTCAGGTCAAATGGTATTTCTATTTTTAGTTTTTTGAGGAACCTCCATACTGCTTTCCACAATGGTTGCACTAGCTTATATTCACATCAGCAGTGTAGGAGGGTTCCCCTTTCTCCACATCCTTGCCAGCATTTGTTGTTCTTAGTCTTTTCAATGCTGGCCATTCTAACTGGTGTGAGGTGATATCTCATTGTGGTTTTAATTTGCTTTTCCCTGATGATTAGTGATGTGGAGCTTCTTTTCATGTGTCTGTTGGCTATCTGAGTTTCCTCTTTGGAGAACTGTCTCTTCATATCCTCTGCTCATTTTTTAATGAGGTTATTTGCTTTTTGGGTGTTGAGGTGTGAGTTTTTTATATATTTTGGATGTTAATCCCTTGTTGGATATGTCATTTACAAATATATTCTTCCATAGTGTAGGATGGCTTTTTGTTCTGTTGGTGGTGTCCTTTGCCATACAGAAGCTTTTTAGTTTGATGTAGTCCCATGTATTAATTTTTGCTTTTGTTTCCCTTGCCCGAGGAGATGCATTCAGGAAGAAGTTGCTCATGTTTATATTCAGAAGATTTTTGCCTATGTTGTCTCCAAGAGTTTTCATAACCTACATTCAGGTCTTTGATCCATTTTGACTTTACTTTTGTGTATGGGGTTAAACAATATGCCAGTTTCATTCTCTTGCATGTAGCTGTCCAGTTCTGCCAACACCAGTTGTTGAAGAGGCCATGGTTCCCCACTGTATATCCATAACTCCTTTATCATATATTAATTGACCATATATGCTTGGGTTAATATCTGGGCTATCTAGTCTGTTCCATTGGTCTATGGGTCCGTTCTTGTGCCAGTACCAAATTGTCTTGATTACTGTGGCTTTGTAGTAGAGCTTGAAGTTGGGGAGCATAATCCCCCAGGCTTTATTTCTCCTTCACAGGATTGGTTTGCTATTCAGGGTCTTTTGTGTTTCCATATAAATTTTAGAACGATTTGCTCTAGTTCATTGAAGAATGCTGTTGGTATTTTGGTAGGAATTGCATTAAATCTGTAGATTGCTTTAGGCAGGATGGCCATTTTAACAATATTAATTCTTCTTATCCAAGAGCACAGGATGTGTTTCCATTTATTGGTATCTTCTTTAATTTCTTTCATGATGTTCTTGTAGTTTTCAGAGGACAGGTCTTTCACTTCCTTGGTTAGGTTTATTCCTAGGTATTTTATTCTTCTTGATGCAATTGTGAATGGAATTATTTTCCTGATTTTTCTTTCTGCTAGTTCATCATTAGTGTATAGGAAAGCAACAGATCTCTGTGTGTTAATTTTGTATCCCGCAACTTTGCTGAATTCAGATCTAGTAGGTTTGGAGTGGATTCTTTAGGGTTTTTTATGTACAATATCATGTCATCTGCAAACAGTGACAGTTTAACTACTTGCTTACCAATATGGATGCCCTTTATTTCTTTGTGTTGTCTAATTGCTGTGGCTAGGACCTCCAGAACTATGTTGAATAAAAGTGGGGAAAGTGGGCAACCTTATCTTGTTCCCAATCTTAAAGGAAAGGCTTTCTGCTTCTCACTGTTAAGTATGATGTTGGCTGTGGGTTTTTCATATATGGCCTTTATTATGTTGAGGTACTTGCCCTCTATACCCATTTTGTGGAGAGTTTTTATCATAAATGGATGTGAAATTTTGTCAAATGCTTTTTTGGCATCTATGGAGATGATCATGTGGTTTTTGTCCTCATTTCTGTTGATGTGGTGGATGATGTTCATGCATTTTCGAATGTTGAACCATCTTGCATCCCTGAAATGAATCCTACTTGATCATGACGGATGATCTTCTTGATGTATTTATTTATTTATTTATATTTATTTATTATTAATTTTTTATTTTGCTATTATTAATATACAATTACATGAGCAACATTATGGTTACTAGACTCCCCCTATTATCAATTCCCTACCTCATACCCCATTACACTCACTGTATGTCAGCGTAGTAAGATGCTATAGAATCACTACTTGTATTCTCTGTGTTATACTGCGTTCCCCGTATCTCCCCCCACACACACATTATGTGTGCTTATTGTAATATCCCTATTTTCACCCTTATCCCTACCTTCCCACTCATCTTCCCCAGTCCCTTTCCCTTTGGTAACTGTTAATTCATTCTTGGGTTCTGTGAGTCTGCTGCTGTTTTGTTCCTTCAGTTTTTGCTTTGTTCTCATACTCCACAGATGAGTGAAATCATTTGATACTTGTTTTTCTCTGCCTGGCTTATTTCACTGAGCATAATACCCTCTAGCTCCATCCATGTGGTTGCAAATGGTAGGATTTGTTTTCTTCTTATAGCTGAAAATATTCCATTGTGTATATATACCACCTCTTCTTTATCCATTCATCTACTGATGGACACTTAGGTTGCTTCTATTTCTTGGCTATTGTAAATACGGCAATAAACACAGAGGTGCATATGTCTTTTTCAAACTGGGCTGCTGCATTCTTAGGGTAAATTCCTAGGAGTGGAATTCCCAGGTCAAATGGTATTTCTGTTTTGAGTTTTTTAAGTAACCTCCATACTGCTTTCCACAGTGGTTGAACTAATTTACATTCCCACCAGCAGTGTAGGAGGGTTCCCCTTTCTTCACATCCTAGCCAACATTTGTTGTTGTTTATCTTTTGGATGGCAGCCATCCTAACTGGTGTGAGGTGATATCTCATTGCGGTTATAATTTCCATTTCTCTGATGATTAGTGATGTGGAGCATCTTTTTATATGCCTGTTGGATATCTGAATTTCTTCTTTGTAGAAGCGTCTGTTCAGCTCCTCTGCCCATTTTTTAATTGACCTATTTGTTTTTTGTTTGTTGAGGTGTGCGAGCTCTTTGTATAATTTGGATGTCAACCCCTTATCGGATATATCATTTATGAATATATTCTACCATACCATAGGATGTCTTTTTGTTCTATTTATGGTGTCCTTTGCTGTACAGAATATTCTTAGTTTGATATAGTCCCACTTGTTCATTTTTGCTTTTGTCTCCCTTGCCAAGGGAGATATTTTCATGAAGAAGTTGCTCCTATTTATGTCCAAGAGATTTTTGCCTATGTTTTTTTATGTGTTTTATGGTTTCATGACTTACATTCAGGTCTTTGATCCATTTTGAGTTTTCTTTTGTGTGTGAGGTTAGACAATAATCCAGTTTCATTCTCTTACATGTAGCTGTCCAGTTTTGCCAATACCAGCTGTTGAAGAGGCTGTCATTTCCCCATTGTATATCCATGGCTCCTTTATCATATATTAATTGACCATATACGCTTGGGTTTATATCTGGGTCTGCTAGTCTGTGCCATTGGTCTATGGGTCTGTTCTTGTGCCAAAACCAAATTTTCTTGATTACTGTGGCTTTGTAGTAGAGCTTAAAGTCAGGGAGCATAATTCCCTCGCTTTATTCTTTCTTCTCAGGATTGCTTTGGCTATTTGGGTTCTATATGAATTTTAGAACTATTTGCTCTAGTTCATTGAAGAATGCTGTTGGTATTTTGATAGGAATTGCATTGAATCTGTAGATTGCTTTAGGCAGGATGGCCATTTTGACAACATTAATTCTTCCTATCCATGAGCACGAGTTGTGTTTCCATTTATTGGTATCTTTTTAATTTCTCTCGTGAGTGTCTTATAGTTTTCAGAGTATAAGTCTTTCACTTCCTTGATTAGGTTTATTCCTAGGTATTTTATTCTTTTTGATGCAATTGTGAATGGAATTGTTTTCCTGATTTCTCTTTATGCTAGTTCACCATTAGTGTATAGGAATGCAACACATTTCTGTGTATTAATTATGTATCCTGCAACTTTACTGAATTCAGATATTAGATCTAGTAGTTTTGGAGTGCATTCTTTAGGGGTTTTTATGTGCAATATCATGTCATCTGCAAACAGGGACAATTTGAATTCTTCCTTGCCAATCTGGATGCCTTTTATTTCTTTGGGTTGTCTGATTGCCATGGCTAGGACCTCTAGAACTATATTGAATAAAAGTGGGGAGAGTCGGCATTCTTGTCTTGTTCTCGATCTTAAAGGAAAGGCTTTTAGCTTCTCGCTGTTAAGTATGATGTTGGCTGTGGGTTTGTCATATATGGCCTTTATTATGTTGAGGTACTTGCCCTCTATACCCATTTTGTTGAGAGTCTTTATCATGAATGGATGTCGAATTTTGTTGAATGTTTTTTCAGCATCTATGGAGATGATCATGTGTTTTTTGTCCTTTTTGTTGATGTAGTGGATGATGTTGATGCATTTTCGAATGTTGTACCATCCTTGCATCCCTGGACTAAATCCCACTTCATCATGATGGATGATCTTTTTAATGTATTTTTGAATTTGGTTTGCTAATATTTTGTTGAGTATTTTTGCATCTATGTTCATCAGGCATATTGGTCTGTAATTTTCTTTTTTTGGCGTGTCTTTGCCTGGTTTTGCTGTTAGAGTGATGTTGGCCTCATAGAATGAGTTTGGGAGTATTCCCTCCTCTTCAACTTTTTGGAAAACTTTAAGGAGAATGGTTATTAAGTCTTCACTAAATGTTTGATAAAATTCAGCAGTGAAACCATCTGGTCCAGGCGTTTTGTTCTTAGGTAATTTTTTGATTACCAATTCAATTTCTTTGCTGGTAATTGGTTTATTCAGATTTTCTGTTTCTTCCTGAGTCCTCCTTTGTAGGTTGTATTTTTCTAGAATGTTGTCCATTTCTTCTAGATTATTCAATTTGTTATCATTTAATTTTTCATAGTATTCTCTCATAATCCTTTGCATTTCTGAGGTGTCTGTAGTGATTTTTCCTTTCTCATTTCTGATTCTGTTATATCTGTGTAGACTCTCTTTTTTTCTTGGTATGTCTGGCTAGAGGTTTATCTATTTTGTTTATTTTCTCAAAGAACCAGCTCCTGCTTTCATTGTTTATTATTCATAATTTTATTTATTTCTGCTCTAATCTTTATTATGTCCCTCCTTCTACGGACTTTGGGCCTCATTTGTTCTTCTTTTTTTAGTTGCATTAATTGTGAATTTAGACTGTTCATCAGGGATTGTTCTTCTTACCTGAGGTAGGCCTGTATTGCAATACACTTCCCTCTTAGCATGGCCTTTACTGCGTCCCACAGATTTTGTGGTGTTGAATTATTGTTTTTATTTGTCTCCATATATTGCTTTAACTCTGTTTTTATTTGGTCATTGATCCATTGATTATTTAGGTACATGTTGTGAAGCCTCCATGTGTTTGTGGTATTTTTCATTTTCTTTGGGTAATTTATTTCTAGTTTCATACCTTTGTGGCCTGAGAAACTGGTTGGTACAATTTCAGTATTTTTGAACTTACTGAGGCTCTTTTTGTGGCCTAGTATGTAGTCTATTCTGGAAAATGTTCCATGTGCACTTGAGAGAATGTTTATCCTGCTGCTTCTGGTAGTAGAGTTCTGTAGATGTCCATTAGGTCCATTTGTTCTAATGTATTGTTCTGTGCCTCTGTCTCCTTACTTATTTTCTGTCTGGTTGATCTGTTCTTTGGAGTGAGTGGAATGTTGAAGTCTCCTAAAATGAATCCATTGCATTCTATTTCCCCTTTTAATTCTGTTAGTATATGCTTCACATATGTAGGTGCTTCTGTGTTGGGTGCATAGATATTTATAATGGTTATATGCTCTTGTTGGGTTGACCCCTTTATCATTATGTAATGTCCTTCTTTGTCTCTTGTGACTTTCTTTGGTTTGAAGTCTATTTTGTCTGATACAAGTACTGCAACTCCTGATTTTTTCTCCCTGTTTGTTGCATGAAATATGTTTTTCCTTCTCTTCCCTTTTAGTCTGTGTATATCTTTGGGTTTGAAGTGAGTCTCTTGTAGTCAGCATATTGATGGGTCTTGTTTTATATCCATTCAGTGACTCTAGGTCTTTTGATTGGTGCATTCAGTCCATTTACATTTAGGGTGATTATCAATATGTATGTTCTCATTGCCATTGCAAGCTTTAGATTTGTGGTTACCAAAGGTTCAAAGATAACTTCCTTACTATATGATAGTCTAACTTAACTCACTTAGTATGCTATTACAAACACAATCTCAAAGTTCTTCTTTTTTTCCTCCTCCTTTTCTTCCTCTTCCATTCTTTATATATTAGGTATCATATTCTGTATTCTCTGTATATCCCTTGACTGACTTTGGGGTAGTTGATTTATTTTGCTTTTGCTTAGTAATTAATTGTTCTACTTTCTTTACTGTTCTTTTATTACCTCTGGTGACAGCTATTTAGCTGTCGGAACACTTCCATCTATAGCAGTCCCTCCAAAATACACTGTAGAGATGGTTTGTGGGAGGTAAATTCTCTCAGCTGTTCTTTATCTGGAAATTGTTTAATCCCTCCTTCAAATTTAAATGATAATCTTGCCACATAGAGTATTCATCTTTCAAGTCCCTTCTGCTTCATTGCATTAAATATATCATGCCACTCCCTTCTGACCTGTAAGGTTTCTGCTGAGAAGTCTGATGATAGCCTGATGGGCTTTCCTATGTAGGTGATCTTTTTTCTCTCTGGCTGCTTTTAATAGTTTGTCCTTATCCTTGATCTTTGCCATTTTAATTATTATATGTCTTGATGTTGTCTTCCTTGGGTCCCTGTGTTGGGAGATCTGTGCACCTACATGGCCTGAGAGACTATCTCCTTTCCCAGATTGGGGAAGTTTTCAGCAATTACCTCCTCAAAGACACTTTCTATCCTTTTTCTCTCTCTTCTTCTTCTGGTACCCCTATAATATGAATATTGTTCTGTTTCAATTGGTCACACGGTTCTCTCGATATTTCTTCATTTCTAGAGATTCTTTTTTCTCTGTGCCTCAGCTTCTTTGTATTCCATTTCTCTAATTTCTATGTCATTTATCATGTCCTCCACTGTATCTAACCTGCTTTTAGTTTCCTCTATTGTCTTCTGTAATTATTGGATCTCCTTCCTGAATTTGTTCCTGAGTTCTTGAATATTTTTTTGTACCTCCATGGACATGTTTATGATTTTTATTTTGAAATCTCTTTTTCAAAATGAGTTCAGTTTCACTTGATCCCTTTTCTGGTGTTTGTGGGATTTTGGTTTTAACCATGTTCCTTTGATGTTTCATACCTGTATGTGGCTCCCTCTAGTGCCCAGAAGCTCCACTCTCTGGAGTTGCTAGGCCCCTGGAGTGATGTCGGGGGTCGCAGCAGAGCAGTGCTCTTGCCTGGGGGGAGGAAAGAGCTGTTTCTTGCTTCCTGGCTGTTATGCTTGTCTCCCCTGCCAGAACCAGTGGACCTAACACACAGGTGTAAGCCTCTATGCTTTGTGTTTGTAGCTGCCATAGCAGGGCTTCCCTCTGGCTGGCCTGATGCCAGGGCAGGGGCTGCCAGTTTGCCAGCCAGGTGCAGGCTGGCCGGGAGGGAGGTGCAGAAGGCTGTGTATCATGGTGGGGGACCTTGGAGCTGCATAGCCAGCCATTGGGATGGAGAGTCTGAAGCTCCTGAAAGTTCCTACCCTGCTGTGAAGAGTGCACTCAGACAATTTTGTCTATCTGTCCTTTCTCCTGAGCAGTAAACTCTGTGCAATCCTTGCCCCATTATCAGCCTTATTGCTGTTAGGAAGTCTCTCAGACTGCCTGCCTTTCTTTTGTCCCAGGGTAGCTGGATGTGGATCCGTGATTTCCACAAGTGGCTGGAATCTCAGTCTCTCCCAGCCTGTCTTAGCTTTCCAACCCCACTAATCACCAGAGCACCATGTAATGTAGGTTCATGCTCTCAGAGTAGATCTCCAGGGCTAGGTGTTCAGCAGTCCCAGGATTCCACTCCCTCCCCTCTCAGTTTCTCTTCCTCCAGCCCATGAGCTGGGGTGGGGGAAGGGCTTGAGTCCCACCAGATCACAACTTTGGTACCTTATCCTGCTCTGTAAGTTCTGTTCTTTTCTCCAGGTGTATGCAGTCTGGTGCAGCCTTCTTTCCTGTTGCTCTTTCAGGATTAGTTGTATTAATCATATTTTCGTGTTATATGTGGTTTTGGGAGGAGGCCTCTGTCTCACCTCTCACACAGCCATCTTTTCATCTGTATTCTTAAAACTCTTATATGTATATGTCTCTGCCCAATTTTAATATCACCCCAATAGTGGCTATGTATACTCATGCATTAAAATAGAAAAAAAAAGAGTCTACATAATATATTAGCTCGCTAGGGCTGCCATAACAAATTACACAAACTGGGTGGCTTAAAGCAACCAAAATTTATTCTTTCATGGTTCATCACCTTAATAGTGGCTATATATAAATACATATATATATGCCACTTATTTATATATGTAAAATTTGTAATGAAGCCTTACATGTGCTTTTGGTATAATGTTTTTACTTACAATCTATCATAGAGCCTGTTCTATGTCAATATAGAAATATGTTGCCATTTTAATGGATGAGTATTCAGTTACATAGATAAAGCATCACTAATTTAATCACTATTTATGAATTTAAACCATATACAAAATCTTACAAGCTTTAAAAATGCAGTGACCATTCTTATATATACATCTTTGCATGCTTATCCAGTTATTTATTCCCTTTAGGATAAAGTCCTGTACAATTGAAACACTTTAGGGATTTCTTTCTTAACTCTCCCTGAATATATGAAGCCAGGATGTTGTCTTTAAGAAGCAATTATCGCTGTTACATTACTCCAGTGTGCCTGTCTTCCTCTCCTGCCTGCCTCTCTCAAATACTCTCCTGCCCTAAGACTTACTGGGGGCTCCTGTCAATTCTATTGTGCTGAAGACAGAATGGAGGGTGGAGAAAGAAGGCAACAGTAGAAGGAGGGGTTGGATGACCTAGCAGAAGGAAGATAAAAAGGAACATGTAGTATGTTATTAAATTTTAATTGTCATAACTAAGAAGTAGGTACTATAATCCCCAGTACATATATTCCATGAAAAGTCAGAACTTGCCCAAGACTGAATGGCTAGTAAAGGAAAGCCAAAGTCTGCCTGAATCCAGAGGCAATATTACTAAATTTCATTGTTTGTTCAAAATATTTTCTGCTTTCCCTGTAGGAGAGTTATATTTCTTGACCCATTGGTATAAGGCAGGGTCGTGTAATTTGCTTGGGCCATTGATATGAGAGTGGAAATGATGTGTGCCACCTTCCAGGAGGAGCTTTAAGAACCAGTGTGTATGTAGCTTCTTTTCCTCTGCTACAAGGGTAAATGTTATGTCTTCTGTGTCTCAAATGTGGGATACTCATTTAGCCTGGATCCTGAAATGAAAAGGACATGAAATAGAGCTACAGGTGACCTGCAATGGACATTTAATGTGATGTGAGCAAGAAGTAAGTCTTTGTTGTTGAAGGCTTATGAGTTGTGTGAGGATGTTTGTTAACTGCACCTTAACTAGCTTATGCTGTCTGATGCAACCACACTCTATTTCACTATCTTACCTCTCTCTTCTGAGCCTCCCCCAGGTTATTGGTCAAAATATTTCTATCCTCTTTTCCTTTGGTTGCAGAAGAATGAGGAAACACTTAAAAAATTTTTATTATGTCCTCTTACTAGACCCATATTTAAATTTCTCTTTAGACTTGATTTTTTTTTTAATTTTGACTTTCTTGATGATCCCTTGACTATAGAAAGATGGGAGTTCACTGTCACACATACCACTCCTAGAATAGGGGATACTGTCCAGAAGTGACTTTTTGAATACCTGGGGTTTCTTTGAACTTCTTTTCTCTATCCTGAACCTTTTCCTGATAGTTTCCTGAAGTTTGCTTAAAATCCATTAATTCTGATCTGGTAGAAACATAAATCTAGCACTTCCTGAGCACATCTAAAAGTGATAATTCAAGATATTTAGTAAACCTCACAAACGTGTTCTTTCATAATATCTCTACATGGTTAGTGATAAATAAGAGCTATGTAGTCCTTTTTTATAGTAAGCTACTCCAAAGTGTAAGAAGTAAAATTACATGACCATTCTGACATACTGAATGTCAGATGCAAAGCTAAAATAGAGCTCTGTCCTTGCTTCTGGAGCTTTGTTCATTTTATAAACATCCCTGTCATGGTGTCCAATAAAAAAATAATTCATTCATTTATCAACAAATACTGTGCACTATTAGCTTATATGAAGATGAGGCATACAGAGTCTCCATCCTCTAAGACTACACAATTTAGCAGAAGGAAAAGTAACTGCATGATGATAGTACAATATAATGAGGTCTGGGGTGGCACCGGAGGGGGCCAGAAAAGGAGCATCTGCCCTAGACCAGGTGGTGGGAGTCAAGACAGAGTGGATGAGGGCCATGTGAGCTGAGTTTTGAGTGATAATGTGTGTGCTGGCAAAACTGTGTGTGCTGAGGGCCTATCAAACAGGTGAATAGCAAGTGCAAAGGTGTCAAGGTGTGGAGCAGCCTGACAGGTTGTGGTAAGGCAGTTTGCGGCTTGAAGGTGGGACCAGCTGCTGCCCTTGCTTGTTAACTTCAACAGGAACTGATGAGCCCAAGTCTTGGAGAGGGAATGCATTTTCCAGTTATTCTGGGTCTGATTCCTGCATGTCTGATCTCCTGAGAGTCATTTGGCACTAACTGACCCCCTTATCAGAATAAGAAGCAACTGAGTATATATACAATGATTGGAAGCCACTTCCCAGTGATATCACCCACAGCCCTGACTCTTCTTATTTTTGACCTCGGCATTAAACTCTAGCCAAGGAAGTGCAGTGGGTGTATCTGACACATCAATATTGGCAGCTTGACAATCTCCGCTGACAAGCCAGACTGCTCTGCCTGCATGCCTGGGGACAGGAGCCCTCGGAGAATCCCTAAACCATCAGTATTTTGGTAGTCTGAGTCTGAAGCTCAGCAGTGGATGGGAAGGAAAAGAGGCCTCTTGCCATCACCATCTCCATAGGGACTGAATGTATCGAGGAGTAGTATGAATTATGAATAATAACACAGCTATCTTTGTGTTTGTTTAGCCTCCTAGCCACTAAATCAGTTAGAGTTCTTTGTTGTGAGCAAAAAAACCAACTCTGGTTAACTTGAATTGAAGAGAATTTATTGGGAAAATAATACTTTTTTCTAAGCACTAATGGGAGCTTTGAGAGCCACATTTGAAATGATAACAGTGCACACATACAGAGCATTCCATGCATGCTGGGCTCTGTTCTCAGCACTTCAGGTGAGTCAGCTTGCTTAATCGCACAATAACACTAGAAGGTACTATCATCCACCTTTTTATGGTTGAGGAAAATGGGGTCTGGGAGAAATTAAAAGATTCACCCAAGGTCACAGAGTATGTGAGCCACGATTCAAACCCAGCAGTCTGTTTGCAAAGGCTTTCCCAAGTGGTAAGAGCAGCATCTACAGGAATGGTCTAATAGCCAGAGTCTGGCCAGGGAACGAAGGAACAAATGCCTATCTTTCTAGGTCTCTTTGTCCCTTTCCTCAATTTTTAATTCCAAGGAACTAGTATGCTACTGTCCCGAATCAAGACACATGCCTGCCTCTTGCCAAGGAGAAGGCAGTGGTGTTGGGGCCCTGATTCCAGGCCCACTAGACTCTACACAGTGGGGAAAAGGCAATTTCTCAAAGCCAAATGAGAGTACCATTACGAAGGATTCCTGGATGGCCAACAGAGGAAACAGTGGCCCGTGCAATTACCTGGAGAAGCCCTCTCTGGAGTGTTGTCCTACTCAGAGCTATCTGAGTCAATAGAGCATAAGCCCTGAACCCATGTCCTTCCACACAGTCTCATTTAAATGCCATGATGCTACTTTGGGGTGTGTATCATTACCCCCATTTCACAGGTGAGAACACAAAGGCTCTGAGAGGGTAAGAAACTTGGTCACCTAAAATTAGAGTTTGATTCCAAAGTCCAGTTCTAGGGGTCACTGGTGAACACTGGGCCAGTTGAGGAGGCTCCGCTTGCTCTGGTCTCAGGGCCCAAGCCAGTGCGTGGCTGAGCCGTGACTGGCTTCTGGGGAGCAGAGCATTCAGTCACCATCTCCCAGGTACCAAAGCCTGAGTTGGCCAGCTCAGTGGAAAATGTCCGCCTGAGGAAGATTCAGCGTCAAGCCAGCCAATTTTGCTCACACAGCATCCATTCCTGGCCACCTCCACTGTTGTCAGTATTCACATATCCTTTATCTGAAACCTCTGTGCAAGAAAATAGCCCCCCTTCCCCTGGATCATCCTCTATCCCTGCTACTTTGGAGGGATCTGAGGAAAAAAAGGATGGAAAGTTGGAAGAGTGTCTGGCTATATTTTTCTGAGCTGAAGTCAGGGAGAATCTAAAATCACCCAAAGGAGCAGAGCTCAGGACTCACACAGATGTGGAGCCCCCAGGAAGAGCGAGAGAGAAACCCAGGATGAGCCAGACAGGCAGGCAGGCAAGGGAGGCGGTGGGTGTGGGGGGAGCACCGAGAAACAAATGAGATGAGTCTATGGCTGCGCGCCTGGGACCCCACCCAGGGAAGGCCCGTGACTGCCCTCCTGCCGCTCCAGAGCACACGGCTCTCAGAGGCCCTCCTGCATTCAGTGGTTCCCTGTTCACTGCGGAGCACTTCACAAGCGCTACTGAGCGCCTGTTCTCTGTCCCCTTTCTGGGGACACAAAGATGAATTGACTTCTCACTGTGACAGTCCCAGCCCAGTAAGGGACTCATGGACAGTGACAAGGGCCATAATCAGGGGTAAGCAAAAGGCAAGGGAGAACAGAGGAGAAGGGGGCCCCCAAACTCATGGATTCTGGGAAGACTTCATGGAAAAGGAGAAATGCCAGGTGGACCTGGGCCAGCTGAGCCAGGACTCCAGATGGATGCTGTGTGTGGAAGTGATGTCTGGCTCCTAGTAGGGGAGATGCAAGGAGTTGGAAGTGGGCTCTGCTGGAAGATAGATGCTTAGGTTACAGATTACCCCAGGAAGAAAGATCGTGTGAATCCTCCCCAGCAGACCAAATGTTTTCCTCATATGTGGCCAGCCGATGTTTGTTGAATAAACGAACCAGTGAATGGATGAAGGTCTTGACAGCCAGACTGAGGGGTTCTGACTTTATTCTGCATGAACCACAGGAGAGGAGAGCTTGAGTAGAGGGGCCAGAGGAAAGACATTGTGGCAGAGAGAGCTCCTTACTAGAGGAGGAGTGCATTTCCAGGCAGAGCAGAACCGATCAGTATCTACCCTGGTTATGTGGTTTAAACAGGATATCAGTGAACGTCCTACTGTAAAAAAAACCCTTTTATATTAGTTTGCTGGAGCTGCCGTAACGGAGTACCACCAACTGAGTGGCTTGTAACACCAGAAATGCATCCTTTCACAAATCTGGAGACCAGAAGTCTTCAGTAACAAGTGTCACAAGGCCGGCTCTCTCTGAGGCACTAGGGAAGGATGTGCTCCAGGCCTCCTTTGCTCGCAGCTGCTCAGCTACAAACTTCACAAAGCCTCTTCCCTCTGTGTGTCAGTCTCTGTGTTCACATTTCCCGTGTGTTTAAGGACAGCAGTCATATCGGATTAGGGTTCACCCTAATGGCCTCGCTTTTAACTTGAGTACTGTCAAGACCCAATCTGCAAGTAAGGCCACATTCTGAGGTACTGAGATTGGGGCTCCAACACAGCTTTTTGGGCGGACACAGCCCATAACAGCCTTGGAGCTGATCCAGGGGCAGGCTTAAGTTGAGAAGCCAAGCTCATCCCTGCTTTCCTGCTGCCTCCAAGCACACAGCCCCAGATTCAGGGAATGTGAAAGTGGAAATGCCAAGCAGCCTGCCCCCTCTCAGTGCCCAGAGGCCTGCCGCGAGAGCTCGGGTGGCAGGAGGGCGCTGCCCCGGGCAGCTTCCACCCTCTTGCCAGAAGCCAGTTTTACCAACATGTCCCCATGACATCCACATTTAACAGACATATGAATCCTGCACAGGAGCTGAATCTGAGAATAGAAGCTCAGAAGCCGCCCAGGTGAGTGACAAGGCCAGGACGTCGCCCTGTTGCTGGGCCCTCTCGTGTGTGGTAGGAGGGAGCCTTGTAGAAGATGCAGAGCAGAGACCTGCCTCCGCGAGCTCAGACTCTGCGTGGGGAGTAGGACTTGACCAGGGGAGGGTGTCTTGTGTGCCCATGCATCTCCCAGAAGGGTCTCTATTTATCTGGGAGCTCCTGCCTTGTAATTTTCTTAGATGAGTCCTCCACATTTCTCTTTTAATTACTGCTGTGCTTTCAAAGGATTAGGACATTTTTAACTCTTTTGGTGGATTATCATCAGCCATGAATTTTAAAAACCAGCACCTTAACATTGAGTGTAGGGTGGGAAGGTGGGAGAAATCGCCTGTGGCCCCTGCTGCCCCCTCACGGCCTCCTCCTCTCTGCCTAGTGAGTGTGCCAACCGCTCTGTGACTATCTGACCCCCTTGCAACTCCAACCTCCCTTCTCCTGCGGAGGTGTCAGTTGCAAGAGGTGGTGTAAGTGAAGCATAGGAGCAGGGCTGCAAGCCCCCCCTGAGCGGTGCTGTGCACAGGGGGTTCCCAGTGGCCCTTTCCAATGGAGACCCTGTGGAGGTGGGCCCTTGGCTAGGCTGAGGGACAAGAAATTAGTTCTAGTAACAGCAGTGAATCGTTGGGAGTGCCTGTCACAGATAAAAGCAAGTCCTCTTTATTTGTCTTGACCCTAGAGTGTAGCTGCCTGAATGTCCCTCCCCCACTGTCCTCCCAGGCTGATACGAGATTTCATGATCTATAATAAAATAGGCATTTGGTCTTTGTCCCAGTTCCTGGCACAGAGATCCTAAATCCCTAGACATCTCCTAAGTGATAAAAGTTTCATTTATGTTAATGAGGTGACTTAGAAAACCTCTGGGCACCCTAAGGATGGGGGTGGTTGCCAGAAGAACCAAGCACGAGACTCGAGGGGTCAGGGCTCTCAGTCCGCACCCCGACCTCTGGGGAAGCCTGGAGCTTGAATCAACCGTCAGTGGCCAATGCTTTAATCAATCATGCCTGTGTATGAAAGCCTCTATAGAAACCCAAAAGGATGGGGTTTGGAGAGTGTCTGGGACGTGCTGGGAGCATGGCCGGCTTGGAGAGAGCACGGGATAGCCCCTTCCCCACACCTTGCCCTGTGCAACTCTTCCATCTGGCTATTCCTGAATTATAGCCTTGTATAATCAATCAACTGTAGGTCTACTACTAAATAAAAGATTTCTCTGAGTTCTGTGAGCCATTCGAGCCAACTAATCAAACCCAAGGAGGGGGTTGTGAGAACCTCCAGTCTGCAGCGGATGAGTCCGAAGCACAGATAACCTGGACTGTAAAGGGCGGCTGAAGAGGGTTGTGGGGGAGACAGTTTTGTAAGACTGAGCCCTTAACCTGTGGGAGGGCAGATTGTCTCAGAGCAGTCTCTAATTCTGCATCAGCCCTGGGTGGTGGTGGTAAGGGAGTAGGTCCTTTGTAGATAACAGTTCTGCAGTGTGGACGGTCAGGGAGGCAGCCTCCATCTAGAGGCTCTGGGTTTGGAGGCAGCTCCAAGCACAGGACGGAGGCCTGGATTAGTGCCTGGACAGCCCCATCCCAATCCCAACCCTCTCCTTACTGACTCAGTGGCTAGAAACACAGGGAGCCAGCGGGAGGGAGCCATTTGGCCTCAGGGGATCCCCCAAATCTGAGCCACATCCACTGGAGTGGGAGGCTGCCTTGGGCACCCCTGGATCCTTGGTCCTTCTTCCAAAGTCCCTTTCTGCTCCTGGGGGCCCCCCCTCAGACTGTGACTCACAGGCTGACACGGAAGAGGCTGCCCCTCAGCACTGCTGCCCCCACAGCAAACATGGACCAGCTTTTTCCCTAAGGAGACTTGAACTGGAGGGCCCTGTCCACCCTGTCCCTGAGCAACACCCTTCAGCCCTGGGGAGCACCTACAACCTGGCACCATGAGGCTGGGTGCTGGATCCTGGGAGCAGACTGGGAAGGGGATCCTATGAAGTGAGGGTCAGGGAGGTCTGGCTGCCACTACCTCATGCGTGGTGTCTGTCCCCATTCCCCTATCACACCTTGTGTGGGTCCTGCCCTCTCCCACTCTGTGTCCCCATCTCATCTTCTCCTATCCCCAGGTGTGGACTCTACTCTGCCATCCAGTGCCCTGACACTACACCTGCTTTTACACTAAGGACAATCAACATCCTGCACTAGCCTCAGCTCGGGCTGCCCCCTAGGGCAGTTGCAGTTATTTTGGCTACTGGGTTCTTGCAGCCTGTGGCTAGCAATTTGGGGAAGATTAGAAAACAAAGCCACTCTCTGCTGGCTGGAGCAGAGCCTGCTTGGTGCCGGGTGCTCAGCTAAGGGGTTGAGCAGAACGGGATGGGGGATCCCTTGGTCTTCAGGGAGGGGCTGGGCGTGGGAGGACATCAGCAGCTCCGTGTAGGGTGACTAAACCAGGGCTGCATCACAGGTGGAAGTTAACTGGAAATAGTTAACACTCAGAAATGAGAAAAAGCACCTTTGATCTGCAGGGTAGGGTCAGAGGGCCAGCACCCAGTACCATGTGGGGCTGTGGGCCCTCAAAACAATGGGTTCAGAGAGGCCATGGGGCCATTTAAATTATGCCCAGTGGGTAAGGGGACTGAGACTTGAATAGCTTGGGTAAGCTAGTCAGACAAAATCTAGAACAAAATCTGTTCACTGATACAGATCTTAACGGAGCACAGTCCAGACGTAAGACTGTGCTGCCCACACAAGGAGGCAGACATGGGCTTGCAGGGCCCCAAAGGGCCAGGATCTGCCAACCGGAGAGGAAAGCTGATGCCCTCACCTGGGCCACCTGTGTCAAAGACAGAGATATGCCCTAGAAACCAGCCCTGTTCCAGGAGGTCAAATGGCAAAGTTCATTTGGGAGGGAAGCAAAAGCTTCAGGAAGAGGTGGCCTGTGGGAAGGGTCTGTGCAGGTGGTGGGGTTGTTAACAGGAAACAGCAGACGTTCAAGCAGAGGGGACAGAGGGGCTAAGGCAGGGAGGGGAAAGCCTAAGGGTGGCTGACCCCAGCCTAACTGAAAGGGGCACGGGGGAGGAAAGCCCAGAGAGGGTGGCAGCCTCGAAGCTGAACTGAGGGGAGAGCACAGCACACTGGTGAGTGAGCACCCTCAGAGCTGGTTCTGAGACAGAACGGCCAGGAGGGTATCTGGATATGTGGGTTTCAGTTGTCTGGGGTGACAGCTAAATGGGGATCTTTGCCGAGCAACTGGACATTGCCTCCATCAACACATGAGGGCAGTATTGAGCTCAAAGCACCACCCCCCCGGCACTCCCCACAGCCCAGTTGGCAGGAGCTTGTAGCTCTGCTGGGAGCCTTGCCTTTTCTCATTTAGCGGAAGGCTCTCCAGTGCCAAAGGGAAGGATTCACTAGTTGCTGTGAACAGTGTTCTCCAGACATCAGGAGATAGTGTCAGCTGCATTCAAATAGTCAGACATTATAATATCAGTGGGTCATATTCCTCTACCCTCTTCAAGCTGGGGGACAGTAGTTTTCTTGAGAGGGCCACCTAGTTTCTAGGCCTTTTACATTTAAATAAGAATGACCTCTAATAAGCTATATGATCCTGAGCAAATTCACAAAAGAAACATTTATTGAGCATCTACTGTGTATCAGTCACTACCTGTGCTTTTGTGCATTATACCATTTAATGGTGACACGCTGGTATATTTGTATACTCCTTTACAGTTAAATGTTACTACAAGCTCAGCTTCTGTGTGTATAGAAGAGAGAAGCTGGACTAGACTACATCTAGATCCTTGGTGTCTAACCTTATGCACTCCTATCAGATAATCCGGATGTTAGAGAACAGGGACCAGATTTAAAAGGAGACAATTTAGGAGCTTCTCCACAGAGGCTGTGGCAAACACATGAGAATTATCTCTAAGACTGTTTGAACTGAAAAATATGATAGGTCCTAGTTATAATAGGTAATTTAGATAAATTCATGCCTTAGGCTGCTATAACAAAATACCATAGACCAAGTGGCTTCGACACCAGATTTATTTCTCGTAGTCTGGAAGCTGCAAGGAAGTGCAAGATCAAGGTGCCAGCTGAGTCAGTTCCTGAGGAGCGCTCTCTTCCCACCTCACAGATGGCCACCTTCTCCTGGGTCCTTACATGGCCCTTCCTCAGAGTGTGAGCAAGGAGAGAGAGGGTGCGGGTCTCTCATGTTCCCTCTATAAGGGCACTCTTGTAGGGTTCCCAGACCCAGTTTCGGGGTGTGAGTTCCCCCACATACAACAGCAAGCAGTTCTCAAACACTAGCAGGATGTCCTACAATTCACTGCAATCCTGACACCATCAGATTCCCCAGGGTAAGGGCTCAGTCCCACAAGACCACCCTCTACCCCCACCCCCACTCCAGGTGCCAGTCACAAGCCAAGGCTGTTACCTGTGCTTCTGACCTACTGGCTACTAAACTGGAGGTTCCAATGACCTTCCCCTTTACACTGGATTAATTTGCTAGAGAGGCTCACAGACCTCAGGAAACACATTTACCCGTTTAATAAAGGGTACAAGTCAACAGCTGAATGAAGGGATCAATAGGGCAGGGTCCTGAATGCAGAAGCTTCTCCTCACGGAGTCTGGGGTCTGAATCAGTGGCACCTGGAAGCATTCTGGTTCCCCAAGCGTGGAAGCACTCCACACAGGGAAACAGGGTTTTAAAAGGGCCAAATGCTGTTCTCACAAGTTTTTATGAAGGCTTCATTGCATAGTCATGATTGAAAGACTAGAAATTTGATTTGACCTCCAGCCCTTCTCCCCTCCTCAGAGGTTGGGATAGAGGGGCTGAAAGTTGCAGCCCTTTAATCACATGGTTAGTGCTTCTGGCACCCAGCCCTGCCTTTGGGTTGGGTCCCAAAATCCCTTTCATCACAAGACACCCATTTCATCTTAATGGCTCGGAAGCATTTTCAGGAACTGTGGATGAAGACCAAATACACCTGAGAAATACACTTTGGTCATCTGAGTGGCCAAACACACATTTCCTATAAATCATTATATTACAGGCACTAATGCCATCCTGAAAACTCCACCCTGATAACCTAAGTACCTCCCAAAGGCCTCATCTCCAAATACACCACAGTGGGTTTAGGGCTTAAGCATATGGATTTTGGGAGAACACAAACATTCAGTCCATACAAATTCATATATGATAGACCCAGATTGAATAATTAAGGAGGATTTGGGGAATACTTAAGTTACATACTAAGCATTAATACTAAGACCTCTTTGGAATAGGGGTTATTCCCATCCCCACCTTACAGGGGAGGACACTATAGAACAAAGAGATGAAGTATCTTCCCAAGTTACACAGCTAACCAGGGACACAACCAGGATGTGAACTGTAGTGGTCCAGAGTCCTCCTGTCTGATGCAATGTAATGCATGGTAACACCACCCAGAATGGGGGGGAAAGGCAGAAACCTGCCCTATGGACCTAGAAGCTACTCCTCTGGGCTGCAGGCGGAGACGTGATGCTGAACCAGGCAGGAAGTGGTTTGACCCAGATTGGAAATGTTACATTTTTACACTGTTTATCTAAACTCAGAGACTCTACAGAATGTATTTCTAACCTTAAAGGAAAAGGAAGACATAAAATGCATCTTCCTGATTTGGGTTAAAATCCATTCAGTCATTTAAAAAAATTCATCTTCTGTCCAGGTACTTCCTTTCTTTCCAAGAATTTGGTATAATCAACATCCACAGACAAAATGAACCACTCTTATTTCTCAGGCTGCAGACTCTTTTCTCAGACCAGAAAGGGACAACGTTCAGTGTCCTCTGCCAACCCTCCAAATAGTTCCCATGGAAAAGAAGTGCATGTCTTAAAGCACTGAAGGAATATGCTGTAACCCCTGATATACTGCCAATAAATAAACCACTTGTCCCTTGAGAAATTATTTTTACCTCCACCCCAAAAACTTTAGCTCCTTTTCCACTAGAATAACCAGGTCCAGTTTCCACAATGCTGTCCCCTGGGCAAGAAGAGGTGACTTGTGGCCACTTCACACATGAATCAGCTGCAGTACCACGAAGTATGGCATGTGCTTGTGGGAGCATCCTTTACTGCCACCCAGCCCTCACTTGGCCATCGGGGTTCTTCCACGGAGACCAGAGCACAGGCGCCTCACGCAGTGTACACACTGCTGGGCCCGAGATGTTCACACTAGGGTGGCCTCTCCAGGTGGGTGTTGAGAAGGAGGAGCAGAAAAGATCAGGTGGCAAGCCTGGCAGGGCTGGTGGAGGTGTCCCCTCAGCTGAGATGATTCCTCTTTCAGCCTAAGGTCATTGGTGTCCTTCAAAATCACTCTTTCTTGGACTCCTTGCCAAGCTACTTGGTGTACTTCCAAGCAGGAAGCAGGTCAACAGACCCCAGGTCGGGCTGGGTCCCTGGGAGGCCAGGATCGGTGGGCACAGAGCCAGGACGAAGTGCACTGCTCCGGGGGTGGAGGACCCTCAGGGCTTCTTGCTGGCAAAGGCTGCCACGGTGGCAGTGGACCTACTGGGATCTGTCTGCCCTTCGCAAGTGCCTCTAGCAAAGCAATCATTCTGCTTGTCATTCAGCCAGTGAGCAGTTTTTGAGCCCCTACTTGGTGCCAGCACTGCTGGCTAGAAATGCAAAGACAAAAGACAAAGTCCCCCTCCATCTAGGACTATATAGGTTAATGGGAGGTGGGCCCCTGTGTGGGGAGGAAGGGTGCCACCTCCAGGTGCCCCATTCTCTGGGGAAGTGTGCTAGGGAGGGAGGGCTTCTCTCTCTGGACACTAATAAACTTCAATTTGAAAATCCCTGTTGTCACACAAACCATCTGGGACCCATTAACAACTCTGACATCCCAGAGTCCTTCCCAGTGCAGTTATCCGGAGATGGGCTAAGTTGTTGTAGGACCTGTACACCCCTAAGGGTGGGTGTGAGGACCTGTGCTGCCCATAACAGTAGCCACAGCCACATGTGATGGTTCAAAAGGGAACTGCATAAAATTAAAGCCCCAGCTCCTCAGTAGCCACATGGCGGATGGCTGCCGAGTTGGACAGAGCCGACACAGAACCCTTCTGCCCTTCCCAGCATTCTGTTGGACATCCTTCCTGCTTTGATAAGTGCCATAGAGTATGGCCCACCTGGGTGAGCTCTGGAGGGAAGAGTGAATATGCAGGGATGGTGGAGCCAGTAGACAAAAGAAAAGCTTCTCCAAGGAGCCGCATCTCAGCTAAGCTATGGTCTGAGGCTCCCGGCTCTTTCGGAGCAGGAGATAGCCCACCCTCATGGTGCTCCCAGGGTCTGAGGCCCCTCCTTCTCTTTCTGCAAACCCCGTGTCTCCTCATCTGCTCCATGCCTTCATTTGCCATCTTCTTCAGAGATTTTCAACTGAGGCTCTTTGTACTGTCTAGTGGATCTCAAGCTGTGTCAGAACCGGTTGGAGAGCTGGTTAAAAGACAGATTCCTGGGCATCCCTCCCAGTATCTGATCAGTAGGCCTGGGGTGGGGCCAGAGAATTTGCATTTCTAACAACCCCCCAGGTGACACACTGCTGCTGCTGGTCAGGGGCCACACTGTGAGAATCACTGGTACAGTCTCATGAACCACACTCATTGACCCATCCACCCAAGCAGATACTCATGTAACACTGCCGTGTGCCAGATGCTCTTCCTGAATGTGAGCAAACCAAGCCCCCTGCTCTGGGAGCTGACACTCTAGGGAAGGGGACAGACAGTAAGCAAGCCTATGCCTGGTGGTGACGAATGGCAGAAAGCAGAACAAAGCAGGACAAGGGGAGAGGGTTATTGTATCGGGTCCCCAGGAAAGTCCTCACTGACAAGGTGACAGATGAGCAAAGACTCAAAAATGTTGGGAGTAGGGGTGGGTTCAGAGGGTATGACCTGGGCCTTTCTGTCCCCACTTAATTCCATTCTCAGCTTTTAATTTTAACAGAGTCCTGTTAAAAATCAAGGTCATCAGTCGACTAGCCAGATTTGAAGCCAGACTAGATTGTGTGTGTGTGTTTCATTAGAAAGAAGCATGAGGCTAAGTGCTGTAGATGTGACCCCTGCTGGCAGGCCCACCTTTTGGGACCTGGCAACTGAGGGTCCCCTGGGCCTCCTCTGCAGGTGAGGAGTCCCTGGTGCCTAGGCAACTGCCACCAGGAACCTGGACCCCCTTGTACATGATGCCTTAGGCGTCCCCCTCCACATGGCCCCAGCCCATTTCCAGAGCCTGCAGACCTCTTCCTGCCCGTCCCCCCAGGAGCTTGGCCTGGGACCTGGGATGCCCATACATGAGCATCTGAGGGTCCTACCGATGAGGTACAGAACTGCCATGGGAGGGGCCACACTGGACCAACAGCTCTGTTTGCCTTCTTGTCCTGGGTTCTGCAAACATCAGGAGCAGGCCTGTCAGCCTGAGCCAGTTAGCTGAATGCTTCTTACCTCTATCCAGCTTTGCAGTCCAGACAAAGAGTCAACATCAATCAACAGTTATCACCCTTTGTTGGAAAATGTAGGGGCTGTGAGTCAACAGCCGTCTCTTCACAGATGAACTCACTTATGGGATCAGTTCTATGGCCCCTTATAAATGCAAGCCTTCATGATGAAGTGCAAACTGTGTGCCTTTAACACCTGATTTTCCTTTTCAACTTGTGATACCTTTTTAGGCCCAGCTGTCTCAGGCCTTAAATGGAGTTTCCGATAAGGCAAAAGAAGCCAAGGAGTTTCTGGTGCAGCTGAAGAACATTCTACAGCAGATCCAGGTAAGTGTGGCTCCCGCAGATTGCCAGCAGGCAGGCAGAACGTGTGCGAGGAGTGTCAGGAAGAGAGCAACAGTCCTGGGGCAATCACTCTGTCTGGGACCAACACGAGAGGGTTCAGTCTCCCTGCTGCGTAGCCTCAGATGTTCCAGACGCCACACACTCAATCCATTGACACCCATGTCACCCCTGGATACGGAAAGGGGATTTTCCATGACCTCAGTTACAGAGAATCATGGAAGAGAGCTGCAAAGATGTAATGCAGCACTCCACATGGCCGTGTAGTCCTATGCCATATCTGGATATGGTGCTTTCATGGCCGTGTAATCAATGCATCCAAATATACACACATCATTTACTAAATAAATGTATTTACTGATCACTCATGCTGAGTCATGTAGTGAGCCGGACTCAGATCAATAAGGTGCATGTCTGGCCTCAGGAGCTCTGTCTGCAGGGGAGAGAGTGTACACATGTGTGCTCTGTATGAATGCACAAGCGTGAAGATGGTGAACCCGGAAAGCACTCTAGTGTCTGGATGGAGAAAAGGGATGGAGGGGCTGCCGTTCTTAATCTTGGATCAGAGCCACCCTAATGACCTCATCTTAATGTAACCACCTCCTTACAGGCCCTTGTCCAGCTTCAGCCCCATTCTTAGGGACTGGGGTTAGGACTGCAGCACAGGCATTTGGGGAAAGGGACACAATTCAGCCCAGAACATGAGGCCTGAATCCACATTGATCTTAGAGACCCAGAAGGAATCTGTGTTAGAACAAAGAAAGACAGATGCTAAAGCAAAAGCACCAGTGTTTTGGTTGTTTTACTGTTTTCTGATTATAAAAAGCAAAAGTATGTGCTACAGAAATTTTGGAAAGTAGAGAAAAACGGACATAACTAAGAAAAAGTTCACCAGTATCTCACCACCTTAGGTGACCACCTCGCCATTTTGCCATGTTGTCTCATTACTTTAGACACACACATGCACAACATGTGTGTGGGACTATGCTGTACACAACTGGTAGCCTGTTGTTTCTTCTTAACAGTCTCTTGTGAGCATTTTCTGTGACATTAAAAACTCTCTATGAGCAAGGCTTGAATGATAGGAATATTCCACCATGCTAATATGCCAAGATTCATGGTACCCCTCCATAATTCATATTTACAGCATTTCCAATTTAATAGTGCTATAGGTAAGTCTGGGAAGATCTTCTCTGACACACTTCTTTGTCTCTAGCACTGGTTGGATTTCAGCATGCCTTCTCTGCTTAAGTTCTCTGCTTCCCCCAGGAAAATGGACTGGACCATGAAGCCTGCCTAGTCGCTCAGTGTGACGCACTGGTTGATGCGTTAACTCGGCAGAAAGCCAAGCTGCTCACCAAGGTTACTAAGGAGAGGGAGCACAAGTTGAAGGTAGGTACCAAGGTGACCAACGCACGCCATCCCCCTCCCAGCCTCCACACCCCAGGGTGGGATGGAGCACACCATATGCACCGGGTGAGTATTCGTTGGTATCTCTGACTTCTCATGCACTCACTAATCAGCAATAATACAACCAATATCCACCCCAGGAAAGAGAGGTTTTCCCTGACCTGACTCTAGGCTCCTGTCCAGGCAGGCGCCCAGAACGCTCTGCATTCACAAAGGACTGCTTTGTTGTCTGGAGGGCTCGATCTATTTTATAGACATTTCTCAACAGAGTTGGAAAATACTGCTTTCAAAGGAAGAAGGAACGAACACTGGGCATGGCCCATGGTTTTCCAGCCCATCCATTTATCCATGACCATCTGACAAGTGAGAGTAAGACAAGTTATCACATGGAGAGGTTCAGATCGTGCACTCTGTCTGCTTCACTATCCAGAGTTCAGGAAGTCTCTCTGTTCGGTGTTTTTAAAAAAACAAAAGCCCACTGAGAAATTTGAAGATCTAATTGGTTTTATCAAGCAGTTTATGAGTTGGGCAGCATCCCTTCTAGCAAGCAGAGAGTTGTTCCAAGGAGTCGTACAAAAATGGAAGGTTCTTATAGGAAGAAGTTATTAGCAAAACGAAAGAAAAGATTCTTTCAGGCAAGGCCACCCTCCCTTCTGGGGAGGAGCAGGGAGTCATATCATACAGATGACCTCATCTTCCTTTGGGGAATAGAGAGGCCCAGGTGACCGATCACCCCACTGGTGCTAACCAGAAAGCTCTTTCTTGGTCGACCAACTGAGACTTCATTTCTTGGGGAGGCAGAAACTGCAATTGCTTAGTTATTAAGCCCTGGTTTGGTGACTTGGCTGAGCAGAAGTGATACCATGTTGAGCCTGTGGTTTTCTTTTTGACAGGATTGTGGCCCCACTTGCTGTGAAGTGGGTCCTTTTATTCCACAGTGCAGAGGGCACCTGGTGCTCAGGAGACATTAGTGGGGGGAGAGGGTGCAAAGTGGTCAAGGCCTGCGCCCCTCCTCCAGGGCCCTCTCTGTGTGATCTCTCTGACTCTCACTGCAGCCCAGCTGCCCATCCTCAGACAGGTGCTTACTAGGGATTCTTTCCATTGTAGATGGTCTGGGACCAGATCAGTCACTGCACACTGAAGCTGCGCCAGTCGACAGGGCTGATGGAGTACTGCCTGGAGGTGATCAAGGAGAATGACCCCTCTGGCTTCCTACAGGTGAGCGGGCTCCCAGAGGGCTCCGGGTGGGCTTGGCTTCCTTCCCCCAACTCCCCCACCGCCCCCTCAAACTAGCTGAAGTTTCAGGAAGCTCCCTCCCCATGGCTTAGAGTTGAGTAGATTCTCCTTTGCTCAGTCATTTCTGAAGGCCTAGGCTTGCACCTTGGCTTTGCCTTCACCAGCTGTGACCTTGGTTCCATGTCTTCATTAAAAGAGCAGATCAAACGTCATAATCTCTAGGGCTGAAATGACATGCTTTAGTGCTCTGACTTCCAGGGATCCCAAGTCAACATTTTTCCCACAGATGGGAAAGGACAGTCATTGTCAAACAAGCTGCAAAGATCAGAGTGAGGGAAGTGAGTTGACAGAAACCACTTGGCTCATTACCTCCAAGTGCAAAGTCCTGTAGGCCTGGGCAGATGTCTGCTACCTGCTGAGCCAGAACAGCTCAGCGACCTTGCTGGGGTGTCCCTCTCACCAGGCTGACTCAGGGCCATGAGCATGTCTCAGGAACATGGCAGTGGCTCAGAAGAGAGCTCAGTCCTCCATCTGTGGGGAAAATGATGAATCCCTTTGATTGGTTCCTAAGAAGGGTGCACCAGATCATGGCTCTACAGGGACACATGCAAGTGTCCGAATGAGTAGAACTTCCTGGCAGAGGAGACCAGAGCTGTGGGTGTGATGCCCTGAGAGCTTGAAGCAGAAGCTGCAGAGCAACTTGAAGACAACACACCAGGGGGAGTTGAGCTTCAAAACTGTGGGGATATAGGGAATGATTTCTTCAGACCCTGGGACACACTGCTAGTATGTTTCACTTTGCAATGCACTACAGCTAGCAAATGAAGTATAATGAAGAATATTTTTGTGTATTTTTAAAAATATCATTTGCTTCACAAAAAGGTCTGACCTAATTTTAAGTAGCAAGTGCTTCTTACATGTAACCTGATTGCACTTTTGAAATATGATTTAAATAATACAGCACAGGGATGACTGCATCACTACCATGGCTTGAGAGCATGTGGTCAGCACAGACTCTTCCCCATTGTGATCCCACAGAGCCCATGACCCTGCTCCTTCCTCACCATATGTGCATGATTTTTCCTTTGCAAATTAAAACCCTAAACTCTGTGCTCCCCTTTAAGATCTCAGATGCTCTGATCAAGCGTGTCCAGGTATCTCAAGAGCAGTGGGTCAAAGGCGCCCTGGAGCCGAAAGTGTCTGCAGAGTTCGACCTGACTTTGGACAGTGAGCCGCTGCTGCAGGCCATCCACCAGCTGGACTTCATTCAGATGAAATGTAGGGGTGAGCTGCGGTTGGCCCAGTTCACTCAGTGCATCTTGTAGAAGAGGCACCCCTCTGCAGGGACAGCTCAGTGCTGTCAGAAGGCTTCAGACACTTGGAGTTAGGCAGAATGGGAGGGAAGGGCATTCTGTGCTCCCTGCCACCATCACAGCCCTGGGTTCAAGTCCCAATTCAGCCACCCACTAACTGGGTGACTAAGGGCAGGGAGCACCCCAGTCTGAGGCTGAGTCTTTCTACTTATAAAAAAGGATCATTCAGACTCTTTTTGAGTGTCCACCATGTACAAGGCACTGTTCTTGGTTCCCAGGGCGCAGTGGCGAACAAGTCTATAAGCTCTTTCACAAAACTGAGCTGATATTCTAGAGAAGGAAGTAGACAATACACAATATATAATGCAATATAACCTGATGGTGCCAGCTACTATAAGAAGATGCTTTTCAGAAAAGGAGCAGCAATAGACATGTGGGGGTATTTCAAGGTAAGGAGCATGAAAGAGATGCAATATAGGGGAAGAACATTCCAGGTGGCAGAGGTATGGCACATGCAAAGCCCTGGGGCAGAATAAGTTTTCTGGGTTCCAAGAAGAGCAGGAAGATCCAAGAAGAATGGAAAGTGAGAGCAGAATGAACAAGGTGGAGAATGGTAGGAGGTGAATACCAGAGCCATGGAGACAGTCTCAGGGTGAAGCAAAGTTTGCAAAACCTGCTCCAGGTTACAGTCAGCAAGTGTTGGCTAGAACCAGAGTCCTGATCTAAAGGCTGTCTCTCTAGAGTCATCAAGGGTAACTTCAGGAGAGGGAGATAATTTGTTTGGTTTTTTAAAATCAAAATATCAAAAGACTTAGTGCCAATCCTGCAAAATCTGTGAACTCAGGAAATCCTTAAAAATGGCCATTTTTAAACTAAAGAAAAAACAAGTCCCTTGCACAATCCACTCTCACTCCTACACTCAGTTTGCATGTGAGGTGAGGTATAGAAATGCCGCCTGCCCTGGGTGTAAATGAGTTAGGTGCTGAGGAGCAGAGGGAGCCTGATGGGTTGGGGGATGCATGGCAGAGGGAGGAGTGGCTCTGGAAAGTTGAGGTGCTAAAGGAGGAGGATTGGAGCTGCTCAGAGGGGAGAGTGGAGTAATGGAATTCCCAGAGGAGGCAGGAGAGCAGGCAGCAGCCTAGGGATAGAGAGGGAGCTCCTACAGGCAGAAGCCAAGCCCTGGCAACTCAGGCTGCACCCAGCCAGCTCTGGGACCAAATCAGTAATCAAGACAGGGGCTGCACCCAACTAAACCATCAGTTGAAATCTGGAAGACAGTGCCCTAATGATGTTACAATTTTCCCTTTAAAAAGTGTCAGTGTGGACTATATTTAGTCCTAAAATCTCTTGAGCCTCAACACAGCTAGAAAATAAAAACATCCCAATCTTACCTTAATAGAAGTTATGATACTTTTAATTCAAATCCCTAATTCCATCTTCTAGGATTGTCCAGTCTTCTAGGATTGCCTTTCCTTCCTGGATGTAGTTCCCTGGGCCTTTAAAATGCTTCCAGCCAAAGGTTTAAATGTGTCTTTGCATGTTGCACGCCCTAACACCCTCTCCCAGCAGAATGCAGCCTTGCAGAGAGGTAGGTTCTGGGGCGAACCATTCTTGGCTGAGAGTCACAACCTGTGATTTTCAAGGTGGGGAGGATGCTGTAACTTCAAGCCACCCACCAAAGGTAGAAGCATCCTCTGCCATGCCTCCCCAGTGCCAGATACCAGGATACCCTCCAGGGCTAAGGGTGCACAGTCATCTATGCTTGCCCTCTCCCAGCCCACCTCGGGGCTGAGAGTCCCGGGACCAAGGTGTATGTGTGACAGGCTGGGAGTGACCACAAGTGGCTTATAAGGGAACTCAGCTACCTTTCCTCGGGCCCGGGCCCTGGCTGGGGAGGGGAGCCTGGGCGGAGATGCGGCACTGTGCACTGAGCCACCGGTCCCCACGCAGTGCCACCTGTCCCACTGCTGCAGCTGGAGAAATGCTGCACCCACAACAACAGCGTCACGCTGGCCTGGAGGATGCCGCCCTTCACCCACAGCCCTGTAGACGGCTACATCCTGGAGCTGGACGACGGCGATGGGGGGCAGTTCCGGGTGAGGCCCTGTGCTCTCTGGGGGGTCCTGACATGGGGGCCTGAGGGGCCCAGCTACTGGACTAGCCCACAGGGCTGCCCTTATTGCAATGCTGCCCAGAGAGGGCAGGGGCTGCTGGGTTTGAGCTCAGGGGCCTGGGGCGTCTCTCCGAGGGCTCAGTCAGGGCAGGCCTGCAGGCAGAGGGTTCGAGGTGATTCCCTGTGGAGACTGGCCAGGGTGGTGCTCAGAAAAGGTGTCACCTGCACATACCTACCCCCCAGCTCCGCCCCCCAGTCCTGTTGTAACTATCTTCAACATCCCCACAGATGCCCTCACACAGGTACCCGTCCCCAAGGGCTCTGCTGCACTGTGCCTTGTCAGGGCCACTGACTGCTTACCTGGCAAGCACTCTGCATGTGGAAGACCCTTGATAAATGTTTGTTGGTTGGGATGGCCTTCTACATGCATGTCCCCAGAGATGAAATACTGCAGGGACAATAAAAACAACCAGAAATGCATCATCTACTCTCCCATCAGGTAGAAACCCTGGGACAGCACCCATCCCACCCCACCCCAGACCCCCTAGTAGAACTCTACCTTGAGATTTCCCACAATGAAGTACAGATTGCATCAACGTTGCTTTGCAGACATGCACACAAGAGAGGCACAAACTCATTCTAACCAACCACTGCCACCATAACAGTTGTTTGGTTTCTTCTCCTGGGGAGTCACACCCATTTAACAGTTCTAGCTGTAGGTCAATATTCTCTTTGTTTCTCTCAAACGGATTTATGCATATGTCATTTCATTTTTTTACTTGAAAGATACCCTATGAGAATGTAAGAGTTGGGGCAATAATGCAGCACCTCCTTGGGAATGGCTGTATCCTGTGTGAATAAAGTGCAAGTTAAGGCAGCTTTAGAGGGGAATGGAGGGTCATTCACTAGGTTATGAACCTCGGGCATCTGGGTCATGCAAACAAACTGAAAGCTGAATGGGCTTCTCAGCTGGAAACCAGGAGAAGAGCTCATGCTTTTGAAATGGGAAGAAAGGGATGACTATTTTGAAATGTCCAAAGAAGCAGACACAAAGCTCAAATAAAGATGGCCTTTCCCCTGTAAGGTGTGGCCACTGACAAAAGTTAGATCCCAGGGCTAGTAATTATGAGAAATAGTGTGTTACAGTGGGGAAAATGGCTCTGAAGCAGACAGAGCTGGATTTGAAACCTGGCTTCCAAACAAGTTAACTGAAGGTGGGCAAGTACCCTACCTTCCCTGGGTCTCTTTGTGTGTAAAAACAAAAAATAATAACAGTGTCCAAGGGATATGGGAGGATTCAAATACATGTCAGCTGTGTACAACGCCTGACCCTCAGCTATTATTATTAACAACCTGGAATCACAAATAAAGAGTAAACCCCTAAACAACCAGACAGGAAAAGATGTTTTAGACAAACTAAGCGAAACAAAGTGACATAAGAAAGGTGTGAGGCTAAGCAGTTGGGGGAGTTAATAGGACAAGAGTAAGTTTGAAGTGAGCGGATCCCTAGAAAAGGATCTTTGAGGTCCCACCAGAAATGGGAGGCCTGGAACAAAGCAGCTCCAGGGGGGCCAAGGAGTGGACGATGTCAGCCTCGGGCGGCGGGGGGGTGGGGGGCGCTGGGAGAAGACAGGGAAGGGGGGAGCACCCCCTCACTCCAGAAGTGGTTCCAAATCAAGTAGAACCCGCCTGTGCTTGGTCAGCTTTTTCCCTACATTGCGTGATGACCCTTCTTTTTAAAACATTGGTTATTTTGTTTATTTAGATGCTTAGCTTGTGTTTTCTATCTTAAATTCCCATTGGATACCAATAATTCTCCATTGCTCCAACCAAGAAGGAACTGGAGTTTTCTTCCCCTCTGTTCCCCAGAAGAACTGGTGTCCCCGGGCTGCGGGTCCTGGCTGGCAGGGCTGACCTCAGGCAGCATCCTAGCTGGCTGCAGACCTTTCCCCTAGGGCCCCGTCATCACCACACCCTCACAGGCAGAGGGGCCGGGCAGCCAATAGTAAGGTTGGTGCCCAACTTACAGTCTGTGACCCTGCTGCCACACATCCAAATTTTCGTTATTCAATAACTGTTGGGGTGACAGCACTTTCTGTCAACGTGATGCTAAGAGCAATGTCCCAAGTAACAGGCACCTGGTAAGCGGACTTGACTGTCTTTCAGGAAGTGTACGTTGGCAAGGAGACCCTGTGCAGCATCGATGGCCTTCATTTCAACAGCACCTACAATGCCAGAGTCAAGGCGTTCAACTCCTCCGGCGTCGGGCCTTACAGTAAAACTGTCGTCCTGCAGACATCTGATGGTGAGCCCCAGGGGAGGTCCTGGTGCTGTGGATGAGCTTAGAAGGAGGAGAAAAGAGTCCAGGCCAGCCCGGTTTTCATACCTTGGGCAGGAAAACAATCGGCTGCTTCTGCTGGAGGAGTGAGGGAGTGCTGAGAAGAAGGATTCCCATAGCCATCCCCGTCCCTGCTCCTCTAACCGTGGCTCTGGCCTGCATGCCCCTCCCTGCAGGCCACAGGGACAGAGGCATTCCTTCACCCCATCTACCAGACCTGGGAAAGGGGCCAAGGTGTTGAGAGGCTCAGGGTGACTCGGGGGCTGAGAGTGGGCGGGACAGTCCCAGAGAAGAGTCGCAGGGTGGCACATGCCAGCCGCTGGTTCCAGCCCTCCTCCAGTGGGAACCTATCCCTGGAATACCCAGCACCAGAGCTCAGATCTGATGGTTTCCACACCCAGCTGGGGCCTTTCAGGTTTCAGGCAACAAAAGCACATCCATTTTCTGTTGCCTTTTGATCATCTGAGTCCATAGCAGGGAGCAATGATGTAAATAAGGAACACGTTCCAAAGGGAGTCTGCCCTGCTCAACCAGGCAAACCCCAGCCCCTGCTGCAGGGCTCCAGGGTGGCTCCTACCCTGTGTCTGTTGTCATCGTGTAGCCAGTGCATCCTCTGATTGTCCTGAAGAAAACAAGATTTGCCTGGCTTGTCTCCCAGGGATGAGGGGGACAGAGGACAGGGCACAGATGGGTATGGTTCTCTGAAAATGGTGTGACCTGCAGAGTTATTTAATAAACTGTGAAGCATTCACGAGCTTTCTGCCCCAGGAGCCCCCTGGCCTGGAGATGGGCAGTTCTCGCTCTGTGCATTTTGGGTTTCAGTCATTTCAGAGTAAGGGCATCACCTTCCACAGCCCTTGGGTGTCTGGTAGAGCCAAAGGTGACACCATCCAACAGACTGGGAAATGGCAAAATGGAGCTTTGAGGTGTTGCAACATCACTTCACCTTCCTGTGTCTCAGATCTCCGCCCTTGAGGTGGGGCCTGGGTGTCTACTTCCTCGAATGCCTGTGTTTCTTGGCAATGTTGGGTTCTTGGGTTTGGGAACTTGGATGAACACAGATCAGGGAGTTGTGTGTGTATGTGCACGTGTGTGTGAATCACACAGGGAAGAACATTTGGTGCTGGGTGCCAGTCTTCTGATGGATGCGCATGAGTCTGTGTCCCTGTGTTTAGGTTACAGTATGCTAATGAATGCCATCCCCTGACCCTGGTCCTCTTGCCTCCTTCCTATCCAGTGGCCTGGTTCACATTTGACCCCAACTCTGGGCACCGGGACATAATTTTATCCAATGACAACCAGACAGCCACGTGCAGCAGCTATGATGACCGGGTGGTGCTGGGCACAGCTGCCTTCTCCAAGGGCGTGCACTACTGGGAGCTGCATGTGGACCGGTACGACAACCACCCAGACCCGGCTTTCGGGGTGGCCAGAGCCAGCGTGGTCAAGGACATGATGCTGGGCAAGGACGACAAGGCCTGGGCCATGTATGTGGACAACAACCGCAGCTGGTTCATGCACTGCAACTCCCACACCAGCAGGTGCGCTGCAGCCCTGCCCTCCCAGACTGGGGGTGGGAACGAGGGTCCTGTGGGACCAGTGTCCCTTCTATTCCCAAGTTTAAGTGTCAGGAATGTGGGGGAGGTGTTTTCAGCCACTTTCCAAGTAGATTTGGTTAAGGAGCCTCAAGTAACCTGAAAGGGGGGTTCTTCAGCTACCCAATTCACTCATTCAAGAAGAGAGGACATGAGAACTCCAGCAGTGAAGTTTATTGCCTGAAAGACAGAATGGCTGTCTCTAAAGGAGAGAGCAGCAGGGCAGCAAGGGGGAAGCTGCTTATAAAGGAAATTGAGCGGGAAGTTGGTCCCGTGACTTCTATGCATTATGAGGTTCAGGAACAGGGGCTGCTGATTGGATGGTTTAAAACAAGTATGTCTTGTACATTTTCCATAGGTTGAGCTCAGCTGGCGCCGAGTTGCCGGCTGATGTTAACATATAAGGTATGTAGGTAAAGGAATGTAGGTACCTTTTATGGTAAAGGTAGGTTACCTTTGCCCTTTATAGTTGGGTGGCCGGTCATTTCTAGGGGAACTATCTAGGATGAGGGTCACTGGAACAATGGGTGGTTTTTCCAGTAACTGAAACACAGTTTTCTTAGAACTAGGTTGGGGGTGAGGCCTTGGGGAGATTCAAAGCTGGGGTGCAGCTGCTGCAGGTGATAAAGGGGGTGGGGCTTACTATGCCCGGAGGCAGTTCTGGGTTCTAACAGAGCCAACCTTAGTGGTCTCTAGCTCCAGGCAGAGTCAGCTATAGAGGCTCTTGGAGCGTCAGGTCCTGGCCAGGAGCAGGGACTTGCCTGAGACTCCCCGGGGGAGCTAGCAGCAGACAGGGCCTCTTCCCAGCTGCCATTTCACTAAAAGGGACGCCTGTCTTCAGAGGCCTGGGGAAGGGGTAGGCAATTCTGTTCCTCTGTACCCTCTGCCTGGGCTCTGCAGGCTGCCCAGGTGCTGCAGGCTGACCAGATGCTGGGCCTACCAGCCCCTGTTCACAAGCCACAAAGGGGCTGAGTCCAGGCCCAACAGCTTCAGCTCTGCTTGCTTAAGGCAACCAGCACCCAGATATACTTTGCACTCAAGGCTGCAGGAAGCACCTGACTTGTATGATATCATTTAGTCCTTAGCAAAGTACTATTGTTATCACCATTTTACAGATAATGAGATGGTCTTAGAAAGGTTGAACAGTGGTCTGTCCCAGAGCTAATGAGTGATGCTTAACTCAGGATCCCAGCTCAGTTCTGCACGTGCGGTGGGGGTGCAGGGGAGCCCGGGCAGTGCTGTCCTTGCACGGAGCTGCGCCTTAGGCTCGTCATGGCCGCCACTCAGTGGTCAGCATCCGAATAGCACCATGGGCCCTGTCAAGTTGCCTTTTCTGAGGAGAATCTTGCCCTGGGGCTCCACTCACTGTCTGGGAAACCTGCCCCCTTGGAGAAATGCCCTTTGTGTCATTCAGGCCACTGAAGGTTTTCCTGTGCTCTCTGCCCCAAGGGCGTCCAGCTGATCACTCATTCCCAATCAGGAAGGGACAAAAACGGTCTTATCACAGAAGGTGTAACAGCAGAGGTCAATGTGAAGACCTCAGCCCCAGCTGTGGAAGGGGAGTCTGAGGGACATCGCCCCACCCAACCACCATTTCCCCAGACCCTCGGGAGACAGGCCAGCCCAGTCCCCCTGGGGAGTTCTGCTCACTGAGACACTCTTCCCAGTCCAGTGATATGAATTCCCACCACCCGAAACACAGTGTAACTTCTCAAGAGCTTTTCGATGTACATTCTCACCACTGCACTGTTGGCCACCCATGGGATGGTGACTCAGAGGCCTTGACTCCAAATTCAGCATCTGTCCCCTGCCATGTTCTGCCTTTCAAGAGTCCCTGGGATGTTTCTGGAAGATGAGCTGAAGTGGGGGAGGGCCTTTCATAATCTCCCGAAGACCCGGATGTTAGCTTCTGTCTGTCTCGCCTGACTAAAACTGTAGAGGGTTCTTTTCCTTGGCAGGTAGAGTCTTCTCTAGTTATGCTCCGTGTTCCATGTGTTCAAGTGGGACCCACTCATCAGAACCCTAACTCCCTGGGTGTCCAGGCCTCGATACTGTAAGGAAAGAAGGGATGGATAACCTGGGTCCTCTAAGCTAAGGGACCTTTCACCAAGGGTGGGGTCTTTCTGTGTGGGCCTCTTAATAGCAGGTGCACCCCCAGAACACCTGTGCCCGGAGGGGTAGCTCCCTGCACTCCATCCCCACCCCCGAGGTGGCTGTGGATTTTGGGTAAGGCTATTCCCAATATCCTTTAAGTGATTCTCCTGAGCGGGCTAGGCATAGTGATGGGGCTTCCTGGGGCTTCTCTTCACAGGACAGAGGGTGGTGTGTGTAAGGGCGCCACTGTCGGCGTGCTGCTGGACCTGGACAAGCACACTCTGACCTTCTTCATCAACGGGCAGCAGCAGGGCCCCACGGCCTTCAGCCACGTGGATGGGGTCTTCATGCCAGCCCTCAGCCTCAACCGCAACGTGCAGGTACTGTGAACCCCTTGGGGCCAGGGCCCATCCGGCTGCTCACCCCCCACCGGGGCCTCTGACACACGCCGGGGCTAAGGGGGCTATAAAGAAGCCAACTGCAGCACCCACCCAGGCAGTGAACTTAGCACCGGCCCACCTGGGGCCTTCGCTGCACATGGCCCTTTCTGGTGTGATGAGTTTCTACCTGATCACTTGAAATAACCTGGGACTCTAGGCAGCAGCTTGTGGAGATGCAGGAAAAGGGAGGAGAGCAGGGAAAAAAGGTGTGATTCCTCTTTTGGGAAAAACTGCAATGGAGGCTGATGGCCATGTGTGTGCTGGGCCTTTCAGGGCAGGGAATGCTAAGCTGGCCTGGAGAGAAGAAATAGCCAAGGAGAGTTGGGAGAGCCCAGTCTGGGTCCTGTGGGCCCCCTTTCTGCCCCTCTCTGGTTCCCACGTGAGCAGGCAGGAAACTTGTCCCTTCAGAGCCCAGGGCTGGGCCCCAGTCCTAGGGGAGTGCGGGTGGCTCTGGAGGCCCAACCCAAAGCCAAAAGAGACAAATGGGAGCCCAGTGAGGGAGTGGGGGGAATGTGAAGGCAGCATCCTTTGTTTCTGGCAGAGTCCTCCCGCCCCTGGGTGAAGGGGCCGCTGCTTTGTGGTGCCCATGGGCTCTGAATATTGATGGGTGCACAGCAATCACCAGTGGATTGATTTGTATCTCCACTTGTTTGCAAAAAGGGCTTTGAGGAAGCCTGAAATGAAGGCTGTTATTCCACAGGGATAATAGAACAGATGTAGTAAAAGAACAGGGGCCACGGAAAGAAAGCTGAACCGATATACAATCACAAGAACCAGTACTTCTGGGCCCCTTCAGTGAGGGCAGAGGGGAACCCAAGCTGCTCTGGTTCCTGAGGAAGGAGACTCAGACCAACTCCTTGGACAAATGCCAGGTTCTTACATTAGTTCTGCTGAGTGACATACAAGCAGCACACCCACAATACAGAGAAGCCCTCAGGCTCCTGCCAGTGGCCACCCCTGAGCCCACAGAGCCCACAGTGCTGTCTGAGCGCTTGGTCTGAGTGGTGGCCTCTCCACCCTCACATGGCCTGTCTCTGTTTCCAGGTCACCCTGCACACAGGACTGGAAGTGCCAGCAAACCTGGGGCGGCGGAAGCTGTCAGGCAACTAGCCCTCCAGCTCCAGCTCTCCACCGGCATCTGGGAAAAGCCCCACCACCCCTCACTAACCCCCGAAGGCAGGGCGACCACATCATGGGTGCAACTCAGCTGCCACGGAGTATCTTAGAGACATGCTTTCTTTGAGAGGTGAAGAAGGGGTCCATGCTGTTTGAGGCCACTGTTGGTGGTGAACTCTGGTGTGTTTCCCTGTTTCCCCTTCATCCCACCTGACATAACAAGTGCTCACGAGGAAGGACGTTTCTCAAGAGAGTGAGAAAGCATTTGGGGCTTTTGGCTACGTTTCCTGCCATCTGTTTTCAGAGCTTGTCTTTTTGGGGAACAAGAGGAGGGCACTTTGCCACGTACATCCAGAGAGCAGCAGGCAGAGCCACTCTGGAGTCTCAGGCTCCGAGTGCCAGCACCTGCCCGGGATGCCACTCCTTCAGAGCCCCAGCTTGAAGGTTCGCGTCTTTACCTGGAAAAGGCTATCTATCCTTTAGCCTTTGGGGACGGGACTCTTCAGTATATTATGCCACTTACAGACCTAATCCAGGATCAGTAGAAAGGGGCATGAATCATCAATTGTTGAACTGTTGAAACCTTCATAGTTTCCTCAGGTCCTTCATTAATCAGCCCATCTGTCTCTCTCTCATACACACACATGCACAACACACACATACACACAAGGGCACACACAATAGTCTGCTAAAATTCATTCCTTGGTTCTTAGTTCTTAAACACAGACAAAAACACTGGAATTTGAATGGCTATGTGATGAGCTTTCACCTAGCGGGGGACTCTTTTCTGGAACTGGCTTCCCAAGAGGTTAACTTCAAACCCATCTGAATTGCTCTTCTGATCGCTGCCACTTGACTCATAAGCATGTAAAAGGGGAGGCCTTCCTGGGAAAGCCTGGTAGAGTGGGTCCACCTTCACTTTGAAACCCATCTTACTGTCCTCATGAAAGCATTATGAAAGGAAGGAGGGGCCCTGGTGGTGGGGGTGGTTCTGCCGTGGCCAGGGCAGGCAGGACCTCTGAAGAAGGCAGGAAATAACAATATTGTGCTTCCTGTCTCTCAGCTTCCCAGCGTGAGCCTGAGTGGGTGGAGGCCGCGTGGCCAGGGCAGGGCTCTGGGAGCCCTCTCCTTCTTGCTGGGAACACTGACTTTCTCCCTTGAAACCCACATGGAGTCATTTCCATCTCTCAGAGCTCGCTCTAGGATCTGAGCCTGGAGCCTGCCATGCTCCTGTCCCCAGAGCTCCTGTCCCTTCCTCTTCCATCTCTTCTTCCCTGTCACCTGCCACCTCTATTTCCATCTGGTAGTAAACCTCTCTCTCCTTTTTTAAAGAATATATTTTCTTTTTGGGGTTGAGGAGTACCTTGTCTATTCACTGGATTGGACTTCTGTAAAACCTAGCCTGTAAACCAGCACCAACTGTGTTGACTCGGTCCTACCTGCTTGTTTAGACACTGCACTGGTTTCCCAAGTAACCCCAGCGATGCTGCACAGAGCTTGCCCTCTGTCCCGCAGACCCAACGATCCTACCTCAAAGCCCACGCTCTCAGACCACAGGGCTGCCTTGTCCCTGCTCTGTCCACGGTGTGGCCTTCAGGAGCTGCTTGGTGCTGCATTTCCCCCACCTGCATTTCCTGGCAACCATCTGCTCAGGGGATTCGAGGTCTTGCCCCTTTGATCTCGTTAGCTGAGTGCTTTCTGGTACACGGAGGTGCTCCTTGTCCTGTCCCAGAGCCCGTCGGCTGATGGCACGGCCTGGGTGTCCTCACCTACGCAGCTGCCTCTCTTTCCTGGCCCCACTCGCCTTCTGTCTTACTCCACAGCCATAGCTCTGGTGGACTCGGCTGGCAGGGTGGGCCACATTCCTAAACATGGGAGGACAAGAGAGCCACACATTCCTGGGGCCGAGGAAGCTGTGGCTGGCAGGTCCATACACATCGGCTCTGGGAAACATCTAGTCTTGTGGAAAAGCGTTGAGAGTACAGGTGTGCCCGGGAGGGTGAGCTGGGCAGGGCCTCCTGGCAGAAGTGGCTCCTACAGTGGCATCCGGATGAAAGGCCAGGGGGCTCCCAGGACCATCGAGGCCAGGGTCTCAGGCGGCCCTGCCTCTGCATCTTCAGAGAAGAGCTGCTCAAGGTCAGCTTGGACTTGAGGACACCCTCAGGAAAGCCAGCAGCCAGGCTGGGAGGTGTGGAAACAGAAAAGGGGAATTCCCACAATTTCAGGTGGCCACTTTGGGAAGAAAATGTCCTGAAGTTCAGAGGGAAGCTGCCAGGACTCGCACCCTGCCTGCAGCCATCTGCAGTCCTGGGGGCCTGTGGGTGCTGGGCATGGCACCATTCCACCTGAACCAACTCCTGCAGGAGCCCAGAAGCAGCACGGATGACACCAGGGACCATGTCACACTGCCCTGCAGCAATGTCTCCTGTCCACAGCACAGAACACCTTCCAGGGACAAGAACGGGGCCAAGGGAGAAGGCGGGTCTGTGCCACATACTTGTTTTGAGGGATCAGCAAAATGAAGAAGGAATCACCAACTCATGGCCTTATGTCACCCTCCCAGAAAGCCCCTGGGATTCGGAGTAGAAGAGACGGGTCATGGGCTTCTCTGCATTGAATTTCCTGCTCCTTTACAATGCGGCGGCATTTTTGTACATAGAAATCATATCGAGATGATGCTTTTGCCAGGATGGCTGAGGAATAACTCGGTGTTCGTCTATCAAGCAGTTTCAGTGAGAAAGGAGTTAAAGTAACTGCATCGTAAATCATGCCTCCATGACTTAGTTCTGTAGATTGTCCTTTGCTAGTGAGCAAGCTTGGCCACACTGTATGCCTTTCCTTTTAGAATGAATCTTTTAAAATAATATCTGATAGCATCCCTACATGACATCATCCATCACTCCAAATTCAAAGCAAGGTAAGTGACACACACAACACTTATTACCCCTCTTTCCTGTTTGGGAAAATTATTCCTTAAAGCAGACATCAGTAATCCTGACCTACGAAGTGACTGACCTAAACACTATAAACCTGTATATAGTTCGGGGCTGAATCTCCGGCCCCATGTGTACTCCACAGTTCCCACAGTGCCCTCAGGTGCCCCGTGGCCCACCGAGAGCCTGGGCAGCAGTGGAGTTCACCAAGAGTGACGCAGACAGGCCCATCCTCCTTGCTCTGGGTACCCCTACCCTCTGCCTACTGCAGCACTCTCAGGAAAGGATCAGAATGCGGGATCTATGTGTAGTTCTTCCAGAGATATTTGCATTTAAGGCTTAATTCTAATTGCAAAGGAAAGGCTTGGTCCCCTGTGAAGGCGTACTTCAGCACAGAAGAGCAGGTGGCTCATTGATGAATCTGCTGCGGGTCCCATGGCTACCTGCTGGCTATGAGATAGTGAGGGTGGGTAATCCTTGGGGGAACCCAGCATGGGAATGCCGAAAAACAGTTACGAGGCCCGTGGATGATGCCGGGATTCCTCACTAGCAGCACTACTGGCATTTTAGGGTGGGTGATTCTGTTGTGGGGGGCTGTGCTGTGCATAGTAGGACGGCCAGCAGCATTCTTGGCTCCACCCACTAGGTGCCAGCAGCACTACCTGAGTTAGTTGTGACAGCTGAAAGGGTCTACAGACATTGCCAAATGTGCCCTGGTGGGTGCCCCTGGTTGAGAACCACTAGGTTTGCCAGTGGTTTGCAATGTGTCAAATTGCAGTGATGTGTGGGGCATCCACTCGTGTGACACAGAAAGCCTGTATCACAAGGCTGCAGGCCTTCATCTTAATACCCAAGACCAGGTTTTTCTGCGGGTCTCCAGTGCTGTGCTAGCTGGGGCGGGAGAGGGATCGGGGAGCCGAGAACAGAAGCCGCCCTGTCAGGTCTCACTTTGCATTCATTGACGATGCCCCTAACCCCCACCCTTTTCTGAGAAAGCAAAACTCATCCCCTTTATTTTCCTTGGCCACCTCTGACTGGAAGCAACAGGAATTTCTTAATGGGTTTGTGGCCTTTAACTGGTTAAAAAATCTAATTAGATCTCATTAGAAGCTATTCAAGGTCTATGCTGATCCTGGGAAATCTCGACTTTTGTTTCCCGAGTAGCCAGCAGCTGCTTTCACTGATCACCTTCCACAGCAGTTTCTCCTCAAGGAGAAGAGGATCCTGGCAGCTTTAACTTTAAATAGACTGTAAAGTGGGTAAGAATAGGTTTGGGGCAAGATGTACTGATCAGAACCAGATTCAGTCCTCAGAAACTCATCTCTTTTAACCTGGCTTTGCTTTTGGTTCATGTTATGGGTGGGGGCAAAGCTCTTAAATCTTTCTGTGCCTCAGTATACCCACCTGAAAATGGGAAATAGTCATACTAACCTACCTCCTCTGATGTCTTGTGAGGATTATGGGTTAACACTGTTAAAGAAACAAGGGTAGTCTTTCATCTATTGAGTCTGGGCTAATGGCTAACGTGCAATGAATCAAGCGTGCATGATGACTTTCCAGACTGTTCTCTGACCACAGTGTCTTCCATCCAAGCCTCTTATGACCAGGAGCATGTATTTATTACACAGCTGCCTGGTCTTGAGGTGGTAAAATTGACATTTAAAACAGGCTTCATATGACCATAGAAAGCAACACCCCCAAATGTCCCCATCCCCAGGAAGGCCCATTTTAATGGTGCTGTAAAACAGGCTACTTATCAGTGTTCTCATTGTTAGTCCCAAAGGCATATGCCTGCCGAAGCCCTGTTCAAACATGTGAAGAGATTGACCTGCTTGGTTCCTTTAAGCTCTGGTATCTGAGGGTTCTGCCAACCCACAGTATGTCTCGTTTCCAAGGATCTCAGCAGACAGAGCTGAGATGGTTGGAAACAATGTCTACGAGTAAGAGGAGACGGCACCAGCTACAGTCTCAAAGGTGGTGTGGGTAGGGGGGTGCTGGTGGGTGTCACATGGCTGGGATGCATCATCTGTGAGGGGGGACTCTTGGCCTTTGCCGTGAATAACACCGACCTCAGTCAGAAGAAGGAGATGGGAGTTGAGCCCTTAGAGTGAAGACTGGTCCCAAGGAGCTGTTATTCTGTCAAATATGTGGCTCATGCCTAATGGGGCCTGGGGAGGACCCCAGCAGGTGAGTGAGCCTCCAGCCAGGCCTCAGAAGGCTGTGGGGTGAATCCAAACACAGCTCCACACTTGCAGAAGTGACTGCCTGTGGCTGAGAGGGCAGGTGCACAGCGGTGGATCCTGGGGGAGACTCCGGTGGGGGAAGGCCTGTGCAGTGCCCCCACGCCTGGGACCCACACCTGCAGCCCAGGCATCCTTAGCACCACGAGGAAGTGCAGTGTGAGAAGAGAGTGTCAAATGCATGATGTAGAATTGCTGCTTTCGCACTAAACTGTTGTATTAAGCATGAGAGATGTTTATTTAACGTTGGCAAAGGAATTTAAAAAGTAACAAAAAGCTTTGTGCCCATGTTTTGGCTGTTGACAGAACCTCCATTTTCCTGCCTTTCTTTGCCCCTTTTCTCCCTTCTCTCCCACCCTCCCCTACCACATCCACTTCCTGTCACTGGTTGTTGGTATTTGGTGGCACCCTTGGTCCCACTGGTGTTCATGTCCCACTGGAAATGCAGAGGGGGTTAAGGGGGAGGGAAGCAATGTTTTTCTAATTTTTGTATCGGTATCCACATGCGTTTGTATTTTTTGAATTGCAAACACTGTGTTTTCTGGTCTTTGGGGGTTGGTTGAACTCTGTATTGCCTTTTGGAGAACCTGTTTTACCATGGTCTTAAGCAGATTTGAAATAAATTCTTTGACACTGCCAACAACTGAAAAACAAGACATGGTCTGTAATTACTGCGCAGCGGCCAGGGTCTGCCTTTTTCCACTCTGACCCTGACTACCCGGAGACGGGGCAGAGGCTGAAGGGGGGAGAAGCTACCCTGTCTCCCACCCAGAGGACATGGGCATTGGTGGGCACCAGGGTCAACGTGGTTCTGCTGCATGTGCCCAAAAATCTTAAGGTGACTTAATGTGACTAAACTGTAAGGACCATCTGTCTCAGTGGGGATTTTGTAGAATTCATTTTTGCAAGAGGTAATAAGGCTGCAAACTGGTAACAGTTAACATGGTTAAGATAAATTCACGAATAAAAAATTGATAGTGGGTGCTAAGTGGAAACTGAGATTTGGGGAAAACATCCTAATAACCTATGGACATCAGGAAGACTAACCAGCCCAACCTGACAGTTGGGGTATCTGTCAGGAACTGTCACCTGGTGCTTTCCTCAAATTCGGACCATCAGGAGCAGGCATCCTACATGCTCCCAACAGCCCGAGACCTGGCCTCACCCTCTGGTCGCCTGCTGGGTAACGGAAGGGTTTCATTGGGTAGAGGGCAGTTGCAGGCTCAGATTAGAGAGCAGGACATTTATTAGCAGGTGCTCTTGGGATCCACACCCTTGGAATGAAAGGAAAGGAAGCAGGATGGGCCCAGGGAGACATCAAGCTGAGATGCGGACCAGCAAAGGCCTTGGCCAACTCAACTCTGCAGCAGTCCCGAGTTGGGATGAGAGGACTAGACCTTAAGATGCTCCTGTCAATCCTTCACTGGCTGTGGATTCACCCCAGGAATCAGCGAGGCCATCCTTGGGGAGGGTTAATACCAGGAGGGGTGCCCTCTCTACTCTTGGTAGCTGAGAAGGTCCTTATTTCTGGAAGGGGGTCTGAGAGGAGATTGCCATGCCCACCAGGCCAGCCCCTGTGCCGCAGGTCTGTGCCTTGCTGAAGTATGGGGAGAAACTCTTCAAGAATTCCAGGGAGGAAATCTTAGATGAGGAAGGTTGGCGGAAAAATACATCCCCTGCCACTGCAGCTGGTCTTGAGGCGGCAACACTCACTGCCTCCGCTCTTATTTGCTCTTGGCTCCCCTGCCCTCACAGAGCACCTCTGCTAACCTGACCGGACCCAGTGCCTTCTGTCCTGGGTCACTGTACTTGTCCATTTACCATCAACATCAGGCAAAGGGAATATCAAGAGATGCCCCAGTGGACTGCCTGGCTGCACATTCCTCCCCTGGGTGACAGCAGCCCTACCTGCTCTTTATAGTCACAGTCAACCACCCCTGAAAGATGGGAGCTCTTCCTGCCAGGCAACAACCTTGGTTCAGTAGGACACTAACTGTTTTCTGCTTCTCCCTTTGGGAAACAGGGTCTCTGGGTCCACAGAACCAAGAGTGGCAAGGACAGGAATCACAGGTCCCTTGGTGGGTCACTGGGAGGAACATAGGCAGGAAGCTTCTGTGGAGTAAGGACTGATCCTCACAGGGGTGTCCACAACTGTGAAGAAGCTCCTGCAAAGGGGAAATGGTGGATTAAGACAGTGAGGAAACACTTATCCACCATCCTGAAGCCCAGTTTCTTCCCTTTGTGGCTTTTGCCAGGATCTTGGTCAAAGCAGTCTTCCTTTGGATGACTGTTTTCACTGTGGCTTCTCTGTGGCTAATCTTGCTGGAGAAAGCTTTATCAATGGGGAAATAAAAAGCAAGGTCTAAAAATGATACTCAGTCCTTAAAGTACAAGCTGCTTTCTTTTAGTACCTAAACCTGTTTCTAGAGTGCTCAGTGGTTACAAAACTGCTCTTTAAATATTTATTCAGCAAATTAAAAGGTGAAACCACAAAGTAATTTATACTTGGAACTGGCATGCTTTTCCAAAATTGACTAGGCTGCGGCTCTGGTACATCATCTGGGCCATGCAGCTGTGGGAGGCAGGAGTAAGGTGCGGCCAGCACGGTCTCCAGGCTCTCTGTTGAAAAAGGAAGGGAGTTATACTGATCCAGGACCACTCTCATAGGTCATTTCTAACTCAAGGATCTTCCTAGCATTGTCACGTTTGGGATCTTCTACACCTTCTTAAATCATTACTTTTCAAAACTGCCCATCTGAGAGGAGATTAAAGATGGCAGTGTTAAGAGGTGAGACTGAGGCTTCCTCCTAAAACTGCATATAATACAAAAATATAATTAATACAACTAATCCTGAAAGAGCAACAGGAAAGAGGGCTGCGCCAAACCTGGAGAAAAGAATAAACCTCATGGAACAGAGTAATGTACCAAAGCGTGGCCCGGCGGGACCCAAGCCCTTCCCCCACACCAGCTCACCAGCAGGAGGAAGAGAAACAGAGCGGAGAGGGGGTGGAGGACTGGGATGGCTGAATACATAACTCCGGAGATCTGCTCTGGGAGCACAAACCTACATTTCATGGTGCCATGCTACTCTCGTGATTAGGGGGTTGGAGAGCTAAGACAAGCAGAATTGCTGAAGAGACTGAGATACCAGCCACTTGTGGAAAGCAGGGATACATATCGGGCTGCTCTTGGACAAAAGAAAGGTGGGCAGTCTGAGAGGCTTCCTAACAGCAAGAGGGCTGCTAAAGGGGCAAGGATTGCACAGAGCTTACTGCTCAGGAGAAAGGACAGGTAGACAAAATTGTCCAGGCACACTCTGCTCAGCAGGTTGGGAACTTTCATGATCTTCAGGAGCTCCAGGTCCCTGACTGGCTACACAGCTCCAAGGACCCAGCCCCAACTGGCTCGCAAGCCAGCAAACCCTACCCTGGCATTAGGCGAGCCAGAGGGAAGCCCTGTCTACAGCAACTACAAACGCAAAGCACAGAGGCTTCAACCTGTGTGGTCAGCCCACTGGTTCTGGCAGTGGAGACAGGCATAGCAGCCGGGAAGCAGTAAACAGCTCTTTCCTCCCCCCAAGGACCAATACCACTCCCCTGCAACCCCCGACATTGCTTCAGGGGCTGAGCAGCTCCAGAGAGTAGAGCTTCTGGGCACTAGAGGGAGCCATATACAAATATAAAATGCCAAAGAAACCTAGTTCAAGGTAAAATTATGAATACAACAATTCAAATGAAATCGACCTCATGAATCTGCCTGAAAGGGATTTCAAAATAAAAATCATTAACATGCTCATGGAGGTACAGAAAAATATTCACAAACTCAGGAACGAATGCCGGTCGGAGATCCAATCATTATGGAACACAGTATCAGAAATGAAACATACAATGGAAAGTTTTAAAAGCTGAATAGAAATGGTGGAGGAGACAGTAAATGAAACAGAAATTAGAGAAGAGGAATACATCAAAAATACATCAAAAAGATCATCCATCATGATCAAGTTGGATTTATTCCAGGGATACAAGGATGGTACAACATTAAAAAATCCATCATCATCCACCACATCAACAAAAAGAAGGACAAAAACCACATGATCATCTCCATAGATGCTGTAAAAGCATTTGACAAAATTCAACATCCATTCATGATAAAAACTCTCAACAAAATGGGTATAGAGGGCAAGTACCTCAACATAATTAAGGCCATATATGACAAACCCACAGCCAACATTATACTTAACAGTGAGAAGCTGAGAGCTTTTCCTTTAAGATCGGGAACAAGACAAGGATGCCCACTCTCCCTACTTCTATTCAACATAGTACTGGAGGCCCTATCCACAGCAATCAGACAACATAAAGAAATAAAAGGCATACAGATTGGCAAGGAAGAAGTTAAACTGTCCCTATTTGCAGATGACATATTGTATATAAAAAACCCCAAAGAATGCACTCCAAAACTACTAGATCTAATATCTGAATTCAGCAAAGTTGAAGGATGCAAAATTAATACGCAGAAATCTGTGGCATTCCTACATACTAAGAATGAACTAGCAGAAAGAGAAATCAGGAAAACAATTCCATTCACAATTGCATCAAAAAGAATAAATACCTAGGAATAAACCCAACCAAAGAAGTGAAAGACTTATACTCTGAAAACTACAAGACACTCATGAGAGAAATTAGAGAAGAAACCAATAAATGGAAACACATCCCATGCTCATGGATAGGAAGAATTAATATTGTCAAAATGGCCATCCTGCCTAAAGCAATAGACAGATTCAATGCAATTCCTATTAAAATACCAACAGCATTCTTCAATGAACTAGAGCAAATAGTTCTAAAATTTATATGGAACCACAAAAGACTCCAAATAGCCAAAGCAATCCTGAGAAGGAAGACTAAAGCTGGGGGTATTATGCTCCCCAATTCCAGCTCTACTACAAAGCCACAGTAATCAAGACAATTTGGTACTGGCACAAGAACAGACCCATAGACCTATGGAACAGACTACAGAGCCCTGATATAAACCCAACCATATATGGTCAATTAATATATGATAAAAGAGCCATGGACATACAATGGAGAAATGACAGCCTCTTCAACAGCTGGTGTTGGCAAAACTGGACAGCTACATGCAAGAGAATGAAACCCCACACACAAAAGTAAACTCAAAATGGATCAAAGACCTCAATATAAGTCATGAAACCATAAAACTCTTAGAAGACAACAAAGGCAAAAATCTCCTGAATATAAGCACGAGCAACTTCTTCCTGAACGCATCTCCTCGAGCCAGGGAAACAAAAGCAAAAATGAACACATGGGACTACATCAAACTAAAAAGCTTCTGTATGGCAAAGGACACCATCAACAGAACAAAAAGGCATCCTACAGTATGGGAGAATATATCTGTAAATGACATATCCGACAAGGGGTTAACATCCAAAATATATAAAGAACTCACATGCCTCAACACCCAAAAAGCAAATAACCTGATTAAAAAATGGGCAGAGGATATGAAGAGACAATTCTCCAAAGAAGAAATTCAGATAGCCAACAGACACATGAAAAGATGCTCCACATCACTAATCATCAGGGAAATGCAAATTAAAACCACAATGAGATATCACCTCACACCAGTGAGGATGGCCAGCATAGAAAAGACTAAGAACAACAAATGCTGGCAAGGATGCGGAGAAAGGGGAACCCTTCTACACTGCTGGTGGGAATATAAGCTAGTTCAACCGTTGCGGAAAGCAATATGGAGGTTCCTCAAAAAACTAAAAATAGAAATACCATTTGACCCAGGAATCCCACTCCTTGGAATTTACCCAAAGAAAACAATTTCTCAGATTCAAAAAGACATATGGCACCCCTATGTTTATCGCAGCACTATTTACAACAGCCAAGATATGGAAGCAACCTAAGTGTCCATCTGTAGATGAATGGATAAAGAGGATGTGGTACACATACACAATGGAATACTATTCAGCCAGAAGAAACAAATCCTACCATTTGCAACAACATGGATGGAGCTGGAGGATATTATGCTCAGTGAAATAAGCCAGGCAGAGAGACAAGTGCCAAATGATTTCCCTCATTTGTGGAGCATAACAACGCAGCAAAACTGAAGGAACAAAATAGCAGCAGACTCAGAGACTCCAAGAAGGGACTAGTGGTTACCAAAGGGCAGGCATGTGGGAAGCCGGGTGTGGAGGGAAGAAGAGGATTGAGGGCTATTACGTTTAGTACACATGGTTTGGGGGGTCATGGGGAAAACAGTGTAGCACAGAGAAGAGAAACAGTGAATCTGTGGCATCTTACTATCTTACTACACTGATGGACAGTGACTGCATTGGGGTATGGGTGTGGACTTGATAATATGGGTAAAAGTATTCACCATATTGTTTTTTCATGTGAAACCTTTATAAGAGCATATATCAATAATATCTTAATAAAAAATTTTTTTAAAAGAATGTCTTAGATAAAAACAAAAGAAAAACTGCCCATCTGTCCATCTCATCCATCCATCCACCCACCCACCCGTCCATCCATCTCCTAATGAATACTGCTTTTCAAAATAATTCTGGAAAGTAAAATACTAATTCCAATTTTGCTTCAATTCAAAACATTTTTTGAGCTCATTTGGCAATGTATTTGGAGTTAACTTACAAGTCAGATAAAGTCAGCCACTTACACTCTTGTTTTCACCAAAATTTGGTTATTTACTAGGCGTGGATCTGAAGTTTTGGCAAAAAAAGGGGAGTGCCAAAACTGATTACCACCATGAATTTTTTAAATGTGCCACAAGCTTTGAGAAGTTCCAGACACTCTCAGCAAGGGTTGTATCATTAGAAAACAAATGTTTAGCTGCCCAAAGTGATTATTTTGAAGATTACATTTGATTAAAAGTAGCTACTAGGATATTCCTCTGTTGTGTTATTTAATAATCATGACTATATATACCACAAAAGTTGTACTTTATTTACATAACTTACCAGGTAGATTTTATGCACCTGGTAGGCTGAAAACTAAAACTGCTTAAAGTGAAACAAGAGTGAGCTTTGCTGGAGATTAAACATCATTTTCAACAGGTTTAGTTTATGTTCACATTACAGTTGGCCCAACATGGTTTTATCACTACAAAACAGAGATACCTTAGCAAGTAGAAATTTTATTATTTATAATTGATTTTTTCCCTAAAATTTAAAAAGTCTATGTATTGGAAATAAATAATAATCTAGAAGTCAGTACAATGGCACTTTCCCAGTCCTCTATTTATGTTACAAAGTACTTCACTTAGCCACTCGGGAAGAATTAATTTTCTTGATATCAACTTGGCTCAGAATCAATGTTCCATTTTTGAATTTTCCAACCTGTCCACTCTGTCCACTTGACAAAATACTGGGAGCTGATTTCTTCTTTTTGAGTTTCCTGCAATTAAATGAGAAAGGTATTACGGTTAAGCTTATAAAGGACTGCTGCACCGCCAACCAGGTGAACATGGTCTGCCTGCAAATGCCAGGTTCCTTCCGTGCATGCCCCCCACCCAGCCCAACGGGACTGCCTTCCTATGGTGCCTGACATGTGCCATCCACACTCCTGCCTCAGGGCCTGGGCACTGCTTTCTTCTACGTGGATTGTTCTGCTACCAGATCTTTCCAGACCACCTCCTCCTCTTCACTCAGTTCTCAGCTCAGATGTCACCTCCTCAGAATGACATCCCAGCCCATCTCCCAGTGATTTTCTTTTACAACCCTGTATTTCATCCTCTTCACAGAACCTGCCAGCCACTGACATCCCCTTTCTTACCTGCTGTGTGTTCCTTTGCTCCCCTCACACTCTCAGCCTCCGAGGGCAGGGATGCCCATTGTGTGATCATGGTTGCATCCCACACGACTCAGCCACCTGTGTGCCTGGCACACAGAGGGCCCACAATAGACAGACATATATGGCCAGAACAAATGACTGCCTGATAGCATGGGCATGCTTACTAGGAGTCCAAGAAAAGGATTAAGGCAAAAGGAGTCCAATTTGAAAGAGTAATCCAAGGAGAGAGAAAGGCACTTGAACAAAAGCTAAGAAACAGGCATAAAGCAACAAAATCAAGGTTCTGTAACTCAAATCATGGTCCTCTATGTTGTGTGGTAGGCCAAAGAGCAGGCAAGACAGACAGACTGAGATGGGACACACCATGGTATCGCAGCCTCCCTTAGCAGGGCACAGAAGTCCTTGGCCAGAAATGTCAGGCTTAGCACTTCCACAAGTCATGGGAGGTGCCTGGTCTTTGAAAATGGGAAATGGGAGAAGGTTCTAATTCAGCTCTGAGGTAGTTGTTTGATCTTGAACAATCTGCTAAATCCTGTCTTTCCCTCAAAGGGCTTGATTAGGATATATGACAGACAGTGTAGCACTCTAAGAGACTAGAAGACCCCATCACTTAAGGTATTTCCAGAACTCATCAAGAGGTTTAAACCCAGATCATTCCACTCTAGTATCTGATGGTACCACTCACCTGTGTTCCTGCCCTTTCCTCTTCTTTTTCTTGAAAATATCTGTGTCCTGGGCCTGATTTCAGAATTTAAGATAATATGTGTCAGTAATGGATAATGGAAATTCAAACAAAAGGAAGAGGTTTGTGAGGAAAAGCCACTGAGGTATCATTTATTTTTAATATTTCTTCAAGTAGGCATACTAAACATAACAAACTTTCATCCTAAAACCCTTCAAGAATGTGAAAGGCCATTGCAGATAAGACTGACAGTAGATATCAAATCTCTCATTATAGGTGAAAAAGGTGGCATATCTCATCTATTCCCCTTGTTGTTTATCATAAACCCTTGTGTTCTACACATTGTAAGAGCCGCTTGACCAAAAAAAAGACTCTAGGGTTAAAAAAATCAAAGTAGCTTACATTATGTGAACAGCAGATTGCTATTTAAAAGCAAACCTTTCATGTAAATATGCCAGATCACTTGGGTGGTATTATCAAATGTAGCTGACTTAAGTGGAGAGAATGATCTGTTGTCTACAGACCCCTTTAGGCAGCAGGTCCAACATTCTGCTGTGGCACCCCACACCACATCTTTCTGGTGTGGATTGCTAGAGCAAAGCAAAGGCTGTTACACCCACCGTTCTCTGTTCTTCCTCCTTTGCTGCCCTTTTTCCTTTGATTTGCTCCTGGAAAACCTTGTAATTCACATAACTGTTTTTAGGAGGCTGAAATGAAAGAAAAAGGACACAATGCATCATTTTTCATTTTGCAGAAATTTTCCAGTATCCCCTGCCAACTTGCCCTGGGCTCCCCCATTCTGTGTCCTCACCTTAGCACCCAACATAATGGCGCGTTCCTGTTCCAGGACTCTTTCCTTTCCTTTTCCATAACCTGTGATCCCAAACCGGTGTACTTCCAAACGGGCCTGTAGACACAAAGCAGAATCAGACCTGCATGAACTCCAAAAACTCCACAGAAGAGAGAAATCCTAAGGATGATGCATGTCAACTACCATGTGTTATACGTCAGATACTTTCATGCATTCTTCCGACGTGCAGTGTCTACGACTAGCAAGAATTCTGGGATGGTGTGGTTTAAGGAGCTTTACAGAGATCTTACAGTGTTCCCTTAATCTCACAGCACCATTCTCACATGCTGAACTGGAACAACTGAAGCAAAGGCACATGCCATACCAATTAGCAACAGAACTAGCATTAAATGCCAAACTGCAAGGCTCTCTAAAACAAGCAATCACCTATAAAGGCAATAATTTCAATTCCAAAATACCTCTCCAAACATACCCACACTTAGAAACCATCTGTCATGGCAGCTTCAAACATAGGTCTGTGATTTTTCTTTAAAAAGACGTTGTAGAGGAAGAGAAAAGGTCACCAGTACCTACCCTTAGCAGCTGAATTACTTCTTCCTGGTTTTTTTTCACACATTTTTAAAACCTAGTTACAATCACAGATACACACATCCCTGCTTTTCCTACTTAACCATTGTACCACTGGCACTGTGGTCACAAAATTATGTTTTACAACTGTATAACATTTAATCAAGTAAATGTAGTGTGATTTGCTTAACCATCTGTGGATAAAGTAAAAGTTCCTGTGGCCAGGATTCTCACCTGGCCCTGGTTGGCTAACTCACTGCACATGTGTGGGCAATGGGTTGCTATTGACTTTATATAAAGAGCTCTGCCCAGTGTTCTGAGCGACATGGTGGCATGGCTCCAAGGCTGCAGGAGACCAGAGTAGAGGCTGGAGTGGTGACAGCACCAAGGACAGAGGACTAGGGGACAGCTGTGCGGACGACTGTGTGGCAGGGCGTTGCAGCCATGACAAAGAGACTGCTGAGCCTCTTCGTCAGTGGTGGACTTCCGTCCGTCCTCATCTTAGGAGTGTGGCCTGTGGAAGCCCCAAAGTTCTGCAACCTAAGGAGTTGTGCTGTTCTGCCCAGACAGCAAGGGCATGTTTCTTCTTGGTTTGCTTCTTCCCCAATTGTCAAGAGGACTTGGGCTGTTCTATCGAAGGGTCTAATAAACTGGTCTCTGGTCCATCTTAAATCAATAATAGGTATTTCCTAGGTCAAGTGCCTGGGGCAAGGAATAGAGTTTTAAAAAAATTTTGTCAGGTTCTCTAGCTAAGGACCAGAGCAAAGCTCTCTCTGATCCAGGTGATGGCGGAGTCCATTTGCTTGATGATAAGCTAGTTAGCCATTCTAGCCAGCCACAATCCATAAAGCACAGGGAAATCTACAAAATGACTCGGGGGGACCTTTGCACAGTACACAAGCAAGCTGGCCTCGATGGAAGGCTCTCTGCCGTACAAGGCCATAAGGACAAGCTGCAGTGAACTGGAAGGTTTATTTTTGTCCCAGGAATTTGACCCCACTTTTGACACACTGGCATTCACCATAAAGGTTAAGAAATTATATTAAGTGTTTTTCTATGGTCAGGTTGATGTTCTGGCATCTTCAGGGAAGTGAAAACAGATGACTTAGCTCCTTGGAGGTTTCTGTGTATTCACAGCCTGTGGTCTTCCTGCAAGAAAGGTGCTAGGAATAG